>JAPZIH010000013.1:4622979-5016227 GCA_027410445.1 Discoglossus pictus | reverse complement strand
AATGATAGCACTGCACCTCCGTAGTGCTGTAAAAAAACCTGTACAGCACCCCCTCAAATGGAACCCCAAAAGACCCCTCTATGTTTTCTGCGCCCTGAGGCAGGCACATTTGTACCTGCCTCTTGAAAGAGAGCACATGACGAAGTGCTCTCTCTCTGCACCCCAGGGGAATTTTAATAAATGGTGTTTTTACTTCCCCTAGGGTTAGCAGGTGGGGGCGCAGGAGAGAGTCTGGTAGGAAGGGGGGCACATTAGAGAGTGTAACTTTTGTGCCCAACCCTTCCAGGGGTTCTATTGGGACATATAATCCCCCCACTGTGATGCCTCTCTGTATAAGAATGTGTGCAGCAGCCAGAGTACGGGTAAAAAAAACTGCTTTCCCGTACAT
Source organism: Discoglossus pictus (assembly GCA_027410445.1). Lineage (NCBI taxonomy): Eukaryota > Metazoa > Chordata > Amphibia > Anura > Alytidae > Discoglossus > Discoglossus pictus. The sequence continues at coordinate 5,015,839 of JAPZIH010000013.1, read as the reverse complement.
TTTGCTGGCTGCTACTATAACAGAGGGGCTGATGACATTAGCTGCAGCACGCAGATAGATATCAATGCTGTAGACCCCAGACATCTGACATTTAACCCCATGCTTCCTGGTGATCTGCCCCTCAGCCCCAGCGGTGGTATTACTGGAGCCAGCAGAAACCACCTGTGACCAGGTATTAGCCACAGGGGTAGGTCTGCTGGCAGAACCACCAGGAGCTGGGGCTGCCTTATCTGCCTGGGGCCTATGCTGTGCAGTGCTGCAGCTAGGATTTTCAGGGGCCATTATTCCCCCTTTTGACCCCTGAGGCTTCTTAATGGTCTTATCCCTCATGTTTAGACCCTTTTTTTTTTTTAGTTTATTTGTTTTATTTATTTTTATTTTTTGTTTTATGATTTTCTACTGTTTTCTTTTTTTTTTTAAATATAAAAGTGTGAAAAAGAAACAAAAAGACAAAACTAAGGGAGACAAAAAAACTAAGGGAGAGAGAGAGATGATGTTTGGCAGTGGAAGGGTTAATGGCCTGTTGCAAGGTGTTACTAATTGCAACAACACAGAGAACACAGAGGCTTTTTAACCCCTCTGTGTCTCTGTGTCAGATGTAAAAAAAGCCTTTTAAACAAAAAACTTCAAATTGTTTTCCCCCCCACTGCCTACAAAGATGTTACTTGTCTTCTCTCCCCCCAAAACATAAAACCCAACACCAAACAAACAAAACATTAACAAAACCTGAAAAACTTTTTTTTAAAAAAAGTCAAAGTAAAAAAAAAATTTCAGGAGTGAAGGTAAAGTGCTAAGGGAGGGGGTGTGGCAAAGTATCCAGGAGACAGCTCACTCTCCTGGGATAGAGAGTTGAGCCTGACCCCCAGAAAACTAAAACTTAAATTAAACTAAGAAAAAAACCACAAAAACTCCCAAAAATGAACAACACCGTGCACAAAGTGCTTATTAACAGAAATGTGTTAAAATAAAACTTGTATTTGAGGGACTAAGACCCTAAAAAGCCTTTTGTTTGGAGCTCAAGCATGCACACAACATGCTCTCTGGCACAGTACTTGTAAGCAAGACACACACTATGGGTAGCTGTCAAGCAAATGAACTTTGATTGACGATCATGCAAAGGCACTTAGATTTAAGAAAATAAAAGTTTGGGTTTTTTAAATGTGGACTGTTGGTACCCCAACTAGATTGGATTGGTTGAACTTGGCACAGTACTTGTAAGCAAGACACACACTATGGATAGCTGTCAAGCAAATAAACTTTGATTGACGGTCAGGCAAATGCACTAAGATTTAAGAAAATAAAGGTTTGGGTTATCTAAATGTGGACTGTTAGTACCCCAACTAGATTGGATTGGTTGAACTTGGCACAGTACTTGTAAGCAAGACACACACTCTAGTTAGCGGTCAAGCAAATGAACTTTGATTGACGGTCAGGCAAATGCACTTAGATATAAGAAAATAAAACTTTGGTTTTTTTAAATGTGGACTGTTGGTACCCCAGCCAGATTGGATTGGTTTAACTTGGCACAGTACTTGTAAGCAAGACACACACTATGGGTAGCGGTCAAGCAAATGAACTTTGATTGACGGTCAGGCAAATGCACTTAGATTTAAGAAAATAAAAGTTTGGGTTTTTTAAATGTGGACTGTTGGTACCCCAACTAGATTGGATTGGTTGAACTTGGCACAGTACTTGTAAGCAGGATACACACTATGGGTAGTGGTCAAGCAAATTAACTTTGATTGACGGTCAGGCAAATGCACTTAGATTTAAGAAAATAAAAGTTTGGGTTTTTCAAATGTGGACTGTTGGTACCCCAACTAGATTGGATTGGTTGAACTTGGCACAATACTTTTAAGCAAGACACACACTCTGGGTAGCGGTCAAGCAAATGAACTTTGATTGACGGTCAGGCAAATGCACTTAGATTTAAGAAAATAAAAGTTTGGTTTTTTTAAATGTGGACTGTTGGTACCCCAACTAGATTGGATTGGTTGAACTTGGCACAGTGTATTTTAAAATGATGAGAAAACATGTTTTGTAAACTAAATAAAAATCATATTAGGAGGTTGAAAGAAAAAGAAACCGGATGGGGGGATACCGAGCAGAGCACACCATCTACAGCCCACTGGGAGACAAACTCATCCATTCCCCCAGTGGACAAAGCCAGGTGGTACTCTGCCCGGATACGGGAGCGCACCAGCACCCGGAACATGGCCTCAGATGACAAGGGAACCCCCCCTATCAAACACTGCTTCCTGGACTTATATATAGCCAACTTGGCTAATGCCAGGAGCAGGTTGACGAGGAGGTCCCTGGCCTTATTGCCCTAGGACACTGGGCGCCCAAAAATAAAAATGTGAGGGGAGAAATGCAGCCAGAACTGCAGGAGGAGGCCCCTCAAGAGTGACAAGAGGGGCTGCAGTCTGGCGCAACTAAAATAAATATGATACACGGACTCTCCCTTGCCACAGAATGGACAAGTGGAGGGAGAGTCCGTGAATTTAGCTAAGTACTCTCCCGTGCTCAGTGCACCATGGAGCACTCTCCAACTCAAGTCCCCGGTGGGTCGTGGAACTAAATCAGAATAAAGTTCCCTCCACCGGGGCCTCTTGCCCTCATCAGCTGGTAGGACCCGCCTCCAGATGGTATCGGGACGGGTCACGAGGGCAAGGAAGTGCACTGTATGGAGCACGAGAGAATATAAGCTCTTCCATGGCATGCCGCGAAAGCATGCCGAGGGTATGTCCCTCAACCTCGAGAGGTTGGGGACAGGAGGAGCCTGAGGGGAAACACGGGGCTTGGGTCCAATGCAAACAGCCGGAGCAGGGGTGTTACAAGGTGCATGTGGCACTCCGGCCTGCAAAGCCCCGCGAAGGAAGGTGCGCGAGTCGGGGGAGATGGCATCCCTAATCTCCTGGAGCAAGCGCCCTAAGACTTTGGGCGTCACATATCCCAAACGGAGCGCAAGCTCCTGGGGTGACACCCAATCAGAACGCCCGTATTCCAGGAGATCCCCGACTCGGGTCATCCGTGCATGACTAAGGCGGCGGATGATACTGGGGGACTGTAACATTGGAGCCCCTACTGCTGGATTAAATAGCAGGGGCTCTGTGAATATTTCATCCCCCAAAGGCACGCCCTGCCTGGTCACGGAGACCATGCTCCAGGCCTTGAGGGTTTCCTGGTAGTATGCCGGCAACACAGAGAGGTCTCTCCCAAACCCCTCGGGCCTGATCAGAAATAATTGCCGGTCATACCCCAGGTTGCGCAACTGGCGATAAAAGCTGGATGCCAGTGCGCACCACTGCGGAGAGGGATCTGCATATAGGTATCTCTGCAGGTACTGAAGGCGGAAGGTGGACAACTGGGAGCACACACAAACTACTCCCTGTCCACCCTCCATCAAAGGCAGACTTGCCACCCCTGCAGAGACCCAATGCCTTCCCATCCAGAGGAAATCTAACAAATTCCTCTGGATATTGGTGACAAACTCGGGGGTCGGACTCAGACAAATCAGCCGGTGCCAGATCTGAGAAGCCACCAGCTGATTCACCACTAGAGTCCGCCCCCTAAGGGAAAGCATTTTTGCTAGACCCCTCCATCGTCCCAGACGAGAGAGGACACTGCCCTCTAACTCCCTCCAGTTGTCTGGGACGGAAGCGTCCGCAGCGGACAGGTAGACCCCCAGATATTTAATGACATCTGCCTCCCACGTGATGTCACGAAACGTGGGAGGCAAAGAGTCTACCTGCAAATTACCCTCTAAAAGGCCTGTGCATTTGGACCAGTTGATCTGAGCGGAGGAGGCAGCTGAATATACCTCCTGGCACTGTTTTACCAGCTCAAGATCAACTGGATCCTGGGCCACGAGGAGCACATCGTCAGCATAAGCTGAAAGGACAATCCGCATGTCTGGATCTTTTAGCACCAGCCCTGTGAGCCTTTTCCTCAGTAGGCAGAGGTAAGGCTCGATGGCCAGTGCATATAACTGTCCAGACAAGGGACATCCTTGACGCACCCCTCTTCTAAATACCAAAGGTGCTGTTAGGGACCAATTGATTTTAAGTAAACACTCTGCAGAGGCGTACAGCGTTCTTATAAAGCCCACAAACTGTGGGCCAAAGCCGTACGCTTGCAGAGTGGCTATGAGGTAACCATGGTCCACCCTGTCAAACGCCTTCTCTTGATCTAAAGAGAGAAAGGCGAGTGACAGACCAGTCCTGCGAGAATAATGCAATAGATCCCGGAGCAGAAAGATACTATCAAAGATAGTCCGGCCCGGGATCGCATAGGACTGGTCAGGGTGAACCAATTCTGCCAGCACAGACCCAAGTCTAAGCGAGATGGCTTTAGCTACAATCTTGTAGTCCGTGCTGAGCAGAGAAACCGGTCGCCAGTTCTTAATAAGCCGGAGATCGCCCTTTTTGGGCAGCAGGGCAAGTACTGCCCTGCGACAAGACAGGGGCATCTCCCCGGTCTCCAGGGCTTCCCCAAGGACCAGATGGAAATCAGGTCCCAGAGTCTCCCAGAAAAATTGGAAAAACTCTACAGTCAGTCCGTCCAGTCCTGGAGACTTCTCACAGGACATGGCACGGAGGGCTTCAGAGAGCTCTTGAAAAGATAGTGGTATATCAAGCCGCTCTCTTACACCCTCACTGACTGTGGGGAGCCCCTCCCATAGCACCCTGCAGGCGTCTGGAGAAATGGGATCCGGAGAGTAAAGATCTTTATAAAAGTTCCGGGCTCTATCCCGGATACTCTCCGGATCTGTAAGGGGGGCACCGTCTTCATCTAGAAGACAGGTGATGTGCCTACTGTTACCCCCCTTTTTCTCCAGTGAGTAGAAGAGGCGCGAGCCGCGGTCTAGATCTTTGAGAAAACCTAAGCGGCTGCACACGTATGCCCCCTTGGCCTGGTGTCGTTTCAGGTCACAGAGGACACCCTTCCTCTCTACATACTCGCTCTGCAGGGATTGGTCCCTACAAGTGAACAGCCTCTGCTCCAGATGGAATACCTCCCCCCGGAGTGACTCCAACTCAGCTTCGCGCTGCCCACTTGCACCCTTGGTATATTCCTGACACAGAAGTCGCAAATGAACCTTGCCCACGTCCCACCACAGTTTTAACGTGGCAAAGTCCCCCTTGCAACCCCTCCAGTCAATCCAAAACTCCCGGATCAATGTCACGAGCCCCTGGTCCTTCAACAAAGCATTGTTGAAGTGCCTTTAGGAGGCTCGTGGCGCTGTTGGCGTTAGCGCCACCGTCACAGACACACAGTTGTGGTCTGTGAACGGAGCCAGCCTAATGGCACAAGAACCGACTCGTGACATATAGTGACTAGATATATATAGTCTGTCGATCCGGGAGTGGGACACCAGACCGGCTCTCACCCTGACGTAGGTGAAACCGTCTGATGCCCCTGGGTTCTGCTCTCGCCAGATGTCCTCCAGGGAGAAGCGGGCGATGATCTCCCTCAGCGCTGACGCAGAAGGCGGGTACGGCTCGGGACTATTCCGGTCCAGAGCGTCGAGGGTGCAATTGAAATCACCCCCGAGTACCAAACACTCATCTGCGTCAACCGTCTCCAAAAACTGGGACAGTCTGGCGAGGAACCTCACTCTCTCGGGCCCTCCAGCAGGGGCATATATATTAACTAGGTTAATGATGCTACCCTGCTCTCGGACCCGGAGGTGGATTAGACGGCCTGGGATAACAGCTTTCACAAACAGCAGCTCTGGCTGAAAAGACTCTGAGAACAGGGTCACCACTGCACATGACGCCGATGTGAAGTGGCTGAAGAAGACCCTGCCTCTCCACTCCAGTTGCCATGAGGCCTCAGCCTCTTGAGTGGTGTGAGTTTCCTGCAGGAAGCTCACAGAGTACCCTCCCTGATATAAATAGGAGAGTACCTGGAACCTGCGGAAACTGTCTTGACAGCCATTGGTATTTAGCGTGCTGATGTGCAAAGCCATTACTGCGTGTCAGGAATTGTGCGTTCCTCAGACCCTTGAGACTGCTGATAGGACACGCACATTTTATAGAATTTCCGGACGCGGAGATGCTCCGCAGTCCCAGAATTCTTGGCCCTAGTGCTGACCACTAGATATTGCTGGAGAGAGTGGAGAATAAACAACATATTCTTCCACCTCTCCAAGGCCAGCCGCACCTTCCTTTTCTTTTGTCCATGAAGGGTGCTCTCAAGGAATAGATCTATTTCCTTGACAGGGATAACCCACCCAGAATCTGATGTTCCTTCTAGTGGGTCACCCCTGGGCTCCTCTTGACTGAGGGCTTTTACTCCATCCTCCCCAGCTGGAGTCAGTTTCCTCAGCTTTATTCTCAGGGACCCCCTCTTAGATGATACAGAAGGAGTCCCTTTAGAACCCTTCAAGGTAAATAATGGACCCTTGGATTGCTGCTGCACCCCTGTAGCTTCAGGAGTGCATTCAGGGGTAGCTGGCTGGACAGCAGTGGCTGGCATGGCTTCCTTAATGGAAGCCTTGGAGGCTTTATATGCCTCCTCTGCCAGTTCCACCGCTGCTTGCTCAGCTTGGATGGCACCAATGTTAGGGTCAGTGGACGGCTGAGGAGGGTAGACAGGCTCTCCCATGATGTTAACAGGAAAACCTGTTTTATCACCCTCCCCCATTTCCACTTCCCCTTGTGCCACATCCCCCCTGACAGACAAATCCATGGGGTCCTGAATGGGGGTCATGCCTATATTCCCCCCCTCCAGTAGTGACTCGGCCTGGGGCTCTAACAAAGCCCGAGGTATGTCACTAGAGAGTGACACTGGAGAAGGAGACTGACTGGTGCCCTTGAAGCTCAGCACCTCAGGGACACTGACTACCCATTCAGCAGGGGCTTTGTTGGGACCCCCCTCAAAGGCCAGAGGCAGAACCTGATCTTTCTTGTCTACCCCTGCCTCACTTGGGAGACCCTCTTGCCCCTGCTTTTCCTCCAGACCCTTTTCCACATTAACCCCTATAGGGTCTGGAGAGAGAGATGTGTGGTCTGGCACCGGCTGACTGAGCTTAATAACCGGGCCAGACAATGTCACCGGATGAGGAGGAGATGTTTTGTTCCTCTTCTTGCTTTTAGAGGGAGGTGCTCCACTATAGAGCACTTCCCACTTATCAGCAACCTCCCTATTGGTTTTATGCTTCCTCTTCCTGGGGACGTCACTCCTGGAAGAGGAGCTGCCACTAGCTGCCTCCTCTGCAGAGGGCTTATTATCCCTCTGCTTACACTGTGCCCCCACACTAACTGATGTAATTATGGTGGGGGCAGATTGGGACTTGGGAGATGCAGCTGTGACACTGGGAGGACCGGTGACATTCTTCCCCTTTTTCCCTGTGTCTGCAGTCTTGCTGGAGACCACAGACACAGATGGCTTTTTGGGGGAAGAAGGGGGTTTGGAGGCCGTGGTGGTGGCTTGAGGAACGGCCTCCTTGCCTGAGCTCTGTGGGGGGGCTATGACCCTTGAGGTCCCCGCTGTTATGGGCTCAGCGGGGATGGGTGCTGTACTGACGGAGGTGCCATTTGCTGGGGCTGGGGCATGATGCTTTACATTAGGACAATTCCTACGTGTATGCCCCAACCCCTTGCAATGATAGCACTGCACCTCCGTAGTGCTGTAAAAAATTCTGTAGAGCACCCCCTCAAATGGAACCCCAAAAGACCCCTCTATGTTTTCTGCGCCCTGAGGCAGGCACATTTGTACCTGCCTCTTGAAAGAGAGCACATGACAAAGTGCTCTCTCTCTGCACCCCAGGGGAATTTTAATAAATGGTGTTTTTACTTCCCCTAGGGTTAGCAGGTGGGGGCGCAGGAGGGAGTCTGGTAGGAAGGGGGGCACATTAGAGAGTGTTACTTTTGTGCCCAACCCTTCCAGGGGTTCTATTCGGACATATAATCCCCCCACTGTGATGCCTCTCTGTACAAGTATGTGAGAAGCAGCCAGCGTACGGGTAAAGAAAACTGCTTTCCCGTACATTTTGCTGGCTGCTACTATAACAGAGGGGCTGATGACATTAGCTGCAGCACGCAGATAGATATCAATGCTGTAGACCCCAGACATCTGACATTTAACCCCATGCTTCCTGGGGATCTGCCCCTCAGCCCCAGCGGTGGTATTACTGGGGCCAGCAGAAACCACCTGTGACCAGGTATTAGCCACAGGGGTAGGTCTGCTGACAGAACCACCAGGAGCTGGGGCTGCCTTATCTGCCTGGGGCCTATGCTGTGCAGTGCTGCAGCTAGGATTTTCAGGGGCCATTATTCCCCCTTTTGACCCCTGAGGCTTCTTAGTGGTCTTATCCCTCATGTTTAGACCCTTTTTTTTTTTAGATTATTTGTTTTATTTATTTTTATTTTTTTTGTTTTATGATTTTCTACTGTTTTCTTTTTTTTTAAAATATAAAAGTGTGAAAAAGAAACAAAAAGACAAAACTAAGGGAGACAAAACTAAGGGAGAGAGAGAGATGATGTTTGGCAGTGGAAGGGTTAATGGCCTGTTGCAAGGTGTTGCTAATTGCAACAACACAGAGAACACAGAGGCTTTTTAACCCCTCTGTGTCTCTGTGTCAGATGTTAAAAAAAGCCTTTTAAATAAAACTTCAAATTGTTTTCCCCCCACTGCCTACAAAGAAGTTACTTGTCTTCTCTCCCCCAAAATATAAAACCCAACACCAAGCAAACAAAACTTCAACAAAACCTAATAAACTTTTTAAAAGAAAACAAAAAAAGTCAAAGTAACAAAGCTCCAGGAGTGAAGGTGTAGTGCTAAGGGAGGGGTGTGGCAAAGTATCCAGGAGACAGCTCACTCTCCTGGGATAGAGACTTGAGCCTGACTCCCAGAAAACTAAAACTTAAATTAAACTAAGAAAAATACCACAAAAACTCCCAAAAAAGAACAACACCGTGCACAAAGTGCTTATAAACAGAAAGGTGTTAAAATAAAACTTGTATTTGAGGGACTAAGACCCTAAAAAGCCTTTTGTTTAGAGCTCAAGCATGCACACAACCTCTTGGCACAGAACTTGGAAGCAAGACACACACTATGGGTAGCGGTCAAGCAAATGAACTTTGATTGACGGTCAGGCAAATGCACTTAGATTTAAGAAAATAAAAGTTTGGGTTTTTTAAATGTGGACTGTTGGTACCCCAAATAGATTGGATTGGTTGAACTTGGCACAGTACTTGTAAGCAAGACACACACTCTGGCTAGTGGTCAAGCAAATTAACTTTGATTGACGGTCAGGCAAATGCACTTAGATTTAAGAAAATAAAAGTTTGGGTTTTTTAAAAGTAGACAACTAGTAAACAATATTATATTGTATGCGTTGTGCACACACAGTATAAGCTGTGAGCCTGACACACACACTTGCAAGCAGGGGCTAGCAGAGAGACAGGCAAATGAAGTTAGATTACACAGAAAAAAAACAAAGAAAAAAAATGATGTTATAGCCCTAAAAAGGGCTTTTTGGGGTGCTGTGTTTACAGCAGAGATCTGATGAGTCCTTCAGCACTACACTGGACACTGAATAAACTTGCCTAGCTATTGATTTCCCTATTCAATCAGCATCACCTACACTCTCCCTCCTCTCTGTAAGACTGCAAGTTAGTTATGATTCCAAAATGGCTGCTGTCCATGAGGTAGAAGGGTGTGGAAGCGAGTGTATGCTGCTGATTGCATGGAATGTGTCTGCTGACTGTGACATGCAGGGTCAAAGTTTGCTCAATGATAAAGTATTGGGGCGGGTCGAATCTCGCATATGTTCGCTGTTCGCCGAGAACGCGAACATGCTATGTTCGCCGGGAACAATCCGCCTGCAAACTATTCGCGACATCTCTACATATATGTTGTCTGCCATGTTGTGCATGAGAGAGCTCTTTGGAAATACCACTTTACATTCTATATATGGCACCTAGCGAGCATATAATGTAAATATCACTAAAGAAATACTGTGTCCGTATCTGTGTATCAGGATTGTTCAAATACATTACAAGAGGTCACACAGAAAGTGTTGCTCATTTTGGAAAATACACAGGAATCACTCATAAATGAGTAAACGCAATCACATTACATTATAGAAAAAAAGCACACAGCTGCTAAGATAAAATTAGATATTTAACAAATTTTTAACCCAAGGTTCCCTGGGCCATGGATCAATTTAGGTATATAATTTTAAAAATATAGATACACGTATAAGCGCTTAAACATTTTGAGAATTTCAGCTTATGAAAATATGGCAACTAATAAAATGGTGCATGAAAGCCATGCTTCATAATTAATTAACCTTTTCTAATGAGGAAAGTCTTATAAGTTCAACATTCACTATGGGCCACTACTTAAAGGTATATTAAAGTGAGCTGGGTTATTAATGCATTTGATAGATGACAATTTATAGTGTCTGAAAAAAATAGCTTGCAGGAAAAAATTCCAAAGTAAACAGTTACACCGTTAGCCTGAAGTTTGCTGAATTTCTTGCTTTTGCAAACAGTTTTCTCTCAATGTTTACGCCCCCTGAAATTCCCAGGGATAATTAGCATAACGTATACAATGTTTCTTTTTGTCCTGGGGAATTTGCAGACATGCTCAATTAGCACCTGTAGCCTACCCTACTGTGGGAAGTCACATGATTGCAGACACTTTCCTTTTCTTTAGCCAATCAGCATGCACATGTGCTGCATATTGGATATCTCATTAAAATTGAGATATTCAATAAGCAAATATAAGTTGCTGGAGCTGTCTTCGTCACCCCCAGCACATTTTTTCTTTTCTGCAAAACAAATTTTTTATGCAAATATTTTTTGCTAATTGGGTTATGATGCATTCTACATGATGCATTCATAACCCACTTCACTTTCATATAACTTTAAGGAGGGCTTCATGGGCTTGGTATCGCTATGTTGGTGATAAATGGCTGTACAAAAATGGTACTGCAGAGGATATCAGGTGGATTAGAGGCCACTTGGGGGGATATACTGTTGGCATTGTATCTAACAGATCATACGTTAAGTTTAAAGTGGTCCTCTTATAACAAGAATATACCAGGATTTAGATTAAGATACTAGAATTGAATTGTGTATTGGGGATTGGAAACCCCCATATGTATTATATAAATATGTGTTATATAAAAAAGTTCTGCTCTGTTTAAGCACCACTATTTTTGTATTTTGTTATTGCAAATGACTCTTAGGGATTAGTCTCCCTATGGCTGATAGGGTACTCCAGAGGTGGACCCCTTGCTACACCTCACTGACGAGGCCCAATGAAGGCCAAAACGTACACCTGGGCTTTGCTGTTTCTCCGGTTCAGGGTTAATTGCCTGGTATTCTGGGGCTGGACCCCTCTAGTGAGTGGTACCAGACTGATATATAACAGGATATTTCTCCCTGTGAAGGGCACAAGTGAACTAAAAGAGGTTGCTGTCAGAGTGGGTTATCGTGACCATAGAACTAACCTATTAAGGTTAGTTTATTCTTTATTTGAGCACCTCTATTTTTGTATTTTGTTTTATATAAAAAAGTTCTTACTGTACTTGAATAGCTAAATGCAGGAAAGTAAAATCTAGCTTTGCACACCCACAGGGAGCTTACATAACCAAGTACACAGAGGAGAGGCCACCAGATACAGAGTTTGTCCTTTCTGGAGACCAAGGGAAGTACTGTTGCAGGATGGAATCACATGGTCGGGCATGGTCAGAGCTCACAGCTTAATTGGAGCATAAGGAGAGAGAGACTACACAGCTTTGCAACACAGGAATCCCAGAGTTTGATACAAATGTTTCAGCTAACCTCTGCTTTCTCCTGATTGGCCAAAATGAATTATGAATCTTAGCAGGGATTTTCAGGGGTGTCAACTAGCAAAAGCTGCTTATTGCAAACTGAAAAGATTTAACAAACATCAGTGTGATTTTGTAAATCTTTATTTTGGTATATTTTCATGCAATAAAAAGTTTTAAAACACTACAGATTCTCCTCTATAAGATGCATTCATAATCCAGGAAACTTAGATATGCCATTAAGGAAAGGAACTTGACAGGAACAAACTAGTTCTGATAGGAGTAATAGAATCAGTAATAGACTCAACCAGAGTAAACACACAATGAACTACCAGCAAAGTCTAAGTTGAATAAATATACTCAGTTGTTTTCTGATTGGTCCTGGAAGATAGGAGCTAAACTCCTACACATACTTCCAGTAGTGACACCTCAATGTTTTATCTGGGTATCTTGTCTTGACTTGTTATATAGAAATGTGACACTGCTTACCATGGGCATAGGAGCCCAAAAGGTCTGGGGGGAATATAGTTTAAAGAGAAAAAAACTGTCGCCCTGAGTGGTACAATTCAACTCTACCTCATGGGCAGGCAGCAGGGGTGGAGCTACAACCAGGGGGGGGGGGGGGTTGGGGTAGTGCTGCCGTGCCCCTAAATACACTTTTTTTTTATATCTTTGTTTAAATTCGCAATGCCCCTGGGCCCCACGCACCTACCACAATATAATTAAAAGTTACATATATATATATATATATATATACCCACTATATAGACCCACTCCAGATGAAGCACGAGTGTGAAACATGATGAGTAAATGTGACAACTAAAGCAGGAAACAGAACCACAGCACGTGTCGTGCTGCTGCTGACCTATGGAGATACAGACACAGAGGACTGAAGGAAGTTATCTTCCATTTGTGGACATTACTAAACATAATGTAAGATTTTTATATTATGTTTACTATGCATTAAAACTTTATTGACCATACCTTTCTTTCCCTGTTGACTGAATGCATAAAGCTGACTGCACACATAACCCTGCACAAGGAGAGCAGTGACAGGATCTGAGGACCTGAATAACCTGACATAAATCTGACTAGACACATAACCCTACACAAGGAGAGCAGTGACAAGATCTGAGGACCTGAATAACCTGACATAAATGTAAGGATATTACCTACTTTTTAAAGAACTTTCCTAATTTTCCAAACCTGCTACCTTAGAGGAGCCTCTTTTCTCCTTGTCTATTTTTCAGCACTAAGGAAGAAGAAACTAAAGATAAGCATCAAGGATCTAAAGACACATTATAAAAACATAGAAAAAGATTTCAAAGGGATCTGAAAAATGATATCAGGCTGCTTGTCTTAAGAATATTGTATTTGATATAGAACACAATTACTTTTTATAATCTCTTATTTTTATTTAATTGCATTAAAGTGTGTTACAAAAATGTTCCTGCTTTTTAATCCAGAAGCGCAACTAGATACACAATTAATATATATATATATATATATATATATATATATAAATATAAATATATATATATATATATATATATATTTATATATATATATATATACATATATATATATATATATATAGTAAATAAAATGTACATCTGTGTTCACACTTGAATGTCCAAAGCAAGTTAAAAAACCTGCTTCCAGCTCAGAGTTCCGAGAAAAAACAGTTATTACACTGCATTCTGGGAAGTTGAGCTGGGACATACAAATATGTCCACAAATGCCTCGCTCTTCATTCCGTAGCCATCATCAAACATGGCTTCCTTTAAGCTTATGCATGCTGTATTATTACACAGCTTTAATGCAAAGCCAAGGTTGGAATAAACACAGGCTGAGTATCCAATCCATGTACATGTTTCAAGCTTACTGGCTATCATCAGCATGGAGCGGGATCTCAGCCTGTGTTGTGGAAATTATGAGTAGGTAGTTCACCACAACAATCATTTATAATATGGTGGGCAAAAGAGCGATAGAAGCCCTCCACCGTACAGTAGTACAGTAAATAAAATGTACATCTGTGTTCACACTTGAATGTCATACTGTATGTACGTGTCTATATCTATATACAGTATATCTATCTATCTATCTATCTATCTATCTCTATATATCAATCTCTCTCTCTCTCTCTCTCTATATATATATATATATATATATATATATATATATATACATATATACCAACTAATCAATAGACAACCAGATAACACAAATTTTAACTGGCATGAGTGCCACCACCACTATAACATTACTAGTTTTCACAAAAGAATAGTATAGTCCTTAACTATTATTAACATATTAATAAAACACTTATTAGAAAAATTAAAAATAATATATATGATGAACATTAAAAGGGCAGAGAACTCCTCAGTGTCAGTACAGCGGTTCTTACACCAGTTCTTACACCAGCATGTATAGTACATATGCAATTAATTTCCTAATAATCCCTTTATGGGGTTATATGCAGGGGCAGGTTTCCATCAAACCCCAAATGTTCCTGTTTACTACTTAGGGATACATAATCCAATATTTAAATTATTGCAAATAGTCAGATAGTAACTGTGGTAAAAACCAGCCACCTAGTTTTATTACAAAGACATTGTGTTATTGATATGTGTTAATATACAGAGAGCAGGGTGTAATACACACAGCAAGAGGGTTTGGCAGGTAAAGGGGTAAGCTTTGCCCTGCCAGAGTTATGGGGAATTACTTGGTATCTATCTGGTAGACCTCGTGGAAACAGATAGGGCAAAGAGAGTGACGATCCTATCAATCTCTGTACTATATGGTAATGTCTATTACTGTGTAAGAGTAGCCAGCTAGGAACCGGGAGATGTGTGATGTGACTGCAACTACCGGCAGAGATATTGAGTTTACTATTGTATCTCAGCTACAGTAACCCCTCCCTCTTCTGATGTCTTTCCCTCAAGAGAGCTTTAATAAAGCTCTGTAGGAAACTATACTCAATATATGTTAAATTAAAAAAATTATGGAGGTGTTTTTTAAATTAGCTATTTGAAGAGTTTATTTTCTTTCAAAATCTAACTCTTATTACAATAAACTGGAATTTGTTTATACTCATCTTGAAGGATATGCCTAAGGGGCAGAGCAGGAAGGTAAGCCCCCCCAGGCATATTCATAGTGCTCCTCCATGCCATCTGTGCCCATTCTATTATACTCTATTACTATATAAGGGCAGGGCTGTGAGATAGGGAGTGTGGCTCATGGTTGGGGGGGGGGGGGGTCCTGCATCTAAATTAATCCTTGTCATATACATTTCTGAATTAAAATCTATTGTTAAAATGTTAATTTAATCATGCTTGTTAATTTAATCATGGTCATGGTCCATGTGATGTTGATATATTAACCATAAGGATAGCCACCATCACATAATGCATGATACTCTTATCTGAGGACATGTATGATTAACATTTCACCATCTGATGGTCACTGAGTCATGCAGTTATTGTTGGTAGTTGATCAACCTGTTCTTTTAATTTTTTTAGCAAAATGTAAATTAAGGTAGTTTGTTAATTTGCAAGCATGCTACCAAATAATGTAATAAAACTATAAACCGGGGCTATCATAGAGCCATTGCATTGATGGCACCCCACCTGCAGAGTGATTTCACACACAATAAATAAACACATATATCAGGTTTTAAGCTTCATGATTGCTGTTACATTTAATATGTACCAATGCATATGGCTGTGGAATAACAGTTATACACTAATATGTAAAACAAACCCATCTGTTATACATGTATGAGCGAAACATGTCATCCTTCTTAACAATATGAAAACAAATAGGTTTTGTGGGTCTTATTAAAAGGCAATACAGCTGATGACCTCTGTTTGTCAGCAATAATCATGTCTACTCATTTAGTCATCATAAAAATCATAACAAACACAGTTATCATATGATAACACCTGTATACATTTAACATGGGATATCAGTGTGGGTAAACAATATTATATGAAGATAGTGATAATACTGTTGTCCTGCTGATTGTGGTAACAGCTAAGCATTCCTTGTCAGATCTCACATAATTTATAATTATCTTCAATTGATCATGACAAGTGATCTCTCATGACAGGTACAACAATGTTTGCACCGCTTGTAGATGAACATCAAGTAAGTTTATTGTTACAGTAAAAGTATAGAGTGTACTGTAAATACAGCTCTTGCCAGGTTTTTTCCCTCCACTGATTTTTTAAATATGACCATACACTGGTCATTTGAAAGATATGTCCTACTATTTCAAACTTGTTCTAATCCCACTATATATGTGTGCCTGATTTGGATTACATAATCCAGGATACATTTTATTTGTCACTTTGAACAGATGATGACACAATGTAAGTGCTATGCACACTAGTGTTTACTTATGTTATATGAAGTGATGAATGATAAGATTTATAGTCATCTAATTATCATTAATGTGGTGTAATGACCACATGTGACTAGTAAATGCTATGCATTATCATTATACAGTGTTTCCTTTAAGTAAACATGTGATCAAATTTGTATACAGTCTTCTGTCCTCCTGGGTAGCATTTGCTTTACACCAATGATATTACTGCACTGTCCGCTGCATTTAAGACTGCGCCTTGTGGATATAATACATTTATATTTTTATTATAACGTAATAAACTTGTCTGTGTGTTTCTAATGGTTACTGATTTTGGACACTGACATACCTTATATTCAGTTAATAATCTGATATGTGTGTCCACATATTATTTCAGTATACCCATCCTGTGTTAAGGTATAGTGGATGTGCATAAATCATATATGAATAAATGATCTGCATGAAGATATTTAGAAAAATTGGATAACAATATATTCATATCAATATATCAAAGATGGTAAATTAATTTAAATGAATGTTCTATACAAGTGATCACACTCTCCATGTTAATTATGATGTTAACATCAACATAATTTAACATCAATTCACATACTGGTGAAAATAACATCTAAATATGCATTAAGTGTGACAGCATAATCAAATATTTTGTCTTATTTTCTAACAAAAACAAGTTCATATGATCATTACAGGCCCTAACAATGACAGAGGTGTGGTTGTTAAGATGTCACCTGAATTGGTGTGACCAAAGAGAATTCATGCAGTATTTTATCCATTGTTAGCACATATTTCTATATTATGTATGAACAGCAGTAATAATTATTTGGTGAGGTAATACTACAGAATCATAACATCATAACACTGCTCAGTATCACTATTCCGCTGAAGAGATTTTTTTAACAAATAACATGTTATTGTCTTTAGATATGAATACAGTAAATAAATAGTACATCTGTGTTAACATTTTAATGTTTAAAACGAGTTAAACAAAACTGCTTCCAGCTCATAATTTTGAGAAAAACAGTTATTACACTGCATTCTGGGAAGCTGAGCTGGGACATGCAAATGTGCCCCCAAATGCCTCGCTCTTCACTCCATAGCCATTATTAAACATGGCTACCTTTAAGCTTATGCATGCTGTATTACACAGCTTTAATGCAAAGCCAAGGTTGGATTAAACACAAGCTGAGTATCCTATCCATGTACAGCTGTTTCAAGCTTACTGGCTATCATCAGCATGGAGCAGAATCTCAGCCTGTGTTGTGGACTTTATGTGTAGGTAGTTCACCACAATAATCATTTATAATATGGTGGGCAAAAGAGCGATATAAGCCCTCCACCGTACAGTATTACTGTAAATAAATAGTACATCTGTGTTAACATTTGAATGTCTAAAACATGTTAAAAAACTTGCTTTAAGCTCAGAATTCTGAGAAAAACAGTTATTACACTGCATTCTGGGAAGCTGAGCTGGGACATGCAAATGTGCCCACAAATGCCTCCATAGCCATTATCAAACATGGCTTCCTTTAAGCTTATGCATGCTGTATACAGCTTTAATGCAAAGCCAAGGTTGTATTAAACACAAGCTGAGTATCCTATTGTGATATGAATACACAAACACTAGATTGAACATATTTATTATAGGAATACATATTCTCACATTCAAGGCATCAATGGCAAGGACTTAGAAGGACAGGTGTACACAGAATTATGGTAGATGGAGTTAAGCAAAAGAGTTTTGGAAGAACATGGAGATACACAATGCTGGTGGTGAGGATGATAATTAAATGGATGTAGATTTTTTTTTACAATATATCATCCAACATGGGACAAAGAACAGAAAAATAAATGGGCAACATTAATAGATTTACTAAATATACATACAAGTGAGCATAAAGAAGTAAAAGACATCTCATGTGGCTTAATAATGGTTAAAATATTAAGATAAGCAGAAACAAATAGGCAATTAAGTTATACAAACAAGGGAACACAAAGACATTTGGGTACAATGAATATTATATGGGTACAATAAATATAATAAAACTTGCAAAAAAAAGGTATTAAATTGGCTAAAATAGAAAATGAAAAAAATAGAGAGAGGGAGTAACACTAAGCCTAAAATGTTTAGAAAATATCTATATGAACATTACAATCTGACACAGGTAGATAAATAGTGACCAGGAAAAGGCAGATGAGCTGAATAAGTTATTTTCTTTGATATACACAAGGGAGGTACCTGTGGGGCACTTCAAAACAATGAGCCTACACTACCTTCACCAAATAATTGTTTAACACAGGAAAGAATCCAAAAGAGACACGAAAAAAATATGGAATACATTCAGGGGTACTGAGGAAACTAGGTTCTGTAATAGCCAAACTATTATATATAATTTTCAAGATTCACTCACAACAACATTGTTACTATAGGTTTATAAGCCTCACTTTTATAGTGGGAAAGCATTTAGATAGGTTTCAAGGGTAGGTATAAAGGATATAGAAATATATGAATGTAAAAAAGTTATTAAGAAGGAGTCAAAATGGATTTATGAATGATAGGTAATCTCAAACAACCCTATTATTTTCTATTAGGAGGTTAGTAAGAACCAGGATCAAGGCAACTCAGTGGATGTAGAAATTTTGGATTTTGCAAGTGCTTTTGATACAGTGCCATGTGGAAGAATAATCTACAAACTAAGGGATACAGGAATTTCAGTAAAAAGAACTGTTCGTGGATTGAGATCTGGCTAAAAGACAGGAAGCAAAGGGTTGTGGTAAATGGAATATACTCAGCTTGTACTAATGTGGTAAGTGAGGTTCCCCAGGGTTCAGTATTAGGGCTTCTCATTTTAAACATATTTGTTAATGATTTAGAAGTCGTTCTGGAAAGTATTGTCTCCAGTTTTGCTGACGATGCTAAGTTTGAAAAGTAATTAAATAAGAAAATGAAGTACTTTAACTGCAAAATCATGTACATAAATTAAAGAAATGGAAAACTAAATGGCAGATTTAATATGAATTAACCTAAAGTTATGCATTTGGGAAGAAAAAAATTTGCATGCAAATTACAAATTTACTGCAACAAATTTGTGGGTATAAGAGATATAAATGGATTTGGGGGGCTTATGGAAAGACAAATAAAATATTAGCATGTATTAAGAAGGGTATAGAAGCCAGGGCAGTAAATATAATTCTGCCACTATACAAATCCCTAGTACACCCTCAATCGCAATATGGGGGACAATTTGGGGCACCACTTCATAAAAAGGACATTTTAGAGCTGGAAAAGGTACAGAGGAGGGCAACAAAACTAATAAAGGGGATGGAGGGGCTAAGTTATGAAGAAAGACTAATCAAATTACACTTAACTAGATTTTAAATACATACATGACAATAGGAGAAAAGTATACACATTATTGTACATTTCTACTCAAATAAATATTTGGTGATATAACAACGAAGAAAATGTATTATTCCCAGATTTAAACATATTATTAAAAGAGAGATACAGCATGACCATTGATAGAACACGAACAATAATTACACAGTTATAAAATACAAATTCTAAATGATTGTGTTGTATAGTTTCAATATGTGAACTTATTAATTATTGAGAATCTCTTCTTCAGACAGCATGCAATAGAATTAGTTATTTGTCAAGTAAATGAAGTAGTCACCATTAGATTTTGCTTGGGGAATATGGATACATTGTAACTGTCTTTGTAGTAATCAGGTATCATCAAGTCAATGACAAAGTTTGCTTTATCTGAAAACCATTTGAATAAAAGTAACAGAAAACCATCCCAGTCAGGGATTGCAACCAATCACCCAGTACATTTATCAGTCAGTGGTAACATTATTTTCTTGTATTTGGTATGTTCCTCATCAAAAAGATTACATTTTATTATTTCTTCTCACTATTAAACATCTGAAACTAAAACCACAATCAGGTGCTAATAATGCATATAATAAATTCTGCACACTACATATTACTCTCCAGATTACACAAGTACATGTTTATCACACAGATACCTGTGTATTGAAAACATATAGAGAGCTGCTATGCAATGTTTGCAGAAAGATGTGGTAAGTATTATATTTATATTGCATATAATGCTATAGTGGAGGTGATTATATTCTGGTCCAATCAGTTATTTGGTGCCGGATCTCCTCCTTTTACTGACTGACATCTACAGAAACAATTAAAAACACTCCTTAGTTTTGAGTTTCCCCAGATCAGTACAGCTGGCTGTAGGGACCAGAAGGAATTATGTACAATGATGACCATCCAGTACCAAGGTGAAGTATCAGAGAAGGGATTAAGGATCAGGGAAAGCTGGGTAAGGTAGAATGTAATGTACAATATCAGCAGTAAAGCCATGGTTCTTATTGCATTAATATGAGCTTGCAATCGAACAGAGCTGAGGTTGAGTGACCTTCTTTGCATCCTCCAGCCATGCAAACAGAGCGAGGTGAGAGTAACCCCCAGAGAAACAGAAATAAAAATACAAGGTATGCAACAATTCACAACTGCAAAAGGCAAAAATACTTGGTGAATATTGTAGGTGACAATGTATAATGTACTGTTATTTCAATGATTTGCTTGTGCATCTGTGGATATAAACTTTGCAGAGGGAGCCTCCATCATGACTGATAATATCACAGTCAACAGAAGCAACCAGTGAACCATCCCGGGAAATTTTTCTTGAAAGAATAAAAAGGTGGCACATCGGAAGGTGACAATCTTGATGCAGTAGAAGACACAGAGCCACACAGTCAACCAACAGCTGATTAGAGAACTAGAGGAGTAGGCAGAAAAAAATATTGGATAGAAATTGCTAAAAACATTTAAGTGATTCAAAAAAAAGTATACAATGTAACTGGAAGATAGTAAACAATGCGAAATGATGTTTGAGAGTCCCAGAGTAAGAAGGATGAGATCTCCAGGATTCTGGTGTCTTTACTTAATCCATGACCTGTTACTGATAATGAAGATAAATAAGTTGGAAAAAGTTCCAGCAAGTAGGTTAATTATTGCAAACCCCACAAATGCAACATGTCCTGGCACCATCTTTGTATCCTGGATTATTTCAGTCTGGTCTTTAGACATCCATGTCGCAGCTCACACTGACACTCTACACTCCATTTTCAGGATTTTATCTGTGAACATTATTTACATTTCTGATCATCCCATCCGCAGTAAGCAGTTGGACATTTGCCTCTGACCCAGTTGTGTTTGCATAATGAATCAGTATGGTTGCTTTCTAACTTTGTATTTCAATAGATTCAAATGCACAATGACTTCAACTTTTTTGTAAAGTTTGGAAAATGTTATACTGTAACACATGTGGTCACTGACCTCTCCTTCCAATGCTTTGCCTTTCTTCCTTAGTATATAACAGATTTGTGTAATCTTTATCACAAACATCTAGGGCTTAGAGTTATGTACGCTTGATAGTCCCCTTCTGGATCACTACCTTGTCGTGGTGAAGGGACTTGTGTACTTCAGTGAAGCTGTGGTCCACTAGAGAAGGAAATGACAAACCACTCATGCCAAGAAAACCTTTCAGATAAGCACAACTAGACACAAGTTGTGTCTGGAATGCTGTGGACAAGGGGGTCATGGAGAGTTGAACACGACTGAAAGACTAAACAACAAATGCTTGAGATCATGTATCCATATATAAATATTTTATTATCATTTTATAAAATACATCAAAGACAATAATTTACAAAATTCAGCCTTGTAATCTTTTATCACATGGTTTCATGTTCCTATACATCGTGTTCTATAATAAAGGTTACCATACATACCACAATACATACATACATTAAACCTTTAGGTGTTAAGAGATAATCCTTCGGCATTGGGGCTCCCTGAGGACTTTAAGCAGTTTCGACTATAAGGACTTATTAGTTCTGTTTTGGGACACTTCCTGGATTTCCATTGCCCATGTCGTTTGATCTATAATTACTCTGAATCTTCCATTTAGTCTTGGATTTAGTAGTTACTCCCATTTACTTCCCCACAATCTCTCCAACACTACTTGTTGTCATCAGTTTCCTCCCAGGAAGTAGACTCGCGCATTGCTAACAGCGAGCAACTCGACCAAGGGATACCGGGTAAAACCCATTGCGATCCAGCTATGATAGCCATGATGATGGGACCATAGACCATGCTGATATCAAGATCTATCTCATACACATTGTGCATCTCCATAACTACCCAGAGAGGTGAGAGCTCTGTAAGAAAGTGGGGGACAAAAATAAAAATAGAGATACAAAAAAACACACACTGCCGGAGCTCAGACACCATCCAACCAGACTGGAGCAGGAGCAGGTCCATAGCAGGAGAGTGACCTGACTGCAATAGGTGGAACAAGATGTATCGGGAGCAGTGAGAGGGAGTAAGGTGGGTCTGGATGCCTTAGTACTTCCTCGGTGGCTCTGGGACAGTTTATTTATAGCATGACAGAACCAATCTAATCTATAATTACATTGTAATAAAGGGTTGGCAAGAGGATCATGTATAGTGCTCATTGAGCACTTACAATCTACAGAACCATATGAAACTGGGGAAAAGCAGTAACTTTCTGAGCTTATGTGTCTGGGACTGATTTAAATAATATTGGGGTCAAGAATTTCACAGGCCCCTTGAAATTAATATATTCTGATTATCTCTTGAAAATATGGGATGTTAGTGCTCATGGAGTACTTGGAGTCATCAGGGATTTGGCATATGGGACTGAAGGATTGGATAACAGCTGGGCTGCTCTGTCTGGGTGGAGAAAGTCAGCGCTCTTTTCCCTTGTGGATAGACTGATCCCTGTGAAGGAACAGGGTTGGTTATTGGAGTCCCTCTGGCGTCATCTTTGGATAATATTTATAGGGGCTATCTTTTTTTGGAGAATGCACAGGAGATGAGGACATTCAGACTCATTGTGTGTTTAGCCCATAGGGCCATAACCAATGTATATTGTACACCCAGCCTACAAATATTCAGCTTATAAGATGCAGTGCGATATAACTGGTTATAGTATTACACTCAAACGCATAGCATGCTATGATGTGCAGCTCTCTTGATGTTAGCTTTTGATGTCAGCTCAGAAAGAGATAGCTCATTTATGCACCCTTTTTGTTTTGAGTTATAAATCTTTGTTATATACCCAGAGCTATACACAGAATATACCTAAGATCCAATTGGTACTCTTATTTAATGCATGTGAATAATGGGTTTAAGGGGAGAGTTGAAGTTCACCTGATTAATTGCTTTTGGGGCACAGGGAGAATACTTATTTGATTTTTTGGTGTAATTTCATATTTTTTAATAGTTTGTTTGTAATAAATCTATGAAGGGCTGTAAATACTGTGTATATGTGTAAACTATTTTGAAATCCTCAAAGTGAAAGGATTGCTTTAGACTTGTAAGAATACATTTGTGATCTAACTCTATTTCATAGAGTAGGTCCTTATAGTAGGTTATAAGAGCTTCAAAAGGCCAAGTTTTTTTTGAAAGGGGGAAAAAAAGCAAATAAAGGGAAAGGAGGAAAAAAGGAAAAAGGGAAAAAAGCTTTTTCTTAATAAAGTATATTTAAGTATTTATGTCTGGAAAAATGAAGCTTAATAAAGAACTTCTAAAGGGGAAAAGCAGAGATAAGTCAAAAGAGAAGAAGGGTTATATTAGATTACTGCCTCCTCTTGATTTCCCAAGTGACACACGTATGAATATTGAAAGGGAGAAAATGTAAAACGCATTTGTAATAGAATATCTAATAATGCCTATAGATAACACTAATATAGCTACCCCAGATTCTTCTAACTCTTCAGAAATAGACTCTAATGAGATTTTAACAACTAGTTATTTGAAAAAAAATCTTAGCATAATTTCAAGTTACTTTAAGACAAGAACTTACTCAAAGTATAGCTAACAATACTAAGGCTATTAGCTTAGTTCAAAATCGAACCAGTGAATTAGAAAACAGATGGGGAAATATTTGGTATGAAAATCAAGTCATAATGAAAAAGTAGCTCTCTTGGAGGATGACGTTGAGATATTAAGGAGTAAAAACAACTATTTAGAAGATTACTCTAGAAGAAACAATATAAGAATTAAAGCTATACCAGAAACTATTCTCCCAACCGAGTTACAAAGCTATGTTTCAACTATTTTTGGAACTGTTAAACCCATAAAACTAGATGATAACAGAATTGATAGAATACATAGAATTACACTGTCTAAGAATGCACTGAAAGAGTTATCCAGAGATACTGTTTTAAGATTGCATTTTTTCTCTTACAAAGAATTAATAATAAAAGCTTCACAGAGAAAAAAAAATCTTTTGATCCACTGTATGAAGGTCTCCAAATTTTCACTGATTTATCCAGTGAAACCCTTAAAAAAAGAAGGGAATTTAGAGAGATAATGTTAGTCTTAGAAAAGCAAATCTAAATTATAGATGGGGTTTCCCAGTTAAGCTTTTTATAGTGAAAGAAGGTCAAAGAATAATGCTTAACTCTGTACAAGAGGGAGAAAGGGTTTTGGATAGTGATGTCGCGAACATAACATTTTCGGTTCGCGAACCGCGGACGCGAATTTCATCAAATGTTCGCGAACGGGCGAACATCGTCAAACCGCCATAGACTTCAATGGGCAGGCAAATTTCAAAACCCACAGGGACTCTTTCTGGCCACAATAGTGATGGGAAAGTTGTTTCAAGGGGACTAACACCTGGACTGTGGCATGCCGGAGGGGGATCCATTGTAAAACTCCCACGGAAAATTACATAGTTGATGCAGAGTCTGGTTTTAAGCCATAAAGGGCATAAATCACCTAACATTCCTAAATTGTTTGGAATAACATGCTTTAAAACATCAGGTATGATGTTGTATCGATCAGGTAGTGTAAGGGTTACACCCGCTTCACAGTAACAGACCAATCTCCCCGTTTAATGCAACGCAAACAACTGCAAACAGTCCCTTTGCACAACCGCAAACTCCCCATTTGCACAAGGTTGGATACTAAGCTAGCCATGTCCCTTGTCCTCACTGATGTCATTGAAGGTCTCTTCCTCCACCCAGCCAACAAGGGTCCCCGAAAGGTGACAACAAGCCCTCTGAGACGCCTGCTGTGTTTGGTCTTCCACATCCTCAAAGCCACCTTCCTCCTCTGACTCCTCTTCTTCAGACTCCTCTCTCTGCGTTGCCTCTGTCTGCGTTATTATAAGGTGTGTACTGTTAAGTAGTACTATTCCTATCGGTTTAATCCCTGTTATGTCCACTATTAGGGGACGTGTATATGGAATTGATTTTTGGAACAGGGAGATGGAAAAATATGCTTGGTCGGACCTCCTACTTCGAATTTGGGGCACTGCACGTGCAAAGTAATGTGCCACCAGATAGGAGTGGTGTATTAAGTTGTACTATTTATTCCTATCAGTTTGATACCTGTTACGTCACCTTTCAGGGGACGTGTATATGGCATGGATTTTTGGAAGCGGGAGATGGAAAAAGATGCTTGGTCGGTCCTCCCACTTCAAATTTGGGGCACTGCGCCTGCAATCTAAGGTGCCACCAGATAGGAGTGGTGTGTTCAGTTGTACTATTTATTCCTATCGGATTCAATAAAGCCAATAAACCTGGCCCGTTACTAGCCAGGAAACTACAAACCAAACCAAAACAAAATAGGATACTTCAAATTAAGACCTCGAAGGGAGAAAAAAAAACGAACCCAAATAAGATCCAGAAGATTTTTACAAAATTTTACAATACTCTTTATACGGCAACAAAACACATAGATATACACAAAATGAGGGGATTTCTTAATTCCTGTGATCTCACCTTAATAGAAGAAAAAGACTTAGAAACTTTAAATGCCACAGTGACCCTAGAGGAAGTGAGAAAAGCAGTCCAGAACCTCAAACCTGGTAAGTCACCAGGCCCAGACGGGTACACCAATTTATATTATAAAACATTTATAGACATATTAGGCCCGCACTTGGTCACTCTAACAGGGTTCTAGAAGGCAAGCAAACACCAGCAGAGCTGAACAGGGCAGATATCGCTCTATTCCCTAAGGAGGGTCGAGATGCCCTAGAACCAAAAAACTACAGGCCAATATCATTACTAAACTGTGATGCAAAGATCCTGTCAAAAATAATAGCGGATAGAATGTCACCCTTCTTGCCTAAGTTAATACATAATGACCAAGTAGGCTTTGTCTCCCACAGGCAAGCGGGAGACAACATTAGAAAAGTCATGAACCTACTGTACCACACCAAAGCCTCTAAAATTCAAGCCTGTCTTATGGCCTTTGACATTGAAAAGGCGTTTGATTCCCTGGAGTGGACTTACCTATACGCCACACTTGAAACATTTGGTATTAAAGCTATTTCATAAATCTCATACACTCATTATACAAATCATCCAGGGCAAGGTTACAGATTCCAGGAGATGAGAGATCCTTCATTAAAATAGAAAGAGGAACAGGACAAGGGTGCCCCCTTTCAACCCTCTATTCGCAATAGCAATAGAACCCCTGGCTCAGACAATTAAGGCCAGCGCTGGGATCACAGGCATAAAAATAGGCCATCACCATTTTAAAACTTGTCTATTTGCAGACGACCTGCTGTGTATGCTCTTAAACCCTACACAATCAGTCCCAGAGTTGATTCGAACTATGGAGGAGTTTGGTCAGTTTTCTGGCCTTAAACTGAACATAGAGAAGACAGAAGCACTAGCCATTAACTTAACAGCAGTAGAGAAGCAGGGTCTCCAAGAGAAGTTTAATATTAAGTGGGATAAGAACCACATAAACTACCTGGGAATCCAACTAACCCCTAAGCTAGAGGACTTGTACAAAGCCAACCTTTATAAAACAATAAATAATGACCTGAGTAAATGGACAAAGTATAGGTTATCATGGCTAGGGAGAATAAATACGATAAAAATGAATGTCCTTCCTAGTTTGCTCTACATATTTCGAACACTCCCGATCCTGATTAAATAAAAAGAATTAGAAAATATTCAAAGGAAAATATTTCAGTTTATCTGGAACCACTCTCCCTCATGCATCACAAAGAAAATTATGTACCTTCAAAAGTCAGTGCCGTGTCCAAACTTAAAATATTACCACAAGGCAGCTCAGTTAACTTTCCTCCCAATAGCACATTCTATAGGGCATCTACCGGCCTGGGTGTATTTAGAGAGCCACACTTTAAGGCCCTTAACCTGGGACAAGGTGGCTTGGCTATCAGAATTGCCTCAGAGCCTTAAAAACTCACCAAACCCTCTAATCAGACACTCACTATCATACTGGAAATGGGCCAAGAAACACACGGGTTTGTTCCATGGATCCACCCAAATGACCCCAATTCTTGACCACCCTCAGGCCCCAAAACACATGAGCACAACATCACAACACTGTTGGAGGTCAAGGAAACTAGATAGACTGGGAGACTGGTTAGTAAAGGGCCAGATGCTCACCTATGAGGAACTGAGGGACAAGCATGAGCTACCGCTGTCAGAACATTACAATTACTGTAGGCTAAGGCATTTCACACACTCCCTGACCCAGAAAAAGGGGACACCGGTCTTAAATTGGTTCTCCAAAATTTGTAAAGATAAACCTCTATCAAGGGGGATCATTGGGTCGCTTTACAAATATAAAACATTTGTTACTGGTTGAAGCGACACTGGGGGAAGGACCGGAGTGGGGGAGCCCGGGAGACCCTTCAGAAGCAACCGGCGGCAAAATCCTCCCAGGAAAGGAGAGGTCGCTTACTGAAGCCTGCCCTAGGGTAACCCAAGGGTGATTGCCCAGGTTAGATATTGTAAATAATAAGCTAATACTGCTGGAGGGATGATAGCTAATAGGACTTTGGTGTTTCCTGCAGATATGCTCTTTACTATTGTCTGTTTTACCATGTTTTATGTATCTCTTAAATTGCAATCACAGTAAAAAAACAAGAAAAATTATTAACCTAAAAAGTAAAAATAAGAAGGACTAGCCAGCTAACTTTCACAAAATGTCTTTATTTTAAATATGTATTTTTGCACAACTGTTATGCAAGTTTGTTCAAAAATGCTATATTTTTCATTACATGCTGTACGCCTTCTGACAATAAAATAACTTGGTGGCGGATAAGTCACGCAAGTCATCCGGCATTCAGGGATAGAATACAGCAGCGTGTGGACCATTATTAGCTCAATGCAGCTCATCTATCAGGCCTTTTTTAATCGAATGTATCGCCCACTGTCAGTCCTTTTGGGATCCATCCCTCATTCATCTTAATAAAGGTGAGTTAATCTAGACTTTTTTGACCTAGGCGACTTCTCTTCTCAGTGACAAAACCTCCAGCTGCACTGAAGGTCCTTTCTGACAGGACACTTGAAGCGGGGCAAGACAGAAGTTCTATGGCAAATTGGGATAGCTCAGGCCACAGGGCAAGCATGCACACCCAGTAGTCAAGGGGTTCATCGCTCCTCATAGTGTCGATATCTGCAGTTAAGGCGAGGTAGTCTGTTACCTGACGGTCGAGTTGTTCTCTGAGGTTGGACCCCGAAGGGCTGTGGCGATGCATAGGACTTAAAAAGGTCCGCATGTCCTCCATCAACAACACGTCTGTTAAGCGTCCTCTCCTTGCCGGCGTGGTCGTGGGAGGAGGAGGATTATGTTCATCTCTTCCGCTGCCGTTGTGCTGTGACTTCACCCTTAAACGCTGTGTAATGCATACTTTTTAATTTATTTTGGAAGTGCTGCATCCTTTCCGACTTGTGGTAATTCTGTAACATTTCAGACACTTTCTGCTTATACCTGGGGTCTAGTAGCGTGGACACCCAGTACAGGTCGTTCTCCTTCATCCTTTTTATACGAGGGTTCCTCAACAGGCACGACAGCATGAAAGACCCCATTTGCACAAGGTTGGATGCCGAGCTAGTCATGTCCCGTTCCTTGTCCTCAGTGATCTCACTGAAGGTATGTTCTTCCCCCCAGCCACGTCCAACACCACGGGTACCAGATAGGTGACAACGAGCACCCTGGGTTGCCTGTTCTGGTTGGTCTTCCTCCTCCTCCTCAAAGCCACATTCCTCCTCTGACTCCTCTTCCTCACAATCCTCTTCCAGCGTTGCCGCAGGTCCAGCAAGCGATGCTGATAAGGCTGTTTCTGGTGGTGATGGTGCAATCGGTCGAACATTAGGAGTGTTGAATTCCAACGTGTCAGGCTGTCTAACATCAAGCGCCTCACTGGCATGTTGTTTCGCCCCTGGATATCTGTAAAGTGCGCCATGGCCGTGTAGGAACGCC
The DNA here is from genome assembly GCA_027410445.1 of Discoglossus pictus. Lineage (NCBI taxonomy): Eukaryota > Metazoa > Chordata > Amphibia > Anura > Alytidae > Discoglossus > Discoglossus pictus. Next base: position 4,986,361 of record JAPZIH010000013.1, on the reverse strand, counting down.
TGAAATCACCACACACCTTCCTGGCCTGCTTCAGGATGTCCTGTAAGCCTGGGTGCTTATGCACAAAGCGTTGTACAATCAGATTACACACATGTGCCACGCACGGCACATGTGTCAACTTGCCCAAATTCAATGCCTCCAACAAATTTCTTCCGTTGTCACAAACCACTTTGCCGATCTCCAGTTGGTGCAGAATCAGCCACTGATCCACCTGTGCATTCAGGGCCCACAGGAGTGCTGGTCCTGTGTGACTCTCTACTTTCAGCGAAGTCAACCACAAGACGGCGTGACACTGCCGTTTCCGGGAGGTGGAATAGTACCTGTGGAGCAGGGGGGTGCCGTTGATGTGGAGCAAGACATAGCAGCAGCAGAAGAGGACTCAGCCGAGGAGGTTATGGAAGAGGATGGAGTAGGAGGAGTAGAGGAGGTGGCAGCAGGCCTGCCTGCAAGTCGTGGCAGTGTCACCAACTCCTCTGCAGAGCCACGTATTCCATGCTTGGAAGCCGTCACCAAGTTTACCCAATGCGCAGTGTAGGTGATATACCTGCCCTGACCATGCTTTGCAGACCAGGTATCAGTGGTCAGAATAACCCTTGCCCCAACACTGTGTGCCAGAGATGCCATTACTTCCTTTTGCACAATCGAGTACAGGTTGGGGATTGCCTTTTGTGCAAAGAAATTTCGTCCGGGTACCTACCACTGCGGTGTCCCAATAGCTAAAAATGTTTTGAACTCCTCAGACTCCACCAGCTTGTATGGTAAAATCTGGCGGGCTAAGAGTTCAGACAAGCCAGCTGTCAGTTGCCGGGCAAGGGGGTGACTTTGTGACATTGGCTTCTTACGCTCAAACATGTCCTTGACAGACACCTGACTGTGGGCAGATGAGCAGGGACTGCTCAAGGCGAGACACGGAGTGGCGGATGGTTGAGAGGGGGCAAGCAGGGCAGCAGTGGAGGACGTGGGCTGAAGATGCTGGACCAGAAGTAGGATGGCGGCTTTGACTTTGTGTGCTGCTTGTACTCATGTGTTGATCCCATAGGCGTTTGTGATGTGACATCATGTGCCTTCGTAAAGAAGTTGTACCTAGGTGGGTGTTGGACTTCCAACGACTCAGTTTCTTTTCGCACAGGTTTGCAAATGGCATCGCTGTTGTCACAGGCAGACACACCAAAAAATTGCCACACTGCTGAGCTCTGCAATGACTGCATTCTTGTGGTGGCAACAGCATGCATTAACTGGCGTGCTGTGTGGCTGACCCCGGGTGCCGATGCATGCTGTCTGACTGTGCCACTAGCTACTTGTGATGACCTCCCTCTGCTTCCAACTCGTCTCCTCCTCCTCTCTGTCTCCCCATCTGAACTTTCCTCCTGTTCTTCTTCTCTTATAGCGGGCACCCACGTGACATTTACGGACGCATCGTCATCATCAACTGCTTCACTTGTATCTGACAAATCAACAAAGGAAGCAGCACCGGGTACAACATCATCATCATCATCATCATCATCAGACCATACTTCCATGTGTGCAATGCTGCCTGACTGTGACATATCCCTGTTATCTACATCCTCTGGAACTAATGTTTGCGCATCACTCATTTCTTCCAACGGATGTGTAAATAACTCTGCTGATGGATCAAGTGAAGCGGCTGTGGTGCTAGTGTTGGTGGTGGCGACAGGCGGGCGAGTGGTAACTGGAGAGGTGCCCAAAGCTAAGCTGGAGGAGGATGGTGCGTCTAGGTTCCGAGCGGAAGCTGTAGAAGATTGGATGTCCTGTGTTAGCCAGTCAACCATGTCCTCAGAATTTTTCAAGTTCAGGGTACGTTGCCTCTGAAAACTGGGCATTATTCTAGGGCCAAAGGGAATCACAGCACCACGACTACGACAGCCCCTGCGGGGTGGCCTGCCTGTCATATTTTTTTTTAAAAGTCGTACTATGTGTGCAAGCTACTGTGATACCAGATATGAGTGTCACTGTGCACTGGCAAAAGTTGGCAGAGTAGGCCTCACACACACGCCTGTAGGCAGGCAACTGATATTCAATCGATTACAGTAAAAAAAGGGTTCTTTTATTTCACTGTACACTAGGTTGCACCAGATATGAGTGTCACTGTGCACTGGCAAAAGTTGGCAGAGTAGGCGCTGTAAGCCTCACACATACGCCTGTAGGCAGGCAACTGATATTCAATCGATTACTGAAAAAAAAGGGTTCTTTTATTTCACTGTACACTAGGTTGCACCAGATATGAGTGTCATTGTGCACTGGCAAAAGATGGCAGAATAGGCGCTGTAGGCCTCACACACACGCCTGTAGGCAGGCAACTGATATTCAATCAATTACAGTCAAAAAAGTGTTGTTTTATTTCACTGAGCACAATATAAGCTGTGAGCCTGTCACAGGCAGGCAACTGAAATTAGAATAAAGGAAAAAAGGGTTGTTTTTTTTCAATGTACGGGTTAAACACGCAGTTTAAGAGACATGCAATACTACATTTTCTAACAAAAGAGAATACAGATTTTGCATGCCTCAAAGAGACCCATTTTTCATATAAAAATGTACCAAATGTGTCCCAAGAAACATTTGAATACCAAATTTTTTTCTAGCGCACACTCTAAGACTAAAGGAGCAGAAATTTTATTTAACAAAAGGAACACAATAAATGGAGAACATTGTGAAATAAATAAGAAGAAAGATCAATTATATGGATCGGCCGAATTAATAATGTTTTATATACAACTAGCAACTTGCCCTTCAAAAAATGACATCCATGCTTTTCGCCTTTTGCCGCTCATTGTGAGTCTCTCCCCTGGTGTAGTTTTTCTCCTGTGAGCACCCTTGATGCTCCTTATGCGGTTTGCAGTGAACGCCTTTGGTGTGGTGTTTTTTAAATTTTTCTGTATTTGGATTTTTTAATGATAATTAATTAATTAATGAAATCATAAATTAACTATTTGTAATTAATATATGCAGCAACCAATATGCTGAAGAGCTAACAATCTGTTTTGATGTTCCCACAGCATACAATGTAGATTTTCAGTCTTGGTGAACTGAGGTTTGTGTAGCTATGTAGTTCCGCATTTTGTAGTATGTGCAAGTTAGTGTTGTAATATGGCGACGATAATGTATGTGTTAGGATCATTTTGCGTCCTTCGTAATAGTGTATTTTATACCTCGTACAGTCCTTTGTAAAAGTCGTATGTGTGTGGCAGAGATTTGGGTGTTTATGGGTCGTGTAGCCTCGTTTTAGTTTTTTCCGGCTGCCATTTTTTCCTCGCTTTGGGGATTTTTGAGTGCCTAAACTCTGGAAATTAGACTTAAATTGATGTGTAACCTCACTTCTAGATGTCCTGGGTATCCCCCCTTGCTGTGTGTGATTTTTTTTTGTTTTTGTTTGTATTTTGTGTGGTTTTCGTGTTTTTTGCTGTGCGCGGTTCGGCCGTTAAGTTCGTAGTTTTGAGGCTTGTATTTTTTTTCTCTAATTTTGCGGTTTCCTTTTGTAAGTGATTTTTTTAAATTGCTACGGGTCTCCCACTTTGAATTGTGTATTTGAGTTTTCTGTTGATGTGTAGTCCTGCGGGTCGTAGGTTTGATGGTAAAGTTGTAAAGGGTCGTAGGGATAAGCTCCTACGGTCTTCATCTCCCCAAGTGCAGTGGGGGCCTTTGGTGACGCCTACCAAAGTCGTATGGGGTCGGAGGGATGAGCACCTACAGCGCTCATCTCCACCAGCACAAGGAGCGCCTTTGGCGCTCCTTGCCTGGCCGCAACCGCAGCCCTTGCAAAGCAAGTAATATGCACGTAATATGCGTAGTTGAAACTTTTAACTTTTTCTTATCTATAAAAAAGTACAATTATTATATAAAACATGTTAATTTTTTCAACATGCAACTTGTAGGGGACCAACTGGTAACTGATCTTTTTTTAAGAGTAGTAACATTTTAATGTAAGAACAGGTCAACATTGTATTAATGAGTATTGTAAACATGACATAATATTTTGTAACATGCAACTTGTGGATTAACAATTGATAAACTAAACATATATTGAATCCAGAGGAAGGCAAACAGTAACCCCCCCCCCTTGAAACTTAGCCAATTGTATCAAAGGGGGAAAAAAATGAATTCCTTCCTGACCCCATTGACTGGCGATCGGATTACTCCCTGGATTAATATTTTGCATTGAATGATACATTTAATGTGTATAACAAAAGCTCCTCCTCCTCTTAACATGAAGTTTGAAATATATGCAATTAAACAACTAGTGACATTATAAACAGTAACATAATGAAGTAACATTTAAACTGTAATTGTTGTAAAATACAAGCAAAGTGTTTTGTGGGGCTAATCATGTTAAAAGGCTACTTCCATAAAATTATAATCTGTTATTTTGTTGTTGTTGATTTTTGATGGTTGACATTTCATTGTTGTGCAAAAATAGCACATAGAGTTTCCTATGTGAAATAGTGATTCTCTAAAAAGAGAACGCCAGACATCAAAGTTCGTCCGCAATGTGTAACCACTGTTCTCTATGTTTTTTGCCATTTTATAGAGTTTCTTATGGAAATAGTGGTGCTCTAAAAAGATATAAGTGACATAAAATGTCATTCTGGAAATTAAACCACTGTTCTCTATATTTTTTCTGTTTGTTGTTGTACATTTCTTCTTGAAATTACATTATTTTTTGAAAATGGCACATAGAGTTTCCTATGTGAAATAGCGGTCTTCGTCAAAGAGTCCCAGAGATATCTAATTTTTTCCTGGAAGTAAAACCACTGTTCTCTATGTTTTTTGCAATTTTATAGAGTTTCCTATTTAAATAGTGGTCCTCTAAAAAGAGCTTGAGTGACTTAAAAGTTGTTCCTCGAAATTAAACCACTGTACTCTATTTTTTTTTAAATTGTCATTGAGGTTTTCTATTTTTTTGTTCGGTCTGTGCCATGTCTTGTATTGTTATATTTTGTGGAATTAAAGTTATAGTACTTCATAGTAGACAATGTTTTTTGTAAAAATGCATCCATCATGTAATAAATCACCTTGATTTTCATTGTTTTCAATGTAAGCTTTAATTGTCTCTGGATCCTTGCATCTTGAGAATGCAACATACAGCTGGCCATGTGCAAATACTGGTTCTTCTAAAAAGATACCCACAGATTTATTGTCCTTGTGATTTATTAATGGTCATGGCAAATGCCATGATGATGGGAAATTGTCTCATTTGAAGTACAAAAGGGAGGCTACTTTCACTTGGTACCAAATCTATTCTTGGTATGAAAACTCTCTCTCCTTTATGGGTACCAGTTAGAATTTCAGAATGTATGAAATGGTCCTTTAATTCTTGAACAATTAATCTGGTCCCATTACATAGGCCTTTCTTTTGGGTTCATATTTCGCAGTAACATGACAATTGCACCTTTCTTTAGCTGCAAAATATGTGGTGGCATTCCAGAGGGAGTTAATAAGTTAATGAATTCAATAAAAAAGTTTGTCTGACTTTCTTTGTCATCACCAAGTACAGAATCAGCACTGTGATCATTTTTTAATATTTCATTACTGAGGAGTAATGCATCCTTATTTTTGCATGTTACTTTGTTGCATTATTACTTTGCATTATTATTTTTGCATTATTACTTTGTTGGCAAGCTCTGCATAGTCCTCATTATTTATTGTAGTTTGGAATATAGCTGATATGAGATCCTGTTTGCAAAGCATATGAGCTGGCATGTGCACAGTGTCATCGGGTAAAGTTTGTATTCGCTCTGTTTTTCTTTCTCCAATTTTAATGAGCCAATCATTGAAATCATTTTCTCCTTCTGATCTCATATTTTTTTGTAATTGAAGATGGGTAAAAAGTTTCCTTTGTGTACTTGACTTTATACATGTTTCAAAAATGTCGGTTTGATTTCCTTGTACAAAGACAGGTAATGTTTGTCTAAAATCTCCACCTAACAACATTACCTTTCCACCAAATGTCAAATTATTAGCAATGACTTCACGTAGCAAATGGTCAATACATTGTAGGGCATGGCCTGACATCATTGTAGCTTAATCTATTATAATTAATTTACTTTTTAAATTTGTTTTTGCTTGTAATGATGTCAATCAAATATCTGACTCTGATGTTTCCAAAATAGGAACTGGCAGTTTAAATCCACTATGCATAGTTCTTCCACCTTCTAACAAAAGTGCAACAATTCCAGTGGCTGCAAGTGCCAGTGCTATTTAACCTTGTGCTCGAACAAAACTCATCAACAAAGTATATAGATAAATTTTTTCTGATCTTCCAGGTCCATCCAGATAGAAATAACGCTCTATGAGCATCTCATAATCTAGTGCAGTTTTGATTGCATTAAATGCTTGTAATTGTAATGTAGTTAAAGTTGCAAGTCTTTCTCTGGTTCTTTCTCTTTGTAGTTGAATGTCTTCAAAGTTTATGTCGTCTATGAGCCCTGGATCTGGCAGATTAAAACTTGCACAACTTAATCCATGAAATAGAAAGACCTCTTGGAGCATTTGAGAAGATACAAATGAATGCAAATTGTTCCCTCATCTGCCGTGGCATTTGACATAGTGCTGCTTCTTCTAGACATCTTTCCCATTCTGTTATAATCAGCTAGGAAGTTTCTGTGTCGCACAGCAAAACGAAATGATTAATAAACTATGTCATTAACAGTTCTTAACTGTTCAAAACTTTGTGCACCAGGAACATTTAGATGTAGTAATCATAAGCAGAAACGTTCAAGGTCTCTTGGACTTACAGTGTAAATTCTTGGGATTATTTCCACGACTTTGTTTTCGCCATAATCCATTAAAGAAAACATAATGTTATGGAATGTCAATATATAACAATTCACTTGCCTCTAAGTCAGTAGAATTTAATTGAAACCATGCAGTTAGTGTAGTTTGTCGATGCCCACTTAATGCAAAAGCATTTATTTCATTTCCAATGTGGAAATACACTAAATGTCTTTGTGGCAAATGTTCAGCTAATCAATATACTGCATGCTGCCACCACCATGTTCTACTGTGGGGATGATGTTCTTTGGGTGATATGATGTGTTGGGTTTGCGCCAGACATAGCTTTTTCTTTGATGGCCGAAAAGTCCAATTTTAGTCTCATCAGACCAGAGCACCTTCCTCCATACATGTTGGGAGTCTCCCATATGCCTTTTTGCAAACTCAAAACATGCCATTTTGTTTTTTGCTTAAAGTTCTGGCTTTCTTCTGGCCACTCTGCCATAAAGCCCAACTCTATGAAGCGTTACGGCATATTGTAGTCCAATCTACAGATACTATAGTCTCTGCTGTAGAACTCTGCAGCTCCTCCAGGGTTACCTTAGGTCTCTGTGCTGCCTTTCTGATTAATGCCCTCCTTGCCCGGTCTGTGAGTATTGGTGGGCGGCCGTCTCTTGGCAGGTTTGCTGTCATGCCATGTTCTTTCCATTTGGTTATGATAGATTTGATGGTGCTCCTGGGGATCATCAAAGATTTGGATATTTTTTTGTAACCCTACCCTGACTTGTACTTCTCAACAACATTGTCCCTTACTTGTTTGGAGAGTTCCTTGGTCTTTATGGCAGTGTTTGGTTAGTGGCGCCTCTTGCTTAGGTGTTGCAGCCTCTTGGGCCTTTCAAAAAAGGTGTGTTTATGTAATGACAGATCATGTGACACTTAGATTGCACACAGGTGGGCATCATTTCACTAATAATGGGACTTCTGAAGGTAATTAGTTGCATCAGAGCTTTTTATGGGCTTTATAACAAAGAAGGTGAATACATACGCACGTGCCAATTTTTGGTTTTCTATTTCTAAAAAATAGTTTTATGCATTTATTTTTTTAATTTCATTTCACCAACTTAGACTATTGTGTTCTGATCCATCACATAGATTTCAGATTAACAAAACATTGTACTTAAGGCCGTAATGTAACAAAATAGGTAAACAGTCAAGGGGGATGAATACTTTTGTAAGGCACTGTATGTAGATAGTAGGATATTTGAACTGTATTTATTGATTTACTGTAATAAGTTTATTTGTGCATATATTTTCTTTTTAGGTAATTCTTTTTTATTTTCTGTAGTGGAGTTATGTTTTTATTTTTGGTAAATTAGGTTTTATTATTTTTTGTCAATTATATATTTTTTTTCAGTAATGTGTTTTTTTATTTTATGTAGTGTTCTTTTTATTTTATATAGTTTTCTGTTTTTTATTTTCAGTAATTAAGGGGGTTCTTTAATTTCAGTAATTAGGTTAGTGTTATATAGGCCCAGTTAGGGTTAAATAGGCCAGTTAGGGTAAGATAGGACTAGATAGGGTTACATAGGACTAGATGGGTTTAAATTGGTCTAGATGGGGTGAAGTAGGTAGAGCTAGGATTAAACAGGCCCAGTTAGGGTTAGATAGGCCCAGTTAGGGTTAGATAATACTAGATAGACTTACATAGGTCTAGACGGGGTTAAATAGATCTAGATGGGGTGAAATAGGTAAAGTTAGGATTAAATAGGCCCAGTTAGGATTAGATAGGCCTAGTTGGGGTTAAATGGGAATAGATAGGCTTATATAGGACAAGACGGGGTTAAATAAGTCTACATGGGGTGAAATAGGTACAGTTAGGATTAAATAGGCCCAGTTAGGGTTAGATATGCCCAGTTAGGATTAGATAGGCGCAGTTGGGTTAGATAGGACTAGATAGGCTTATATAGGACTTGATGGGGTTAAATAGGTCTAGATGTGTGAAATAGGTACAGTTAGGGTTAAATAGGCCCAGTTAGGGTTAGATAGGCCCTGTTATGGTTAAATAGGTTATGTTAGGGTTAAATTGGTACTGTTATGGTTAAATAGCCTAGATAGGGATATTGGGCCAGATAGGGTTAACGGGGCTTAGCGTGGGTTAATGGGGTATAGTTAGTTTTAATTGTGTAGTGCTTAGACACTGTGTCCTGGGGGTCCTGGGTACACTCAGGGCATTTATAGTGTTATTATAGGGGCTAATTAGTGTCCTATGGGTGTCTATATAGAATATATAGAACCCTATTGTATGGATAGGGTCAAATAGAGGCTTATGGTGCTCTGTATAGACCCCATGAGGGATAGGTTGATTAAGGGGTTAAAGGGCTCTGAATAGAGCCCATGAGTGATAGGGTTAATTAGGGGCTCATGTGGCTCTATATAGTCCCATGAGTGATATGGTTAGTTAAGGGCTCATGCGGCTCTGTATAGAGCCAGATGAGTGACGGGGTTAAATAAGGGCTCATTGGGCTCTGTATAGAGCCCCATGAGTGATAGAGTTAACATGAGTGATAGAGTTTATTAAGGGCTTGTGGGGCACTGTATAGAGCCCCATGAGTGATGGGGTTAAATAGAGGCTTATGGGGGTTTGTATAGACCCCCATGAGTGATAACATTAATTAGGGGCTTATTGGGGTCTGTATAGACCCCCATGACTGATAGGGTTATTTAGGGGCTCATGGGTCTCTGAATAGAGCCCCATGAGCGATGGGGTTTATTTTTATTTAGTGCAGGTCCTTTAAGGACCTCTACAGACCTTTAAGGACCCACAGGGTGGGAAATTTTTTATATTAAATGCAGTGACTGTCCCAATAGTGCAAGGGTTAATTTGGGGACATTGCATGGGTCCCCAATGCCAGCCTTATCTATTTGTGTGCCCCGGGTCCTTTAAGGATTCACGGTAGGGAATGAAAACTATTTAAATGCAGTAGGGGTACCGATCAAGACCCCCACTGCAAAGGTTAATGTGGGAACCGACATCATTGGGGGGGTTCTTGCAGTATCCCCACTGGGCTCATGGGGCTCTGTTGTAATGTAATGTCTGTAAGGATGACAGTGGCAACATTACAACAGATTTATTTCGCAAACCAACAGCCACCAACAGTACTTTGCATCATTCCAGTTCACATTTCCCACCAACAATCAAATCAATTCCAATAGGTGAATTTTTACGTATTAGAAGAAACTGTTCAACCTTGGACTTATTTGTTGAGAGAGCGAAAGAATTGCGTGAACGCTTAAAGAATAGGGGATACAGTAATAACTCTATTAAAAAGGGATATCAGAGAGCATTACATACTTCAAGAGAAGAACTATTATCTCCCAAGTCTAGAACAAGAAAGGATGAAAATGTACGTTTCATCACCACTTACAATGAGGATTGGAAACGGATTGAAAGCGTTCTAAACAAACACATTAACATTTTGAACACAGATCCCCAATTACAGGCAATGATTGGTAACAAGATATCAACTGGCTGGCGAAGATCCAGTAATATTCGAGACCAACTGGTACGAAGCCACGTCTGCGAAAAAAGAAAAACCAACTCATTATCAAATGGAACCGTTGGATGTGGACACTGTAAATTTTGCCCTTATATGTATAGACAAGAAGAAATATGTGACAGGACAGGAAAGGTTACGAAATTAAGAGGTCTATATAACTGTGGCACATCCGCAGTAGTTTATTGCTTAGAATGCCCGTGTTCCCTCAGATATGTCGGGATCACTAGCAGAGAACTGCGGAAAAGGCTGGGTGAACACCTGGGTAACATCCGCAATAGTGCTAGTGATACAATCAAAGGAAAAACACTTACCTCTGTAGCCAGACATTTTTATGAGAAACACGAATCAAAATCGATGTTAAGATGTTGGATCTTAAAAAAAATCAGTTTGGGAATCAGGAAAGGCAACTTAGAATTGGAATTACTTAAAGCAGAGAGTAAATGGATATCTTTACTTAACACCGTTGTCCCTAGTGGACTTAATGAGAATAACAATTTTAGTGTCTTTCTATAAACCCAACATTATTACTATGATCTGTAAGATATATTTTCATCTGTTGGACAAAGATTAATATTCACTATTGTGGTATTAGCCTATTTACTATACAATTCACAATACATTTAGTCTTCCAACATTTTCTGCCATATGTCCCATTGCTCTAATCTTCATACTATTATTAGAACCCTATCATGTATATAGAGCAGTTGGAACTACATTATATCTATTGGAAACTCTTAAATCCGTTAATGTGGCTTTATTCCTAGATACGACAAAGATGTTCTTATATTCTCTTGTTTATTAATCATTATTCATTATGTTTAGAGATAACTTTGACACTAATCAGCGTTCTGGATGCATGATAAGTGTCTTTGATGTCTGTTTGAGTAAGTTTATATTTACCTAATATTGACAAAATTATCTGGTCTTTTCTCTGATCCTATGTGTCATGAATCCCATATTTACCAGCAATTACATTTGATAAGGATATTAATAATAATCATATTATATGATATAATAAGACTGTATTATATTATTGTGATATCAACATATTTTGATATGTTTCAAGCACCTTTATAGGTTACTGTATAAGAATGCTTAACTTAATTATTACTTACTCTTCTTTTGAGGTGTTATTTAGTGACTTTCTCCTTGATCCTGGGCTAATTGAAGATAGAGCCACACATCTGATCTGAATAACCACAATCAGTTACCTTTAAATAATAAAGCGCCACCTTCATCATCACGATCCCTGTTGAAGCTGGCGCAAAACGTGCACGTCATATTTTATTTTCTTGTGTATATTGTGTACTTTAATAAAATTATATTTTAACAGAAGGTATTTTATTTAGAGATTTTTTTATCTTATATGTAGGATCACTATATAAGGGTAACCAATATCATTGGAATTAAAGGTGTACTTTCCTCGGTTCATGTGGGGACCCTGCAGGGGTCCGATCGGGACCCCTGCCGCACGGTGAACATATTTGGAGGCTGCAAGAACTCTCTCAGCTTTGAGTATCGTCAATCATGACGGTCTCAACTCCCATTGGCTATTGGTAAGCATTAACTGCGGCCTTATAGTCACAAGCCCAGCTCTGCTTATGTCAGAAACATTGGAAAGCCTCGAAAATGAAGGGGGAACGCAGCTCGCAGCTCACTCTGAGACATGCAACCCTTTTCGAGTGAGCTGCGACCTTGCAATTGAGTGAGGCTATATATTTTTTGAGTTGTTGTAAAGGAAAATCCCCAAATGTTTAACAGTATTTTGCAATTTCACTAAATAACTGCATCTGAGGGCATATAACTCTTCCTCTTAGATGTTAAATGGTAGTGATTCCGACTCTTTTAAGTTAAATTTATAGTTGGAGACTTTACTGTATTTTTCAATTAGGGAAAATAAATTTCCCATTGAAGAGGAAGGTTCTTCTAATGTGATCAATATATATTGTCTGCAAAGGCTGATATTTTATATTCTAATTTGCTTACCATTATTCCCTTAATTAATTTAGTGTTGTTAATGAAAGCTAAGAATGGTTCCACTTTGAGGGCAAATATTTTAGGGGCCAGGGGGCACCCCTGTCTTGTCCCATATGACACCTCAAATCTATACGAGCAAAAGCCTATACCCTCGACAGAGGCTGTTGAGGAACCATACAATACCCGTATGGCCTTGGATCTAACATCCTAAAACCAGATTTTGCTAGCGTTGATCCATGAAACCCTGTCAAAGGCCTTTTTGGAATCCAATGACACAATTGTCAATATTATTCATTTTTACTCTTTACAAACAATATTAAATTTAATAATTTCTTGATATTATCTGGACCCTGTCTATTAGGGACAAAAACCTTCAGTTCTACGGGTATCAATTTGCCTATAATAGGGTTTAATCTGTTATCTAAAATTTTAGAATAAATATTGATATCCAAATTTAGAAGGAAAATCGAGCAGAAGTTTTTACTATATCTGCCTCTAACATTCCGATGGGGGCATGGCCTTCCTCTTTAATCCTATTTAAAGCATCTTTTAATGGCCCAGCCAGTTTTCCTTGGCATATCTTATAATATTGGTTCCTAAATCCATCTGGGCCAGGGGAGGAATTTAATTTTAGATTTGCGATGGCTTCTTGAATTTCTTTGATTGTAATTTCTCTATTTAAATAGTCCAGGTCTTCCCCTGAAACTTTCGGCAGGCTCGCCTTATCTAAAAATGTCTGTATCTCTTCAGTTGTAGGTTTCACAAAATCGTTATTGTCTTATTAACTCTAGTAAAAAAAAAAAAAATTGTCTAAAAAAACCGCTCCAGATAATATAATTGCTGTTTGGGTCCTTTAAGACTATATATAAATTGTTGTTGAAAACAATTGATAACGCCCATTTTTTTCGTTTTATAAGTCGCATTCAAACCATCCATACAGTTCTTCATCCCGAAATTTGGGGTAAAAAGTTTATTTCAACCCCTTACCCTCAAGGTGGCACTAAATCAGCCTTTTCCTTGAGAAATGTCAAGTGAAAAACTTTCTATGTATTAATAGTGTTATTAAGTGAGTGCTATTAAACTGTGTCTTCCTCCATTTAAATTGTCATTTAACTAAAAAAAAGGAGAAGTATCTACTAATCTACTGATACTATTAATTCTTTCAGTGAAATTCCCGTCTGGGAAGCAAAAGAGAGGACAGAAAAAAAAAATCTGATTCCATTTCACCCATATGTTAATTAATGTGTTCCTTAAATGTTAACCAAGTGATACATTCTACTAATTTCATTTAAAAAAAATACTTTAACCGTGTATAGAGATAGATGCCTGAAAAATATAATTATCTATTCTAAAAGATACATTTTTTCTACTCTTACCTTCATTATTAAAAAAAACAAACAAAAAAAAAACAACCTTTAGTTCTCATTTAAATAGTGCATAAATAGTGTCAAATCTCTTTTCAGTTGTTATTGTGGCTGACCCCCAACAAGGACAGGGAAAAAAGAGAGAAGAAAAAAAGAAGTTGTTTTCCTCTTATCCCTTATAATCTTGCCCCTCTCACCTCCATTCTGACCCTCATTGCTTTTTAATTTAATCTTATCTTCTTGCCTATGATTTCCTCAATACAAATTAAGTTCTTGCAGCACCGTATTTTACACTATTTACTGTTATTTTCTTATTCCTCACAGTTAATATCAATTTTGTTGGATAACCCCATTTATATGGAATTTGACTGTCCCTTAAACTTTTAGTGATATTTTTCAACTCCCTCCTTTTACTGAGTGTCTCAGCGGATACATCTGCAAATAGTTTAAGATTCTCGTATGGAGCTTTGAAGTTTATTTTTTCAAAAGATTTCCTCATAATTGGAGTCCTTTAAAGCTAAATGATGTAGTCTAACCATGACATCTCTGGAGACATCCTATTGCAGATTTCTAGGCAAGGATAGTCTATGTATACAATCAATTATAATTTTGATCCATGTTCCGGTTTAGCCAAGGAGGTCAAAAATATTTGCAAACTGGATATTTTCCACTATGCCTCTTATGCGTATATTATTACATCTTGAATAATTTTTCATTTTTGTATAACAAATTTTGAGCATCTGAAGTTCTAAGTTTGTTTTTTTCATTTCCTGTACTAACACCTAATATTCCTCCCTCATTTTAATTAACTTTTTTTTTCAGTTCTTCTGATTTCACCAAAACTTCTTTAATTACTGTTGTGTTCTGGACTATTTGTAAGTTAATTCTGTGACTATTGATGTCTTAAATTCTTGTAAAAGTTTTTTCATTGACTCAGTAGTCAGGTTCTGTTCTCCTATTTCAGACTCTCTAGTTGAGTCTTCTAATCTTGAGGCCTCATTACTGTAGTATTTAATTTAGCAAATGGTGAGAAAAAGTTTCACTGTTTTTTATTTTGCTGGTTATTTTTCTCTTTTGATTTATCCCCCCCCCCCCCTTACCCTTGTTTTTCCTCATTCTCTTAGGTATCTCAGGTCACCTTGACTATTCCTTGATTTATCTGCATATACCCAAACTTTAGATGTTTGGATCCCCTTGACATATAACAATTGCTAAAAATATATTGATGATTAGTACGATACTTTCAAATGGTGCCACATAACTATAACAGAGCTGGAACACGCAGTCCAAAATCTCCGCTGGTATACGGTAAAATATCCAAGAAGCACTACAGTCTCACCATTCCCGACCTCCCATATTGGACGACACACAATTTGGGAGTCAAATGAATACTGACTTTATTTACCTTTACAGAAATATATATACATCTCTTTGGCCACAGATAATACACATGCCCATATTTGGCCACACACAATACACATAAAGAGAACAATAGGTGGGTCACACCTCCCTGGCAACTTTGATACAATCAGACATTGATTCAATTACACTTCTTTGTTCTTATCTGAGAATGAAAACACTGTATACAATAGACTTCCTTTATCTTATGCGGAGTCGTTGTAACAGGATTATCTCCCATGCCAAGTAGCTGCAAATGTCTGGGACAATATTCTGCAGAGCATCAACCAACATACATATAGTAGGATCATATTTTAACCATAATAATCATAAAACAGGGTAAAACAGTGATGGGTTCCGCTACACACCTCCCCCGTGACCATAAGCCGGCATACACGGTCTGATCCCAACGGATCGGCCTGGGGATGTCCGGACAAAAGTATTTGTTGGTCAATTCTCTAGTTTGACAACCCATCAGCATTACTGCAATTCACATTTACTCACATTTCCCATATCCCCAGATAGCTGGGATCTGAGCGCACAAAACCACCGAATAGCGCTCAGATCCTCTTCACACAGTTCAATTGCCATGTAGCTAAAGTCTTTCCCATAGTCTTTCATTATATGAATGGGCTTCATGGCACAGTTATCTGGGGTATCATGGTTCACACAGGGCAAGTACAGAATGACCCCCCTGTATGTAAAGGGCCAGAATCAGTGACTTACACTCTGGTATGGCCGAACACTGGTTCCAAAGGGCAATATGTACCAGGGCCATAGTCGCAGGGCAGGAGGCTGGCAAACAGTCCTCTCCAAGCCAAAGTGGCGAAGGGCACTTCGTCACACATCTCCCCTTTGGGGGGAAGTCTAACCAAGTACATGGATATTTTGCTGTGGTGATGGGGCAACACGCTGAGGGGACTTGAGGGGCAGAGGCCAGCGGCACTCTGCCCTGATGCCAGCTCTTCTGCTGGTATAACCTGCAGGACATCCTGCTCTGTACAAGGGACAAAGGGAGGGCAGAGGCCGACTGCACTCTGCCCCGCTGTCAGCTCTTCTGCTGGGGTACTTGGGACATATTCCGGCTCAGTAGCCAGGGAAACGTGGGGGTCAGTGGGGGTTAACATTTCCTCTGTTAACCCTGGGGCCACATTAGAAGTTAGCTGGGGAGGGGAATTTGTACTTACCCCCTCCTCCGGTTGTCCCATTGACGGTAGTTGGGAATCTGGACAAGCTGTGGGCGCAGAGACCACGGTCCCATCTGCGCCGTCTGGGAGATTGGTGTCTCCCCTGGTTAGGGTAAACTGTCGCTGGGGGGGAAGGACGACACCTTCTGCCCCCTGTGTTTCACACTGCCGCTGGGGGGGAAGGACGACACCTTTGGCCCCCTGGGGTACCCACTGCCGCTGTGGAGGAAGGTCGACACCTTCTGCTCACTGAGGTACACACTGCCGCTGGGGGGGAAGGACGACACCTTCTGCCCCCTGGGGTTCACACTGCCGCTGAGGGAGAAGGACGACACCTTCTGCCCCCTGGGGTTCACACTGCCGCTGGGGGGAAAGGACGACACCTTCTGCCCCCTGGGGTTCACACTGCCGCTGGGGAGGAAGGACGACACCTTCTGCCCCCTGGGGTTCACACTGCCGCTGGGAAGGAAGGACGACACCTTCAGCTCCCTGGGGTACACACTGCCGCTGAGGGGGAAGGACGACACCTTCTGCCCCCTGGGGTTCACACTGCCGCTGGGGGGAAAGGACGACACCTTCTGCCCCCTGGGGTTCACACTGCCGCTGAGGGGGAAGGACGACACCTTCTGCCCCCTGGGGTTAACACTGCCGCTGGGGGGAAAGGACGACACCTTCTGCCCCCTGGGGTTCACACTGCCGCTGGGGAGGAAGGACGACACCTTCGGCTCCCTGGGGAACACACTGCCGCTGGGGAGGAAGGACGACACCTTCAGCTCCCTGGGGTACACACTGCCGCTGGGAAGGAAGGACGACACCTTCAGCTCCCTGGGGTACACACTGCCGCTGAGGGGGAAGGACGACACCTTCTGCCCCCTGGGGTTCACACTGCCGCTGGGGGGAAAGGACGACACCTTCTGCCCCCTGGGGTTCACACTGCCGCTGAGGGGGAAGGACGACACCTTCTGCCCCCTGGGGTTCACACTGCCGCTGAGGGGGAAGGACGACACCTTCTGCCCCCTGGGGTTCACACTGCCGCTGGGGGGAAAGGACGACACCTTCTGCCCCCTGGGGTTCACACTGCCGCTGGGGAGGAAGGACGACACCTTCGGCTCCCTGGGGAACACACTGCCGCTGGGGAGGAAGGACGACACCTTCAGCTCCCTGGGGTACACACTGCCGCTGGGGGGGAAGGACGACACCTTCGGCCCCCTGGGGTACACACTGCTGCTGGGGAGGAAGGACGACACCTTCAGCTCCCTGGGGTTCACACTGCCGCTGGGGGGAAAGGACGACACCTTCTGCCCCCTGGGGTTCACACTGCCGCTGGGGAGGAAGGACGACACCTTCGGCTCCCTGGGGAACACACTGCCGCTGGGGAGGAAGGACGACACCTTCAGCTCCCTGGGGTACACACTGTCGCTGGGGGGGAAGGACGACACCTTCGGCCCCCTGGGGTACACACTGCTGCTGGGAGGTGGAATTAGTTGGAGTATTCCACGTGGAGCGGTTTCTGTTTCTGGGACAGTCTCTCTGCATGTGACCCTGCTGGTTACACGTGTGGCACCTGATGTACCGTGGAGGGGTTTGGTAGTTCCCACCACCTGGACGCAGTGCTGGGGGGGGGTTAATGGTGGGAGGTGGGTTAGCAGCTCCCAAGATGGACCGCTCCCGTGCCCGCTGCTTTTCCATTATGGATTTGTTGACATCTGTCATTAACCATTCCAAGGTTTTCATGGAAAGCGTACCTGGGAAAAAGGCCAGTCTGCTTTGGAGTTCTCTTCCAAACTCATTCTGTGGGGTAATACGAGGTACTGTAACCATGAGTTCCTTTCTGTCTGCATCCCTGTAGTCCGCGGCCGCCTCCTCCTCCTCATGATGGAACGCTGTCTGAAAACTAGCCGGTTCCATCCTGCTGTAGCCAGGGGCGCTGTACGGATACTAGCGTTGCCCTCAATTTGTACTCCACGGAATGGTGTCTCCTGTAGCTGTCCTTCTGACCGTGGGAACAATCCCGCCACTTGCCAACAAATGTAACGGAGCTGGAACACGCAGTCCAAAATCTCCGCTGGTATACGGTAAAATATCCAAGAAGCACTACAGTCTCACCATTCCCGACCTCCCATATTGGACGACACACAATTTGGGAGTCAAATGAATACTGACTTTATTTACCTTTACAGAAATATATATACATCTCTTTGGCCACAGATAATACACATGCCCATATTTGGCCACACACAATACACATAAAGAGAACAATAGGTGGGTCACACCTCCCTGGCAACTTTGATACAATCAGACATTGATTCAATTACACTTCTTTGTTCTTATCTGAGAATGAAAACACTGTATACAATAGACTTCCTTTATCTTATGCGGAGTCGTTGTAACAGGATTATCTCCCATGCCAAGTAGCTGCAAATGTCTGGGACAATATTCTGCAGAGCATCAACCAACATACATATAGTAGGATCATATTTTAACCATAATAATCATAAAACAGGGTAAAACAGTGATGGGTTCCGCTACAATAACAATTACAATACACCTTCAGAAATTATGTTGTTGCATACGGTCATATACATTAAAAAAAAAGGAGTTTCTAAGTCAAAAACAGGGGCATAAGGCCCTCTTTTCCCATTATATTCAGTCTTATAAATGCTCAATGCAAATTTTTCCTTTAGCTTATAGAATATATTTTGTTTATTTTTTCCTTTTAAGAAAATTCTTTAAGTAATATGGGGTTTGATAATTTATATGAGTCTTTGTTTCTAATTCTATAAAGTGTTTCACCTCAGTTCTCCAGTTTTATTTACTTTGTTGTTATTCCATAACTCCTTCTGGTTGTTTCCAAGAAATGAAATAAATATTTATCAGGATGAAACAGGAAAAGGAAAAAAGGCAAAAGGATAGTTACATTCCCATACTTAGTCTGCAAGTTATCTGTTCTTTATTCTGTATAAGATATTCTCTTTATGCCTCCATTCCCCTTTTGTACATAGCGTCTTTGACACAAAACGCAAAACATAAACTCTCTTCTCCACTCTTTCTGGCTATAGATTTGTCCCTTCAGCAAAAAAGAGGAGGAGAGACCAAAGGAGCACAGAGGGGTATTTGCGTCTCAGAATCCGGGTTAAATATCTCTCCCTATAATCTCCTCCTTAATATGCTGGGAGACACATAAGAAAATATTTACATCACATATATAGTTGTGAGCGTACGAGTCGTTGCTCACGCTTGCGGGCTCGCGTAGCGAGCCCGCAAGAACTGCGTCCCTCGCGAAGCGAGGGACGCAGTTCGCCGCAAATGCAGGTCCTCGCGAAGCGATGGCCCGCATTTGCGGTTGTGGAGGCTCAACGTCGGCTGTGTTAACACACACATACACACACATGACTTTTTTAACAGAATAAACCCAACCGCCCAGCCAACAAAAACCCAACAACGTCCCCGCAAATGCGGATCCTCGCGAAGCGAGGGTCCGCATTTGCGGTGGTGGGAGCATCCCAACATCGGCTGTGTTAACACACATACACACACACACAACTTCATAACAAAAAAAACCTCAAAGTCGCCTCACACCCGCTTACACCCAGACACACAGACGCAAGACTTAACAAAAAAACAGTAAAAAAGGCCCTTCACACGCTCTTAACACACATACGCACGACTTAGAAACAAATACACTGCGTCGTACACGTAAAAGCTAACTGCGTATATCGCAAAAAAATACGGCAACATCGCAACAAAATACGGCCGCATCGGAAAAAAATACGGCCGCGAAAGACCCATTCCAACCGCCGCGCATCAAAACATCACAAACACAAGAAATAAACACAACAAACACATAAAAAGCTTACTTACAGCACGGGGGGGCATCCGGCACCTCCAAAAGTTCATTTACACGTCCATTTAAGTCAAAACAAAGAGTTTAAACAACCGAAAATCGGCTAAGCGAGAGAAAAAATGGCCGCCGAACAAAACGAAAACGAGGCACCAGACGTAACTACACTACACTTACTCGCAATAATGAAACACATACTATGCGGAACGGATCACACTCATATTAAACACCATTTTAACCACTACTACGCACAAAATGGCGGATGGAACGCAAATTGTAAGCTGGAACGCAAATAGCACATGCGTATTACGTTCTAACGGTCTAACTTTCCAGAATGTTCTACAAGTTGATAAATACTGTCTATTTGACAGAGAAAAATACATTTCTCCTCAGGTGATGAACAGAGTGACTTCGGAGATAACTGCTGCTAAAACTTGAGAAGATAATTCTTTCCTAATTTACTACTTTACATTGTGCAAATTACAACTGAGAGGTAAGCTATAATATATTACTTATTTTCAAGACAGGACATCAAAAAAAAAAATTAAAGAAGACAAAGAGGTTTATGTATACTGACAAGTGACACCACATTTATGCGTATAATGTATAGTGACAAGTGACACGCACATTTATGCGTATAATGTATACTGACAAGTGACACGCACATTTATGCGTATAATGTATAGTGACATGTGACACGCACATTTATGCGTATAATGTATAGTGACATGTCACATGCACATTTATGTGTATTGCCCCTGCAACAAACTAATTAAACAACTACATTTAAATTACATTACAAAAAAATAAGTTGGGACTATTAAAATACTATTAAAATATGAGTCATGTATACTGATATGTGACACGCACATATATGTGTATCATCTATAGTCACATGTCACACACACATTTATGTATGTTGGCCAAAAATAAAAATAAGGCTAATTTAACAATTAAAATATGATTCATGTATAGTGATATGTCACACGCACACAAAAAAATTACTTTCAACTATGGAAATGTGCTTCATGTATGTGACATATGTGTGTAGACCCCACCAAAAAATAATGTTAATTCTAATTAATTACAGAAGTATATTTCAATGAAATTAATTTACTGCAATTTAATAGATCACCTAAAACTCAATATTTCTACTTTTTTTAATATTCAAACAGACTCTGCATCAACAGCGTCTCTCAACAATTTGCACTGTGCACTGTGAAGCACAATCCCTTTTAAAGAACACCAACAAAGAAGAAGAGGTAAGATACAAAAATACTTTAAATGCTGAAAAGGCCATGGTTTGTTAAATACAAATAAAAAATTCTATAATTCACTATTTCACTTTATTTTTCAAACAGACACTACAAGAAGACCGGCGGATTAAGATTGGCAGGAGGGGACCCTCTGTCATTCCACACTTCAATCAAGGTAAAGTATTTAAGTATAAAAAAGAACCGAACCATGAGCCTTATTCAATTGTGAGTTGGCTAATTGAATAGGGCTTTATATAAGCACATAATAGGTCTTCACTAACTAAAAACTTCTGTCAAAAAATATTTTATGTGCTTATATAGAGCCCTATTCAATTGGTCAAAACGCAATTGATTCAGGACCTAAATATGTTTAATGGCCGAGGGCCTCATTCAAATGTGATTGTTTAACAACGTATAACCATTAGAAAAAACACTACATAAGTATAACAAAAGTGGTGCCCATCAAACAGGATTGTACGAAAACTCACACAAACACATAACAAACTACATTTAAATTCTTATTTCATGTTTAACAACCTATAAGCCTTAGAAAGAAGCCTAAATAAGCATACCAACAGTGGTGCGCACCAAACAGGATTGTATGAAAATTCACACAAACACATAACAAACTACATTTACATTCTTATTTTATGTTTAACAACCTATTAGCATTACAAAACTACATTAATAAGCATACCAACAGTGGTGCGCATCAAACAGGATTGCATGAAAACTCACACAAACACATAGCAAACTACATTTAGATTCTTATTTAATGTTTAACAACCTATAAGCCTTAGAAAGAAGCCTAAATAAGCATACCAACATTGGTGCCCACCAAACAGGATTGTATGAAAACTCACACAAACACATAGCAAACTACATTTAGATTCTTATTTAATGTTTAACAACCTATAAGCCTTAGAAAGAAGCCTAAATAAGTATACCAACAGTGGTGCGCACCAAACAGGATTGTATGAAAACTCACACAAACACATAGCAAACTACATTTACATTCTTATTTTATGTTTAACAACCTATTAGCATTACAAAACAACATTAATAAGCATACCATCAGCGGTGCGCATCAAACAGGATTGTATGAAAACTCACACAAACACATAGCAAACTACATTTACATTCTTATTTTATGTTTAACAACCTATAAGCATTACAAAACAACATTAATAAGCATACCAACAGTGGTGCGCACCAAACAGGATTGTATGAAAACTCACACAAACACATAGCAAACTACATTTAGATTCTTATTTAATGTTTAACAACCTATAAGCCTTAGAAAGAAGCCTAAATAAGCATACCAACATTGGTGCGCACCAAACAGGATTGTATGAAAACTCACACAAACACATAGCAAACTACATTTACATTCTTATTTTATGTTTAACAACCTATAAGCCTTAGAAAGAAGCCTAAATAAGCATACCAACAGTGGTGCGCACCAAACAGGATTGTATGAAAACTCACACAAACACATACCAAAGTACATTTACATACTTATTTTATGTTTAACAATCTATAAGCCTTAGAAAAAGGCCTAAATAAGCATACCAAAAGTGGTGGACACCAAACGGGATTGTAGAAAAACAAAGAAATAATGTCATTTTTTAGTTCATACAAATACATTAAAATAATATTACATTTTCATTTTTATTTTATATCAGATACTGCGTCAAGAACATCGGAACAGGAGTTTCAACTGAGGACCACACCAGCGGACGAGGACTTTCAACAGAGGACCAGACCATTGGACGAGGACTTTCAACAGAGGACTACACCATCGGACGAGGACTTTCAACAGAGGACCAGACGATTGGACGAGGACTTTCAACACAGGACCAGACCATCAGACGAAGGCTTTCAACACAGGACGAACAAAGATTCTGCTTCAAATCAAACTTCAACCAAGGTACAGTATAACAAGTAAAAAAAGAGAAAAATTAATTAATATTCTTCTTTAATGTTTAACCACCTATAAGCCTTAGAAAAAAGCCTACAGAAGCATACCAAAATTGTGGCGCACCAAAAAGGATTGTAGAAAAACACAGAAATAATGCAATTTTTTCATTAATACAAAGACATTCAAATAACATAACATTTTCATTTTTATTTTATAACAGATACTGCGTCAAGAACATCGGAACAGGAGTTGGAACTGAGGACCACACCAGAGGACGAGGACTTTCAACAGAGGACTACACCATCGGACGAGGACTTTCAACACAGGACCAGACCATCGGACGAAGGCTTTCAACACAGGACCAACAAAGAATTTTGCTTGAAATCAAACTTCAACCAAGGTACAGTATAAAAAGTAATATCTATCATCTATCTCTTATTTGTCTTTTAGGGCCAATAATCTTTAACAATAAATACAAACTTCAATGTAAACTTAAAAAATAAATTGGCATAGTCCAAAAAAGTCTAAAAACACAGAATCTATACAATTTGTCATTGTAACATTCCAGTCCTAAACCCTAATTTAATTGCCATTTGACAAATTGAATAGTGCTGTAAATAAGGACATAACATCTTTTTTAAAATACCTTTTTAGTTACTGAAACACTTGCTTTTGGATACATGTTTAATAAATAAAAATGTCTTTAAATAATTATCTCATGCCCTTATTTAGACTTTTATTCAATTGAACGCATTGAAATTGATTAACTATAAAATGTTAACACACTATTGATAACTATATGTCATGAAAAACAACTTAACATCTCAAAATAAACTAATGGTACATTATTTTATTTTTACAGATTAACATGGCTGATAATGAGAGTAAACAAGAAAAGAAAAGACGCCAAGCTAGAGAACGACGACAGAGAGCAGACAGCCAGCAGACACCGGAGAAGAAGGAAATTCGACGAGAAAAAGAACGCAAAAGAATTGCAAGCAAAAGACTGTCACTTGCAGAAATTAAAGATATGTCAAAAAAAACAACAAAGAAAATAAAGCATTTACAACCTGTTGCTCAAACATCAGATGACATTTTACCAGAAAAAAGACAAGAGATACCAAAAAAAGCAACAAAGAAAACAAAGCATTTAGAACCGTTTCATGAAACATTAGATGACATTTTACCTCAAACAATACAACATATACCAAGAAAAGCAACGAAAAAAACAAAACATTTAGAACCTGTTGTTGAAACATTATATGACATTTCACCTGATGAATATGAAAGGCAAAATCCTATATGCTTTGCAAATTGTCCTCTACTCAAGTCTTTAGCAGTAGAGGTTCATAGTTGTGGGGACATGACTACTCAATGTCAGTTTTGTGAGGCTTATTATTTTAAACAGGAGAGACCCAGAGATGGACAATTTATTAGTTGTTGTCAAAAAGGCAAGTTCAAACTTCCAGAAAGGAAAGAATTTCCAATTTATTTACAAAATATTATGACTGAACCTACTTTTCCAAACTACAAAAATTTTAAGACAAACATAAGATCCTACAATAGTGCCATATCCTTTGCATCCATGGGGGCAACATTAGCTGCTAATGTACCAGGACATGGTCCTTACTGTTTTAAAGTCCAAGGACAAATTTATCATCGCACTTCCCATTTACATCCAGAGGAAGGAAATAAAAGAAAATTCGCTCAACTATATGTCCTAGATACAATGGAAGCTGTTGACCAACGTATGCAGATGGAAGAAAATAAAAAATGCTTACCCACTGTTTTCATAGAGCTAAATAACATTATGGACAACAATCCCTACAGTAAAGCTTATAAAAAATTGGCAGAAGTAGAAAATGAACAACTACTTCATTCACAAACACATCAATTACCAATGCCGAAGGTTAATATGGTGCTTAAAAGAGACAGACATACTGATAAACGTCGTTATAACTTGCCAACAACAAATGAGGTTGCAATGGTGTTTCAGAATGATGAAGGAGAACCACCATTTCAAAGAGACATTCGAATATATCCTAGAAATGAGGACCAACCGTTTATTAATATGAGTATCTTAAGTCCAAATTTAGATCCAATGACATATCCCATCTTTTTCCCACACGGAGAAGCAGGTTGGCAACCAAAATTAACTCTTCCCAGTTACCCAAATGCTAAAGCCAGAATCCGAAATAATGTTTCTATGCTTGAATTTAAAGTAGCTCAAATTGCCATTCGCAATGTATTTAATCCAATTTTATGTGGTGGGAAACTAACACAACAATGGATTATTGATTCATATTTGCAAGTTGAGGCAAATAATTTAAACTTTATCAAATATCAACAAGATAAACTCCGTGTAGAACAATATTCTGGACTCATGGACTATGTTGCTGACGTGGCTACAAGCAGAGACATGACAGCTGGCAAAGCCATCATTTTACCATCTTCCTTTCAAGGATCTCCTCGGAATATGAGAGAAAGATACAATGATGCTATGGCTTTTGTGACAAAATTTGGTAAACCCGATTTATTTGTGACATTTACATGTAATCCACAATGGCCAGAAATTACACTAAATCTACTTCTTGGACAAACTGCTTCAGATCGACCAGATTTAGTAGCCAGAGTTTTTAAGATTAAATTAAATGAATTAATACGTGACTTCACTATAAATCAGTTATTTGGCAAATGTCTTGCTTATGTATATACCATTGAATTTCAAAAAAGAGGCCTTCCACATGCACATCTTCTAATAATACTTCAAGAAAAAGATAAATTAGATACTTCAGACAAAGTGGATGCAGTCATTGTTGCTGAACTACCAGATCCAGAACTATATGGTAGACTATATGAGATTGTTACTCATCGCATGATTCATGGACCCTGTGGTGACCTTAATCCACAATCACCATGTATGGAAAATAATAAATGTTCCAAAGAATTTCCAAAAGATTATAGAGACAAAACCTATGCCAATTGTGATGGATATCCACTTTATAAAAGAAGAGAAGGAGATAGTGCCATTATTCGTGGAAAAAAAGTGGACAATAGATATGTAGTACCCTACAATCCACATTTACTCATGAAGTACAACGCCCACATCAACGTAGAAGCCTGCACTTCCATCAAATCCATTAAATATGTCTACAAATATATTTACAAAGGTTACGATGCAGCTACTGTAGTCGTCAAAAGTGCAGACAACCCTGAAAGTAGTGAGTTAGTACATGATGAACTTGCATCTCATGTAGATGCTCGCTATGTCAGTGCGCCAGAAGCTATGTGGCGGCTTTTAAAATTTGAAATGCATGATAGATCACATGCAGTATATAGGTTAGCAGTACATTTGCCACAACGACATTTAGTCTATTTCCATGCTGGAAATGAAATGAATGCATTGGCCCAAAGTGAAGATCGTCACACTACACTAACTGCATGGTTTGCATTAAATTCCACTGATGCTGAAGCAACACAATACTTATATATTGAAATTCCATATCACTATGTTTTTGTGAATGGATTATGGAGACCAAGAAAAACCAGAGGCAATAAAATTATTCCAAGAATTTACACAGTCAGTCCAAGAGATGTGGAACGTTTTTGCTTACGGATATTACTTTTAAATGTTCCTGGAGCACAAAGTTTTGAACACTTAAGAACTGTTAATGACATTGTATATGAATCTTTCCATTTAGCTGCAAGACATAGAAACTTACTCGCTGATGATACAGAGTGGGAAAGATGCTTAGAAGAAGCAGCACAATGTCAAATGCCACGACAGATGAGAGAACAATTTGCTTTTATTTGTATCTTCTCAAATGCTCCAAATGCATTAGCTTTGTGGGAGACTTTTAAAAGTAATATGGCTGAAGACTTTATGCGACGATACAATGAACCCATTGCACACTTAAAAGCGTTAATGGAAATCCAAGAAGTCTTTTTAACTCATGGATTAAGTTGTGCAAGTTTTAATTTGCCTGATCCAGGTCTTATAGATGACATTAACTTTGAAGACTATGACATTCAACTACAAGCAGAAAGAACAGAAGAAAGACTTGCAACTTTAAATACACTACAATTGCAAGCATTTCATGCCATTAAAAATGCTATAGATGATGACATGGTGACAGAGCGTTATTTCTATCTTGATGGACCTGGCAGATCAGGAAAAACATATTTGTACAATTTATTAATGAGTTCAGTACGAGCACAAGGAAAAATAGCAATGGCGTTTGCCACTACTGGAATTGCTGCACTTTTATTAGAAGGTGGAAGAACTGTTCATAGTGGATTTAAACTGCCAGTGCCTATTTTAGAAAATTCTGTGTCAGATATTCGCATGACATCCTTACAAGCAAAGAAATTGAAGAAATGTAAATTAAGTATAATAGATGAGGCCACAATGATGTCATGCTATGCCCTCCAATGTATTGACCGTTTGCTTCGTGAAGTCATGGATAATATTTTTCCATTTGGTGGAAAGGTAATGTTGTTGGGTGGCGATTTTAGACAAACATTACCTGTCGTTGTACATGGAAATCGAACTGACATTATCGAAACATGTATAAAGTCAAGTACAGTATGGAAACATTTTACCCATCTTCAACTGCAACAAAATATGAGATCAGAAGGCCAAACTGATTTCAATGATTGGCTTATTAAAATTGGAGAAGGCAGAACAGAAAAAATACTACATTTACCTGACGACACTGTGGAGATCCCACCTCATATGATTTGTCAACAAGATATTATATCGGCTATATTTGAAAGGAGCATAAATAACGAAGAATATTCTGAGCTTGCCAACCAAGTCATACTGACGTGTAAAAATAAAGATGCATTAATCCTCAATATTAAAATCTTAAAAAAAATTTATGCACCACAAAGAAATTATCACAGTGCTGATTCTGTACTTGCTGATGACAATGAAAGTCAGGCTAACTTTTCGACTGAATTCATAAACTCTTTAACTCCTTCTGGAATGCCACCACATATTTTGCAGCTAAAGAAAGGTGCAATTATCATGTTACTGCGAAATATGAACCCCAAAAAAGGCCTATGCAATGGGACAAGATTAATTGTTCAACAATTAAAGGACCATTTTATAGATGCTGAAATTTTAACTGGGACCCATAGAGGAGAGAGAGTTTTCATACCAAGAATAGATTTAGCACCAAGTGAATGTAGTCTCCCTTTTATACTTCAAAGAAGACAATTTCCCATTATTATGGCATTTGCCATGACCATTAATAAATCACAAGGTCAAACTTTCAAATCTGTGGGTATTTTCTTGGAAGAACCAGTTTTTGCACATGGTCAATTGTACGTTGCGTTGTCAAGGTGCAAAAATCCACAGGCTATTAAAGTTTACATTGAAAACAATGAAAGTCAAGGTGATTTATTAGAAGATGGACGTATTTTTACTAAAAACATTGTCTACTATGAAGTACTATAACTTTGAAGGATACTAATTAAAGATGCCAAGATTTTTTAAAAGCATTGCAAAATACATAACAATTGGTTGTTTAATTCAGTCATAATTAATGGAAGTCATGTTTAGGAATGATTCGCCTCACAAAATACTTGCCTTGCATTGTTAGTAAAAATTATGTTAAAATGTTAAGTCACTATGTTAATGTTTCTAATGTTACAAGTTTAAAAAATATATTTTCAAGTTATTTCATTCAACATATTACAAAGTGGATGTTAAGAGGTCAAGCACCTTTTAAGTCACAATGTAAATATTGTCTGTTATCTTAAGATTACTACCTACATTAATGTTTATCGCCAATTTATGTGCTCAGTAATAAATTACTTTAATTACGTACGTTTTAAGAAGAGTTTTACTGTATGCCTTCCTCTACATTCAATGTATATTGAAGTTAACAATTATTGTGATAGAAATTGAATTTTAATACTGATTAATTTAAATGTCAATTGTTTTTACATTCAAATGTTAATACTTTTAATAAAAAATTACGTTACAAAATGTATTCACTATGTTCCTGTTTATAATGTTCAAAATTATACCAATGTTTTGTCAACTTCTAAACTTACATAAAAAATAAAGTTCAAGTTTAAAAATATATACTTTGATGGTTATTGCTTACATATATTTTAAACTTCATGTTAAAATTTGCAACGTTTAAAAAAGGCTTTTTACTTTTTGCTTTCCTATTCATTCAATGTATATTAAAGTTAACAATTCTTCAGATACTAATTACATTTTAAAAAACCATTACATCAACATTTTACAAAAATACACGTTCATATTAAAATACTTACAAGTGTCAAAAATATATGTTAATAACTAAACAACTTGACAAACATATACATCACATTGCCGTCATTTTTTGACGGGCAAGTCGCTAGTATTTACATATTAGCCATTAAGTGTGAATTGCTCCTCACATTATATCTTCAATGAAGCCTGCAGTCTATATTGGGGGTCTCACATCTCATTTATCCCATATTGGGAGACCATTATCAGCTCCTCGTGCAGGCAATATGAGCTTTGGATCATATATACAGTCCCCCTCCACCTTCCTCCACTCTTACCAGATTCTGAAGTCCCTGGGGATTATCTTCGTATATTCCCCTTTAACTCTGCGTCCCCACCTCTCTTTTTTGTAGTATATGGTCTGCTGCGGCTCCCCATTCACCCACCTCAGAGCGCCCTCTCCCATACTGCGATGATCACAAGTAAACCCTGTCCTGATAAAGTCCTAAAGACATGGAAAAGATGTGTTAAATAGGCTTTTGTGGTATTTAATAGTTTATTGTCATTGTTTTTTCAGATGGCTCTTGAAAAGTATTTATAGGAATATTCCATTTAAACTTCCAAGTTCTCCTCAAGCAAGGCAGTGTTTCTCCTCCTACCATTGTCTGTGTTCTAGACTTTTACGGGGCCAAGACATCATAACCACCCTGCTGCCTACACATAGGTAAAAGCCCTACTGTAACCTTCTTGCAGCTGCCCCATAGGCACTGCCCAGTGCATGAGTCATCATAGCCCAAACCCTCCTTTACTGAGCACACTCAGTCTGAAGCAGAACTTTAATTTTTAGTCTAGAACACAGGAAGAGCTGGCCACGCCCCCTGATAGACACAGAACTTTTATCCAAAAGCAAGGTCTTCACTAACTAAAAACTTCTGTAAAAAATATATATGCTGTGTGATTATTTAGAGCCCTATTCAATTGGCCAAATCACAATTTAATAAGGCTGTATATCTGTAGAGGACAACCCTTGAGGGTAGAAGTACAAATATTTTATATAAAGAAAGAAAAGGGTTCTTCACAGTAAGGGTAGGGGTCATGTTGAACTCTCTGGCAAAGGAGGTTGTGATATCAGGTTCAATAGATAATTTAAAAAAATGTTATGTTTTAAATAATTAAACATACATGTTTGTGATAAATAACCAGATAAAAAGGGGGGATGATATAGGTAGTAATCCAAATGCCAATTGCAAATATTTGTGTTTAGGAAGGACAGGTCCCATTATTAGTCAACTCACAAATGTTTCAATGTGAATGTGTGTTTGCCTTCCTCTGGGCCAATTAACAATTAATATACATATTGCTAGGATTAGAAAATATCTAAAAAGGTTGATTTTGCTGAACTAAAAGTCTTTTTTTAACCTCTATTACAATGTTACTATTTTACTAAAAAGGCAATGTTTTTAGAAATACATATTTGGTATACATTACAATAACAATTGTTTGGACATATTTATCTCTAATTTATTTATTTAATAATGCCCCTTGAAATATACCTCATAATTGAATAAAATGTACAAATATATTTAATTTATTTCAAACGTTCTAAGCAATTTTAGAGTATTAAAATGATAAATAGGGAACTTTGTTTGTTCCACAGTTTCAAAATAAAAATTATTACATTAATAAAGTATCCATTATAAGGGGGCCTGTTCATATATGTATAGGCTCACACACACACACATACCCAGACTCACTATACAAAGGCTCAAACATACACACACATACACAGGCTCACACATACACACACATACACATGCTCACACATATACACACACATCCATACATACACATACATACACAGGCTCCCACATACACACACAGGCTCACACATACACACACACATACATACAGGCTCACACATACACAGGGTCACACATACACAGGCTCACACATACACAGACACAGGTTCACATATACACATATACAGACTCACACATAAACAGACTCACATATATAGGCTTACACATACACATAAACAGATTCACCTATACATATACACAGGCTCACACATACACATAAACAGACTCACATATACATATACACAGGTTCACACAAACACATATACAGACTCACACATACACATACCCAGGCTCACACATAAACATATTCACATATACACATATACAGGCTCACACATACACATAAACAGACTCACACATAAACAGACTCACATATACACATACACACACATAAAATGACTTACACATATGTAACAGAGCTGGAACACTCAGTCCAATATCTCCGCTGGTATACGGTAAAATACCCAAGAGGCACTACAGTTTCACCATCCCCGACCTCCCATATTGGACGACACACAATTTGGGAGTCAAATGAATACTGACTTTATTTTGTTATTGCAGAAATATTTATACCCATCTCTTCCCACAGGCAATACACATGCCCATATTTGGCCGCACAATACACATAAAGAGAACAATAGGTGGGTCACACCTCCCCGAGGCTCCCTGGCAACTTTAATACAATCAGACATTGATTCAATTACACTTCTTTGTTCTTATCTGAGAATGAAAACACTGTATACAATAGACTTCCTTTATCTTATGCGGAGTCGCTGTAACAGGATTATCTCCCATGCCAAGTAGCTGCAAATGTCTGGGACAATATTCTGCAGAGCATCAACCAACATACATATAGTAGGATCATATTTTAACCATAATAATCATAAAACAGGGTAAAACAGTGATGGGTTCCGCTACACGCCTCCCCAGTGACCATAAGCCGGCATACACGGTCTGATCCCAACGGATCGGCCTGGGGATGTCTGGACAAAAGTATTTGTTGGTCAGTTCTCTAGTTTGACAACCCATCAGCATTACTGCAATTCACATTTACTCACATTTCCCATATCCCCAGATAGCTGGGATCTGAGCGCACAAAACTACCGAATAGCGCTCAGATCCTCTTCACACAGTTCAATTGCCATGTAGCTAAAGTCTTTCCCATAGTCTTTCATTATATGAATGGGCTTCATGGCACAGTTATCTGGGGTATCATGGTTCACACAGGGCAAGTACCGAATGACCCCCCTGTATGTAAAGGGCCAGAATGAGTGACATACACTCTGGTATGGCCGAACACTGGTTCCAAAGGGCAATATGTCCCAGGGCTATAGTCGCAGGGCAGGAGGCTGGCAAACAGTCCTCTCCAAGCCAAAGTGGTGAAGGGCACTTCGTCACACATCTCCCCTTTGGGGGGAAGTCTAAACAGGCACCTGGATATTTCGCTCGGGTAATGGTGCAACACGCTGAGGGGACTTGAGGGGCAGAGGCCAGCGGCACTCTGCCCTGATGCCAGCTCTTTTGCTGGTATAACCTGCCGGACCTCCTGCTCTGTACAAGGGACAAAGGGAGGGCAGAGGCCGACTGCACTCTGCCCCACTGTCAGCTCTTCTGCTGGGGTACCTGGGACATATTCCGGCTCAGTAGTCAGGGAAACGTGGGGGTCAGTGGGGGTTAACATTTCCTCTGTTAACCCTGGGGCCACATTAGAAGTTAGCTGGGGAGGGGAATTTGTACTTACCCCCTCCTCCGGTTGTCCCAGTGAGGGTAGTTGGGGATCTGGACAGGATGTGGGCGCAGAGACCACGGTCCCATCTGCGCCGTCTGGGAGATTGGTGTCTCCCCTGGTTAGGGACGACACCTTCTGCCCCCTGTGTTTCACACTGCCACTGGGGGGGAAGGACGACACCTTTGGCCCCCTGGGGTACCCACTGCCGCTGTGGAGGAAGGTCGACACCTTCTGCTCCCTGGGGTACACACTGCCGCTGGGGGGGGAGGACGACACCTTCTGCCCCCTGGGGTTCACACTGCCGCTGGGGAGGAAGGACGACACCTTCTGCCCCCTGGGGTTCACACTGCCGCTGAGGGGGAAGGACGACAACTTCGGCTCCCTGGTGTACACACTGCAGCTGGGGAGGAAGGACGACACCTTCGGCTCCCTGGGGAAAACACTGCCGCTGGGGAGGAAGGACGACACCTTCGGCTCCCTGGGGTACACACTGCCGCTGGGGGGGAAGGACGACACCTTCGTCCCCCTGGGGTACACACTGCTGCTGGGGAGGAAGGACGACACCTTCAGCTCCCTGGGGTACACACTGCCGCTGGGGAGGAAGGATGACACCTTCAGCTCCCTGGGGTACACACTGCCGCTGGGGAGGAAGGACGACACCTTCAGCTCCCTGGGGTACACACTGTCGCTGGGGAGGAAGGACGACACCTTCAGTTCCCTGGGGTACACACTGTCGCTGGGGAGGAAGGACGACACCTTCTGCCCCCTGGGGTACACACTGCCGCTGGGGAGGAAGGACGACACCTTCAGCTCCCTGGTGTACACACTGCCGCTGGGGAGGAAGGACGACACCTTCAGCTCCCTGGGGTACACACTGCCACTGGGGAGGAAGGACGACACCTTCGGCTCCCTGGGGAACACACTGCCGCTGGGGAGGAAGGACGACACCTTCAGCTCCCTGGTGTACACACTGCCGCTGGGGGGAAGGACGACACCTTCGGCCCCCTGGGGTACACACTGCCGCTGGGGGGGGGAATTAGTTGGAGTATTCCACGTGGAGCGGTTTCTGTTTCTGGGACAGTCTCTCTGCATGTGACCCTGCTGGTTACACGTGTGGCACCTGATGTACCGTGGAGGGGTTTGGTAGTTCCCACCACCCGGACGCAGTGCTGGGGGGGGGGGGTTAATGGTGGGAGGTGGGTTAGCAGCTCCCAAGATGGACCGCTCCCGTGCCCGCTGCTTTTCCATTATGGATTTGTGGACATCTGTCATTAACCATTCCAAGGTTTTTATGGGAAGCGTACCTGGGAAAAAGGCCAGTCTGCTTTGGAGTTCTCTTCCAAACTCATTCTGTGGAGCAATAAGAAGTACTGTAACCATGAGTTCCTTTCTGTCTGCATCCCTGTAGTCCGCGGCCGCCTCATCCTCCTCATGATGGAAAGCTGTCCGAAAACTAGCCGGTTCCATCCTGCTGTAGCCAGGGGCGCTGTATGGATACTAGCGTTGCCCTCAATTTGTACTCCACGGAATGGTGTCTCCTGTAGCTGTCCTTCTGACCATGGGAACAATTCCGCCACTTGCCACCAAATGTAACGGAGCTGGAACACGCAGTCCAATATCTCCGCTGGTATACGGTAAAATACCCAAGAGGCACTACAGTTTCACCATCCCCGACTTCCCATATTGGACGACACACAATTTGGGAGTCAAATGAATACTGACTTTATTTTGTTATTGCAGAAATATTTATACCCATCTCTTCCCACAGGCAATACACATGCCGATATTTGGCCGCACAATACACATAAAGAGAACAATAGGTGGGTCACACCTCCCCGAGGCTCCCTGGCAACTTTGATACAATCAGACATTGATTCAATTACACTTCTTTGTTCTTATCTGAGAATGAAAACACTGTATACAATAGACTTCCTTTATCTTATGTGGAGTCGCTGTAAAAGGATTATCTCCCATGCCAAGTAGCTGCAAATGTCTGGGACAATATTCTGCAGAGCATCAACCAACATACATATAGTAGGATCATATTTTAACCATAATAATCATAAAACAGGGTAAAACAGTGATGGGTTCCGCTACAACATACATATACACAGGCTCACACATACACAGGCTCAAACATACGCATACACAGGATCACCCATACACATACACAGGATCACACATACACAGAAATAGTCTCACACATACATAGTTACAGACTCACACACAGTTACAGACTCACAAACACACATACACATATTCACACATACACATACACAGCCTCACACATACACAGATTCACACATACACATACACAGCCTCACACATACACAGCCTCACACATACACATATTCACACATACACACATACACATACAAAGACTCACACATACATAGTTAGAGACTCACACACAGTTACAGACTAACAAACACACATACACACATTCACATATACACACATTCACATATATACAGACTCACAGATACACATATACAGGCTCACATATACACAGACTCACACATTCACATACTCAGACTCACACATACACATACCCAGACTCACACATATACATATACAGGCTCACACACACACACAGACTCACATATACACATTTACAGGCTCGCAAATAAACAGATTCACACATAAACACAGTTACAGACTCACACACATATACACAGATTCACACATACACAGTCTCACACATACACATACTCAGACTCACACATACAAAAGCATAGACATACACAGGCTCAGACATACACAGACTGAGACATACACATACACAGACTAACAGATAAAAATACACAGGCACACACATACACAGATTCATACATACACAGTTACATACTCACACACCGTCACAGACTCCCACATACACACATACACACATTCACACATACATAGGCTCACGGATACACATACACATACTCAGACTCACACAAACACATACCCAGACTCACACATATACATACACAGACTCACACAAACACAAACTCACACATACACATATACAGGCTCACAAATACACATATTTACTCATACACAGTTACAGATTCACATATTCACAGTTACAGACTTACACACACATGCTCAGATTCACACATACACAGATTCACACATACACAGACTCACACATACACATATTCAGGCTCACACATACACAGACTGACACATATACAAGCTCACACATACACAGGCTCAACCAAACAAAGGTTCAAACATATACACACTCACACATTCACACATACATAATCTCACACATACAAATACACAGACTAACACATACAGTACACATATTCACACATACTCATACATTGTCTCACACATACATAGTTACAGACTCACTCACAGTTAAAGACTCAAACACACACAGTTACAGACTCACAAACAAATACACATTCACACTTACACTAGCTCACAGATACACATATACAGACTCACACATACACAGACTCACACATACACATACTCAGACTCACACATATACATACACAGGTTCACACACACACACACACAGACTTGCACATACACATATACAGGCTAACACATACACAGGCCTACTAATACACATATTCACATATACACAGTTACAGACTCACAAACATACATAGTCTCACTCACACACACAGACTAACACATACATAGTTACAGACTCACACACAGTTACAGACTCACACACTGTTACAGACTCAAATACACACAGTTACAGACTCACAAACACACATACACACATTCACACATACACAGGCTCACGGATACACATATACAGACTCACACATACACATACTCAGAATTACACAAACACATACCCAGACTCACACATATACATACACAGACTCACACAAACACATACACAAGCTCAACCAAAGAAAAGCTCAAACTTATACACACTCACACATACACACATAAATAATCTCACACATACACATACACAGACTAACACATACAGTACACATATTCACACATACTCATACATTGTCTCACACATACATAGTTACAGACTCACAGTTAAAGACTCAAACACACACAGCTACAGACTCACAAACAAATACACATTCACACATACACAGGCTCACAGATACACATACACAGACTCACACATACACATATTTAGACTCACACATATAAATACACAGGTTCACATACACACACACAGACTTGCACATACACATATACAGGCTAACACATACACAGGCCCACAAATACACATATTCACACATACACATATACACACTCACACATACACAGTTACAGACTCACACACTCACAGTTACAGACTCACAGACACATGCACAAATTCACACATACACTGACTCACACATACACATATACAGGCTCACACATATACAGACTCACACATACACAGGCTCAAACATACACATATACAGACTCAAACAAACAAAGGCTCAAACATGCACACACACATACACAGACTAATACAGACACATACCCAGACTCACACATACACAGATTCACACATACATATTATCACACATACACAGAATAACACATACATAGTTGCAGACTCACACACAGTTACAGACTCAAAGCACACAGTTACAGAATCACAAACACACATATACACATTCACACATACACAGATTCACACATTCACATACAAAGGGTCACAGATACACATATACACACTCACACATACCCAGACTTACACATACACATACCCAGACTCACACATACAAAGGTTCTAACATACACATATACAGGCTCACACATATACAGAGTCACACATACACAGGCTCAAACATACACATATACAGACTCAAACAAACAAAGGCTCAAACATGCACACACACATACACAGACTCATACAGACACATACCCAGACTCACACATACAAAGGCATAGACGTACACAGGCTCAATCATACACAGACTCAGACATACACATACACATACTCAGAATAACAGATACAAATACAAAGGTTCACACATACAGTACACAGACTCACACATACATAGGCACACACATACACAGATTCATACATGCCCAGTTACAGACTCACACACAGTTACAGACACACACACACAGATTCACACATACATATTATCACACATACACAGACTAACACATACATAGTTGCAGACTCACACACAGTTACAGACTCAAAGCACACAGTTACAGAATCACAAACACACATATACACATTCACACATACACAGATTCACACATTCACATAC
This sequence comes from Discoglossus pictus, assembly GCA_027410445.1. Taxonomy (NCBI): domain Eukaryota; kingdom Metazoa; phylum Chordata; class Amphibia; order Anura; family Alytidae; genus Discoglossus; species Discoglossus pictus. Next base: position 4,948,125 of record JAPZIH010000013.1, on the reverse strand, counting down.
AAAGGGTCACAGATACACATATACACACTCACACATACCCAGACTTACACATACACATACCCAGACTCACACATACAAAGGTTCTAACATACACATACACAGGCTAATACATACACAGACTCACACTTACACAGACTCATACATACAAAGGCTCACACATACACATACAAATACACAGGTTTACGCATACACAGACTCACATATACACAGGCTTACTCATATACATACACAGGCTCAAATATACAGAGTTACAGACTCTCACACACAGTTACAGACTCACACACACATACACAAGCTTATATTTACACATACTCAGACTCACACATACACATACCCAGACTCACACAAAAACACAAAGCTTCCCACATACACAAGCTCACACATACACAGGCTCACACATACACAGTTACAGACTCACACACACATAGACAGATTCACATTTACACATACACAGATTCACACATACCCAGACTTACACATACCCAGACTCAAACATACACAGGCTCACACATACACAGGCTCACATATCATACACATTTCCAGACTCACACACACACATACACAAATTCCAATATACACATACACAGACTCACACATACACATACTCAGATGCAAACATTAAGCTACCTAGATTCACACATACATATGTTCACACATACACATACACAGGCTCACACATGCACAGTTAAATCACTTTACTTAAATAGCCCACAAATGATAAAAAATGGACTTACCTTGTTCAGCAGCTCCTCGTGGTCGGTGCTTTCCCACACCCTAGTTCCCACACCTGCCACTCTGATCTTCCTACACAGATGCAGTAATGGACCTCCTCCAGGAAGTAGGTAGTGGGATACGGGAGGGGGAGGCTGAGCTAGGGCTGGGCATCGGGCTAATTTTTTTTTTTGCTTAAAAAGTTTAATTTTTTTTAATTAAAATGAGGCGCCCCTCACTGAGGAGAGCCTGTAGGCGAATTCGGCTACTGCAAATGATATATTAAACCTCATTCACCATACATAATGTTATTGGATTATGTAAACAAATGTTTATCTCCTTTACATTAAATGGAAAGTCAATGAAGTTTGTTATCAGTTTAGGACAGCAAGTTATGGAAAATATGGTGTCATACGTACATATGACTATTATTCTGAAGAAAAAGAATATTCTCATATATTTAATGAGCCCTAACTAAGCTTCAAATTAACATATATGACTGTAGGAGAATACACAATATACACAGTATACCCATTATTGTACATCTCTACTCAAACATATGTTTGGTCTGTGATGGTTTGCCCCCAGAGGCCAGTGTGGACGCAGCGCTAGGAAGAGGACTAATCCCTGAGACATTATTATTTACACCAGGAGCTACGAAGTTAAGCTTGAGATGTAATCAGGCCCAGCTGGAAGTTTCTTTAAAAGGCCTCCTGAAGCAACCAGCAGGGGGGTTTCAGGCTGATTGTGGACCCAGAGAGCTCCAGAGAGAGAGCAAGCACCAGAGAGCTCCAGAGAGAGAGCGAGCACCAGAGAGCTCCAGAGAGAGAGAGAGCACCAGAGAGCTCCAGAGAGAGAGCGAGCACCAGAGAGCTCCAGAGAGAGAGCGAGCACCAGAGAGCTCCAGAGAGAGAGCGAGCACCAGAGAGCTCCAGAGAGAGAGCGAGCACCAGAGAGCTCCAGAGAGAGAGTGAGCACCAGAGAGCTCCAGAGAAATTCAGAGAGAGAGCGAGCACCAGAGAGGTCCAGAAAGAGAGAGAGAGAGCGAGCACCAGAGAGCTCCAGAGAGAGAGCGAGCACCAGAGAGCTCCAGAGAGAGAGCGAGCACCAGAGAGCTCCAGAGAGAGAGCGAGCACCAGAGAGCTCCAGAGAGAGAGAGAGCACCAGTGAGCTCCAGAGAGAGAGAGCACCAGAGACTGAGAAGCAAGTGTGCCAGAGCAGCAAGTGAAGCTGCCATTGTGGGATCAGGCTGTGTGACTACACCTGATTTAAAGGAGAACATTCGCTGCAAGCAGAAGAGGATCCATTGCAGCTAAGTGACTGGACTTAAAGGTACCACCCCTCTGTGATACAAAAGGTACTGTTTTTACCTGCAGGCCGATTAGCGGTCCCAGGGCTAGTCAGTGGCATTCCTGCAAGTAAGTAAGCCTGTTTAAGTAGATTTTTGTTTCATGCTGACCATAAGCTCTGTTTATTTATGTTATGCCAACCACTTATTAAAGCCTGTAAAAGCCTACAAAGGCTCCAGAGTCCTCCATAAGGAGAATAAAAAGTTGGATAAACAGAGCGCTAATCCCGCCAGAAGGGGGCGCTCTGCCACAGGTCATATAGCAAAGAAGAAACTGCATTATATCCAGATGAAAAAAATAATATTAAAAGAGAGATACAGCATGACCATTGATCAAACACAACTTACACAGTTATAAAATACAAATTCTAACATATTGTTTTCTATAATTTCAATATGTGAACTTAGAATTTCTTCTTCCGACAGCATGCAATAGAATTAGATATTGAAGTAGTCACCATTACACTTTGTAACGGCCTTTGCAGTAATCAGGTAACATCAAGTCAATGAAAAAGATTGATTTACCATTTGAATAAAAGTAAGAGAAAACCATCTCAGTCAGGTATTTTAACCAATCACCCAGTATATCTATATTATACAATGATAACATTATGTTCATGTATTTCGTATTTTTCTGAACATGTCATTGAAGAGATTTAATTAATTCTATACTATCACAAGAATACAATAAGTCATTATGCACAATTTTTTAGAGTGTGAGGATTTCTTCTTTCACTGTTATAGTGTAGGTGATTATATTTTGGTCCAATCAGTTATTTGGTGCCGGGTCTCTGCATCCTACAGACTGACATCTACAGAGACAACTAAAAACACTCCTTAGTTTTGAGTTTCCCCAGATCAGTACAGCTGCCTGTAGGGACCAGAAGGAATTATGTACAATGATGACCATCCAGTACCAAGGTGAAGTAACAGAGAAGGAATTAAATACCAAGGAAAGCTGGGAAAGGTAGAATGTAATGTACAATATCAGCAGTAAAGCCATGGTTCTTATTGCATTAATATGAGCTTGCAATCGAACAGAGCTGAGGTTGAGTGACCTTCTTTGCATCCTCTAGCCAACAGAATGAGGTGAGAGTAACCCCCAGAGAAACAGAAATTAAGATGCAAGGCCCACAACAACCGACCACTGCAAAAGGCAAAATACTTGGTGAATATTGAAGGTGATAATGTAAGAGCTGTCATATAATGTGCTGGCATTTGAATGATTTGTTTGTGCATCTGTGGATATAAACTTTGCAGAGGGAGCCTCCATCATGACCGATAATATCACAGTCAACAGAATCAACCAGGGAACCATCCTGGGAAATTTTTCTTGAAAGAATAAAAAGGTGGCACATTGGATAGTGGCAATCTTGATGCAGTAGAAGACACAGAGCCACACAGTCAACCAACAGCTGATTAGAGAACTCGAGGAGTAGGCAGAAAAAAATATTGGAAAGAAATTGCTAAAAACATTTAAGTGGTTCAAGAAAAAGTATACGATGTAACTGGAAGATAGTAAACAATGCAAAAGGATGTTTGAGAGTCCCAGAGTAAGAAGGATGAGATCTCCAAGATTCTGGTGTTGTTCCTTAATCCATGACCTGTTACTGATAATGAAGATAAATAAGTTGGAAAAAGTTCCAGCAAGTAGGGTAATTATTGCAAACCCCACAAATGCAACGTGTCCTGGCTCCATCTTTGTATCCTGGATTATTTCAGTCTGGTCTTTAGACATCCATGACGCAACTCACACTGACACTCTACACTCCCTTTTCAGGACTTTATCTGTGAACATCATTTACATTTCTGATCATCCCATCCACAGTAGACAGTTGGACATTTGCCTCTGGCCCTGTTGTGTTTGCATAATGAATCCGTATGATTGCTTTCTAACTTTGTATTTTAATATATTCAAATTAACAATGACTTCAACATGTTTGTAAGGTTTGGAAAATGTTATACTGTAACACATGTGGTCACTGACCTCTCCTTCTAATGCTTTGCCTTTCTTCCTTAGTATATAACAGAGTTGTGTAATCTTTATCAAAAACATTCAGATCATCCCAATGGCTGAGAAAGTGGATTAAATAGAATCCCTACCTTACAAGGTAAGGGCCCAGAACTTCTCTTTTCTTATTTCACTTCCCCTCTAGTCATACATTACCCACACATATGTGAAGTTGCCCGGTATGACTGCCATTCACTACCAAACTGCCCCAACTCTTCACTGCTTATCCAATTTAGAAACAATCCCTTAAAATACACTCCTACAAAGAAGATCGTCTGGAGAGAAATCATTCCCACAGCCAGCAATGAGATCAGCTGCAGAGATGGGACAAAATTATTTTCTGTCTACCAAAGTATCCCATCTATGATGCTCAAGAAACCATGTTAGGATTTAAGGTTATGTATGGTGAAGAGGCTTGTGTACTTTAGTGAAGCTGTGAGCTATATCATGTAGGATCACCCAAGAACGGCAGGTCATAGCAGAGATGTCAGACTAGAGACGAGAATAGCAGCCCACTAGAGAAGGAACTGACAACCCACTCCAGTATCTTTGCTAAGAAGACCTTTTGAATAAGCACAACCAGACACAAGAGGTCGGGGAAAGTCGGACATGACTAAACAGCTAAACAAGTAATGCTTGAAATTATGTGGATCAATCCAAATTACTGAGTCTGATTAAACCATCCTAAGCTAATCGAAAACTCTGTAAATATTTGGTAAATCCCTTTCTCTTCCGATCATAATAATTCATAGGCTTTTGCGGTATTTAATAATTTAATAGGATTGTCTTTTCATGTGCTTCTTGAAAATCTAGTACTGATTGGAATATTCAATTTAAACTGTTTGTTTTCTCCTCAAGCAAGTTGTGTTTCTCATCCTAACTCTGTCTGTGTTCTAGACTTTTAAGGGACTTGTAAGCAAGCTGGGCTGATGTCACTGGCCATGCACCATGACATCATTATCTCCATCTCAACTACCTTCACATAGGTAATAGTTCTATTGTAACCCCCATAGGCCATTCCCAGTTCATGAGCCATGATAGCACCATCCTCCTTTAATGAGCATGGTCAGTCTGAAGTAGAACTTAGACTGGTTAGGCTGTATTTTCAGTCTAGAACGAAGGGAGAACTGGCCATGCCCCCCTGATAGACAATGGTAGGAGGAGATAGACAACTCTAAACAGGAGAAAATAAACAGTTTAAAAGCTAAGAAAAAAAATAACTTTTATTTATTTTAAGCTACATATTGCATAGTCCAGGAAATAGGGTGAAATCCAGCCTCATATTTATGTAGGGTGAAATGTTTTAGCATATTGACATGCTTATATTTGTCTCAACACACCAATAATGAGAACATTTTGTGAATTTATCAAAATATTTTTAATTGTGAAATGTAGTGAGTTGAATAGAGCGCGTATTGTAGTATTTTATAGTGCAGTTTATGGCATATATGTATCATTCACGTGTGTTCTAACAAGTAGTCTGATAATAGTGTATATACTGTATATACAAAGCCATCGCAGTTATGGCTGACACAATTCTGACAAAAGTTAGTTTAGTATTGTTCAACATCATGATGACATAAATGCTATATCTGTCAAATGGTATATCTGTCTGGAAAGGTCCTGAAATCTAATTCCTTGTTTGATTCCAGAATCTTTGCACCTTGGGGTACGTGTACCCCATGTGGTTCCTATTTGTCCACAACCTCTCCTTCACATGTTGTTTAGTATTTCCCCCATTCTATAGTAACTTATCTGGAGTGATGTACCACCTTAATAAGGGTTTACAGCCCTGCTCGTCATAGTTCTTCACCTATCTCACTCCAATCTCTTTTTCCCACTTTATCATATAGCCGCGCTTAAATGGTTGTGCGTTGTTTAATACACTGGAACATGTACAGATCAAGAGCCCGATTCAATTAGAATCCCACATCTTGCGGTATACAGGTCGTATGTCTGCGGGTGTGCTGCAAGCTTGAACTCTGCTACATTTGCGGTGCTATTCAATTGAACAAGCCCGCAAGTTAGGGGCCAAAAGCTGAAACCATAAACCATGCACTTGTATGTAGCATTGCAGGGCGGGAACATGATCAATTAGGCAAGGCCGTAAATACTCATTTAGAAACAGCCAATGAAAAATGAGACCGTCATCATTAGGTCAGTAAAACATGGAGGTTACATGTCAATCAATTAGCGTTTGGGGTCCGATATGCGATCAAACTCGCAAAACCGCAAAATACAAAATAATACAAATGAATGTCAGTACTGTTCTAGTCCATGTGGATGGCATGATACGTATTGACTCACTGATTCCTGAGATCGATATAACCCTGAAATGAAACATAAAAAACGTAATATTTTATTGCTGATTTGCGAGCTTGAGACGGTTGTGCATTTAATTGTAATGGCTTTCATCGCTTTCACCATCATTTAAAGTGCAGTATTGATTTTTTATTTGCATTTACAGTGCTATGGACAGGGTTTAAACCCCCTTAACAGTCCTATCTTGCACTCATAGGATTTTCTCCTAAATTTGCCGTTTACGGATGTGAAAACATTTGCTGGCTTCGGGAATTGCATCAATTGAATAGGGATTTGCGACTTTAGCGCTCAAAACTCTTGCGGATGTGAAAGATCAAACGCTTCGATGGTCTGTAAGCTCCGGTTTTAATAACTGCAAGGATTTCAAGACCGTAACTCGTAAACTGTTTGTAGACCACAAAAAGACGCTGATTGAATAGCAAAATAACTTACAGCCTCCATTATGGGCTACTGTAGGTTACAGTTGCTCATCTGAATCGGGCTCTAAGTGCTTATGGCTTCTGTTGTATACCTGCTTTTCTAATCCTCTGATCCTGAGCAAAGCTATGGATTTGCATGTATGTGAGAAAAATCATGTGTGCTTAGCTGTTATCCATCTTTTTAGCCTTCCAGACCAGTTTGTTCTATGTTTTTAAAGTGTTGGGTCTCTAGTCCTGGTGGAAACTCTTAGTTTTGCAGAAGGTGTCCATAGGGAGGTAGGGGGGGGGGGATCTTCTTATCTTGTATTTGACCCCTATTCAATTCCAGATTTTCAAAGCGTGTAAAATGGTAGGGCTCTCTATGGGGATACAAGGTCAATGCTCTTTTGCTAGCTGGATATAATGGGAGAAGTATTTTTATGCTAAATAGATAATTTTCTAAATCCACCCATTTTCTTTGTCCTATATTTAGGTGCAAGCTTACATTTGTTATAGAGCTACAGCTTGGCAATCATCCTCTAGGATTAGATAAATACACCATTGCTCTTGCTACTCAAATTAATTAACCAATATGAGCCAATAAGTTTTGATTTCTGTCTAGTCTAATGTATTGGCAGTATCTGATTGAAGAATTCTAGGAACAATATTCCTTATAGTTGTTATCCTAACTAGGCAGGAAATTGGTAAGAACCATTTTGTGGAGGTCTGATTGTACAGTTATCACTTTTCTAGATAGAGAAAACACTGGGTAGCCTAGCTGTGATTGGTCAAACTCTCAGCTCTGTTTCCCAATATTTTTTGTGTGGCATTGATTTTGTAGGGGTCAGAGGATGACATAAAACTATGGGAGGGGTCTATATAATTAATCTGGGCACTCTGCCAGCATCCAGTAGCCCTAGTTTGATCCCGCCAGGTATGCCTAACTGATACTTGCGAGATTCGAACATGCGGATACTGCTGACAGACCCCCTCGCCTGTGTGTGGACTGTCTAGACTACACAAACTGAGACATGGGCACAGTTAACGAGCAAAAAATACTTCAATAGTAGTTAAATGGTCGAAGTGACAAATGTTAAGTGGTGTTGAGTACTGTAACTGATAAACATTTGATCAGAGGTAAGTGGTGTGATCGATACGCCTTTTATAATTTGCCGGTGGTTAACCACAAATTAGCATGTGATTTATGACTGGCATCTAGTCTACAACCCTCACACACTACTACAGAGACCAGAGTCCCAGAGCGCAATATACTGTTTCTGATCCCCTACCTGAGATGCCATCCTACCTGGACCCCTCTTGGGGATAACAACTCAGTTCAGCCCGGACTGTCTATCATCTACATCTGTATTATCTTTCAGTATTACCTTACTCTTCCCCAGCCCCCCGCCCACTCAGTACATGGCAACAGTTCCTATCACCCCTCCAATGCCATGTATTTGTGCCATGTCTATGTGCCCATAGTGGTCTTTTGTATAATGAAACATGTTAGTCTTATAAGCCGGTCATGTCAATCTAGTATTGTATCAGCACACTTGGTGATGCCCACTACCTCTGGGAAACCTGTAGTTTATCCTCCAGAACCTTACATTTGGGTCATGCACCAATCCCAGCCAAAGGCAGTTAGTCCGAGTTAGTTGAGGGCTGCCCCAGGTAACCAATCAAAGTAGCACCTATCAGGAGCAGCGCTGATTGGCACTGGGAAACTTGTTTGCTTGGGAAAATGGCAGAAGTCTACTATTGTATGTGATAAATATATATAAACCCATGGAGGGTTGTTGAAGTTATCTACTGCTACTTCTGAAAAGCAGTACTCTCTCACATTACCACTACATTTCCAACTTCTAATATTGACTTCTTATTCTTCCTTTTCACTTTTTCTTGAAAACACGTCCCTCTTGAGCTTTTAGAACCTGCACGATTGTATTTCTCCTTCTTTAACTTGTCTCTAAATTATTACTGCTGACCTTTATCTAACTGGGCATACATAGTGGGAAATTAGTACTGACCTTTTTCTGACTATGGATCTATAGAGTAACATTAGCACCAACCTTTATCTTACTGGGCGTCTATAGTGGGACATTAGTACTGACCTTTATCTGACTAGGGATCTATAGAGTGACATTAGTACTGACCTTTACCTGACTAGGGATCTATAGAGTGACATTAGTACTGACTTTTATCTGACTAGGGATCTATAGAGGGACATTACTATTGACCTTTATCTGACTAGGGATCAATAGACTAACATTAGTACTGACCTTTATCTGACTAGGGATCAATAGACTAACATTAGTACTGACCTTTATCTGACTGGGGGTCTATAGAGGGACATTAGTACTCATCTTTATGTGACTGGGGGTCTATAGAGGGACATTAGTACTAATCTTTATGTGACTGGGGGTCTATAGAGGGACATTAGTACTGACCTTTCTCTGACTGGACGTCTGTGTGGAAGATTAGTACTGACCTTTATCTGACGAGAGATTTATAGTTGGACATTAGTACTGACCTTTTTCTGACTATGGATCTATAGAGTAACATTAGCACCAACCTTTATCTTACTGGGCGTCTATAGTGGGACATTAGTACTGACCTTTATCTGACTAGGGATCTATAGAGTGACATTAGTACTGACTTTTATCTGACTAGGGATCTATAGAGGGACATTACTATTGACCTTTATCTGACTAGGGATCAATAGACTAACATTAGTACTGACCTTTATCTGACTAGGGATCAATAGACTAACATTAGTACTGACCTTTATCTGACTGGGGGTCTATAGAGGGACATTAGTACTCATCTTTATGTGACTGGGGGTCTATAGAGGGACATTAGTACTAATCTTTATGTGACTGGGGGTCTATAGAGGGACATTAGTACTGACCTTTCTCTGACTGGACGTCTGTGTGGAAGATTAGTACTGACCTTTATCTGACGAGAGATTTATAGTTGGACATTAGTACTGACCTTTATCTGACTGGGCGTCTATAGATGGACATTAATACTGACCTTTATCTGACTGGGGGTCTATAGACTAACATTAGTACTGACCTTTATCTGACTAGAGATCTATAGACTAACATTAGTACTGACCTTTATCTGACTGGGGGTCTATAGAGGGACATTAGTACTGACCTTTATCTGACTGGGGGTCTATAGAGGGACATTAGTACTCACCTTTATGTGACTGGGGGTCTATAGAGGGACATTAGTACTAACCTTTATGTGATTGGGGATCTATAGAGGGACATTAGTAGTAACCTTAATCTGACTGGGCGTCTATAGTTGGACATTAGTACCAACCTTTATATGACTAGGGATTTATAGTTGGACATTAGTACTCACCTTTATCTGACTGGGGGTCTATAGAGGGACATTAGTACTGACCTTTATCTGACTGAACGTCTGTGAGGAAGATTAGTACTGACCTTTATCTGACGAGAGATATATAGTTGGACATTAGTACTGACCTTTATCTGACTGGGCGTCTATAGATGGACATTAATACTGACCTTTATCTGACTGGGGGTCTATAGACTAACATTAGTACTGACCTTTATCTGACTAGAGATCTATAGACTAACATTAGTACTGACCTTTATCTGACTGGGGGTCTATAGAGGGACATTAGTACTGACCTTTATCTGACTGGGGGTCTATAGAGGGACATTAGTACTCACCTTTATGTGACTGGGGGTCTATAGAGGGACATTAGTACTAACCTTAATCTGATTGGGTGTCTATAGTGGGACATTAGTACCAACCTTTATATGACTAGGGATTTATAGTTGGACATTAGTACTGACCTTTATCTGACTGGGCGTCTGTGAGGAAGATTAGTATTGACCTTTATCTGACTGGGCGTCTATAGATGGACATTAATACTGACCTTTATCTGACTGGGGGTCTATAGACTAACATTAGTACTGACCTTTATCTGACTGGGGATCTATAGACTAACATTAGTACTGACCTTTATCTGACTGGGGTCTACAGACTAACATTAGTACTGACCTTTATCTGACTGGGGATCTATAGACTAACATTAGTACTGACCTTTATCTGACTGGGGATCCATAGAGGACATAAGTATTGACCTTTATGTAACTGGGGGTCTATAGAGGGACATTGGTACTGACCTTTATATGACTGGGGGTCTATAGAATTACCATGGTACTGACCTTTATCTGACTTGGCAAATATAGAGGGACATTAGTACTGACCTATATCTGACTTGGCATATATAGAGGGACATTAGTACTGACCTTTATCTGACTATGGCTCTATAGAGTAACATTAGTGTTGACCTTTATTTTAATGGGAGTCTATAGTGGGACATTAGCAGTGACCTTTATCTGACTGGGCATCTGTGAGGGAAATTAGTACTGACCTTTATCTGACTAGAGATTTATAGTTGGACGTTAGTACTGACCTTTATCTGATTAGAGATTTATAGTTGGACATTAGTACTGACCTTTATCTGACTGGGGGTTTATACAGTGACATTAGTACTCACCTTTATCTGACTGGGGGTCTATAGTGGGACATTACTACTGACCTTTATCTGACTAGAAATCTATAGTTGGACGTTAGTACTGACATTTTTCTGACATGGAAGTCTATAAGGGTACATTCGTACTGACCTTTATCTAACTGGGGGTCTATACCGTGATATTAATACTGACCCTTATCTGACTGGAGTCTGTAGAGGGACATAAGTACTTACCTTTATCTGACTGGGATCTATAGTGGGACATTAGTACTGACATTTATCTTACTGGGGGTCTATACCGTGATATTAGTACTGACCTTTATCTGACTGGGCTTTTATAGTGGGACATTAGTACTGACATTTATTTGACTGAGTATATATAGTGGGACATTAGTACTGACCTTTATCTGACATGGGGGTCTATAGAGAGATATCAGTACTAGTGGGACATTAGTACTGATCTTTATCTGTCTAGGGATCTATAGAGTGACATTAGTACTGACCTTTATCTGACTAGGGATCTTTAGAGGGACATTAGTACTGACCATTATCTGACTAGAGATCTTTAGAGGGACATTAGTACTGACCTTTATCTAACTAGCGATTTATAGAGGGACATCAGTACTGACCTTTATCTGATTAGTGATCTATTGAGGGATAATAGTACTGACCTTTATCTGACTATGGATCTTTAGATGGACATTAGTACTGACCTTTATCTAACTAGCGATGTATAGAGGGACATCAGTACTGACCTTTATCTGATTAGGGATCTATTGAGGGATATTAGTACTGACCTTTATCTGATTAGGGATCTATTGAGTGATATTAGTCCTGACCTTTATCTTTCTAGGGATCTATAGAGGGACATTCATACTGATCTTTATCTGACTGGGCGCCTATAGTGGGACATTATTACCGATCTTTATCTGACTAGGCATCTATACAGTGACATTAATACTGACCTTTATAGACTAGGGGCCTCATTCTATTATCGGCCTCAAATCGGCTGTAAGGCTGCGATTCCTTGCGGGGGTTCAGTTAACTCGCGATTCTATTATACGGCGCCGCAAGGATCTCCTTTTACGGCCGGCCGCATATCTTGGAACCGGCCGTAAACTGTGAAATATAAAAACTCAAAAATAAATTCAAGCCTGCACTGTACAGCTCTGTAAATGCTAGGGATCATATTGGGGGACATGAGGAATAAAAGGAACCCACTCTCAAGCTTGCACATCTGCCCAAACCCGAGTTCAAATTAACTGTTTATTTTCCGGCTGCGGCGTGGGTGTGTCTGAGGTGCTCCAAGCACTCTGGACTTTTTACATGGATATTTTACGGATATTAAAAATGAAATATTTTACGGATTTGAGTACAGGATAATTATGTGCTATTTTTTCTAACACCTAAAATCCCTTTATAGTCTTCTCAAAGTGCAGGATGGCTTTATTTGAGCTATTTTATGTGCTTAATTGGTGCTAGCGAGACCTTTTTCCTGCAAGTAACTGCGGCTCGTTTTTAGCCTTGCAGAGAGGTTTCCCGGAGCAATTGAATTGCAAATCTCTTGCGGCCGTTTTAGATCAAAGGCTTTCCTCCGGCGCGAGCGGCCGCAAGAGATAGCAAGGCACCGGCCGCAAGCCTGCCGGAGCCTACGGCCGTAAGGGAATAGAATAGCAGAATAGCTTGCGGCCGGTCCTTGCGGCCCCGCAGCGGCTGCGGCCGATAATAGAATGAGGCCCTAGGCGTCTATAGTGGGATAATAGTACTGACCTTTATAGGACTAGGCGTCTATATTAGGATATTAGTACCCACCTTTATCTAACTTGGGATCTATAGAGGGACATTAGTGTTGACCTTTATCTTACTTGAGTCTATAGAGGGATATTAGTACTGACCCTTATGTGACTGGGCCTCTAGACTGTGGCATTAGTACCAACCTTTAGCTTTCTAGGGATCTATAGAGGGACATTAGTACTGACCTTTACATGCGTCTATAGGGGGACATTAGTACCAATGTTTATCAAACTAAGTATCTAAAGAGGGAAATTAGTAGCAATCTTCACCTGACTAGGGATCTATACAGTTAAATTAATACTGACCTTTATCGTACTGGGCGTCTATGGTGGGACATTAGTACCGACCTTTATCTGAATAGGGATCTAAAGAGGGACATTAGTACCAACCTCTATTTGACTAGAGATCTATAGTGGGACATTAGTTCTTACCTTTATCTGACTGGGGTCTAAAGAGGGACATTAGTACTGACCTTTACAGGACTGGGCGTCTATAGTGGGACAATACTACTGACCTTTATCATACTAGGAATCTAAAGAGCGACATTAGTACCAATCTTCATCTGACTAGGGATCTACTGTATACAGTGACATTAGTACTGACCTTTATCGGACTGGGCGTTTATTGTGGGACATTAGTACCAAACTTTTTCTGCCTGGGGGACTATAAAGGACATTTTATCAGACTAGGGATCAATAGAGTGTCATTTTTACTCACCTTTATCTGACTAGGGATCTATTGTGGGACATTAGTACCAACCTATATTTGCCTAGAGATCTATAGTGGGACATTAATACTAACCTTTATCTTACTGGGGGTCTATAGATGGACCTTAGTACTGATATTTATCTTACTGGGGTCTATATAGGGACATTAGTACCGACCTTTATCTAACTAGGGTTCTATAGAGGGTCATCAGTACTGACCTTTATCTTCCAGGGATCAATAGAGGGACATTAGTACTGACCTTTATCTGACTAGGGATCTATAAAGGGACATTATTACTGACCTTTATCTGATTAGGGATCTTTAGAGGGACATTAGTACTGACCTTTATCTAACTAGGGATTTATAGAGGGACATCAGTACTGACCTTTATCTGTCCAGGGATTTATAGAGGGACATCAGTACTGACCTTTATCTGTCCAGGGATCTATAGAGGGACATCAGTACTGACCTTTATCTGTCCTGGAATCTATAGAGGGACATTTGTACTGATCTTTATCTCTCTAGGGATCTTGTCACAGACCCCCTCTTCTCTGCCTGGGTGTTGGGCCATTGATCACAGACTGCTTGATTCCAGCAATGGATTATCTGCATAAACACCCCCATTTAGTATTAGAGTATTCTGTGTTACGTTTAAACTGTGACTGAGTGATCATGATGGAATTAAAACAGAGTGTGCCGAGTCTGCAGTGATCAGATACCTCGATTGTACTGTTATCTGTTCTGGTCCATTGTTAACAAATAAAGTTACTCCCAACTGATATGTGCTAGAGTTGGCAGGAAGTGTGTTGGAGATTAAGCCTATTAATCTCAGGAAGTTACTGTTAGACCCCTTGTGATTGTCTGCCACACCCTCTCATTGTTGTGCTGTGTACATCACCTCTGTATCTGTCCCCTATAAATGCTGCTGTAATTTCAAAAAAATAAATGTGTTCATTTAGAGATAAATAGAAATTGAATAGTTTTGTTACTTTGTTCCTGTTCTGCTGGATGGCTGTGATACTGAACCTATCTCCACGCCACAAGTAACCTATTCTGGTCAGTACCACAAGGAGGTTACTTTGACTCCTGGAAGTGCTAATTTCTGATGAAGAGACTCTGAAATATCGGCACAAGCACCCAGATATCTGGCTTCTGTATCAGTCAAAGAACCCAATGGTCCTTGTGGGTAAATAACCTATAGTCTATAGCAGGTGGCTTTGGGCTTGTATAGCCCTACTGTCAAGTCATCACAACTGATCGTCAAGTGGAATCTCAATGCAAAAACCAGCAGCACGGATGAGATATGGTGATCTATGCAGTTTTGAAGTCCAGTACTTTCAGTGGCTTAAGGGGAAGCAAAAATCACTTAGCAATTTTGCCTAACCTTCAAATCCAGGTCCAAGACCAAGGAAGCCCAGCCATGGATAGAGGGGATCAGGGACCACATGGAGGCCTGCAGAGCAAAGATTATCAGGGAGAAAAAGGTGTCTCTTCACGAGTATGCTGGAGCGTTGAAGGCAACGGATTGCCAAAGACGAAGATAGGTGGAAAGCTATACTAAATCATCGGATGGCTTCCCTTGGGCTAAAGCCGGCTGAGAAGCTAGCAGAATGGCTTAAGGACCTGGTGTGGTTGGAGCTTGACTTGGAACATGAGTATGTGGGCCTAATTTTTCCAACTCCTGGATCACAGTGCTTTTCCTTTTACACACTTGGGCTGATGAAAGGGCTTCCTGATGTGCTGCAGGGTGATCCAAAAAGTGTCCTGGGAACCACAGAGTGCTGGGAAATCCTATTTGAATAGCACCAATAGGATGTGGAAATTGAGCCAGGTACAAAAGAAGAAGTGATGCTCAGACAGTTTGTCCATAAAGAAATTGAGTTGGAAAAAGAGTTTAAAGAACTGCTTGAGAAGGTGGGAGCAGGTGGGGGACTTTGCTCAAGTATTTGGAGATACCCAAGCTTCCCTAGCTGAGCTAGCAGAGGATACACTGGCCGAGAAAATGGACTGTTGGCTACACCCCTATCAGGTGGAGGAAGGAAACCAGAAGGTACCTCAGAGATTTTAAAGAACCCAACGGTCCTTGTTGGTAGATAACCTGTGGTCTATAGCAGGTGGCTCTGGGCTTGTATAGCCCATACTCTTCGATCATCACAGATCTATAGTGGGACATTATTACTGACCTTTTTCTCACTAGGGATCTATAGTGGAATTTTAATACCAACCTTTATCTGTCTAGGGATCTATATTGGGACTTTAGTACTGACCTTTATCTGACTAGGGATCTATATTGGGACATTAGTACTGACCTTTATCTGACTAGGGGTCTATAGAGGGACATTAGTACTGACCTTTATCTGACTGGGGGTCTATAGAGGGACATTAGTACTGACCTTTATCTGACTTGGGGTCTATAGGGGGACATTAGTACTGACCTTTATCTGACTAGGGAACTATAAGGGGGCATTAGTACTGACCTTTATCTGACTAGGGATCTATAGAGGGACTTTAGTACTGACCTTTATCTGTCTAGGGACCTACAGATGGACTTTAGTACTGACCTTTTTCTGTCTAGGGATCTACAGATGGACTTTAGTACTGACCTTTATCTGACAAGGGGACTATAAAGGGATATTAGTACTGACCTTTATCTGAATAGGGGTCTATAGTGGGACAATAACACTGACCTTTATCTGACTAGGGATCTATAGTGGGACATTAGTACTGACCTTTATCTGACTATGGGTCTATAAAGGGACATTAGTCCTGACCTTTATCTGACTAGGGGTCTATAAAGGGACATTAGTACTGACCTTTATCTGACTAGGGGGCTATAAAGGGACATTAGAACTGACCTTTATCTGACTAGGGGTCTATAAAGGGATACTAGTACTGACCTTTATCTGACTAGGGGACTATAAAGGGATATTAGTATTGACCTTTATCTGACTAAGGGATCTGTAGAGGAACATTACTACTTCTCTTTTTATGTATCTAATTCCTGTATGAATATATCCTATATTTCTCTGCAGTTTTGTTGCTTTATTTGCCTTTTTTAATCATGCCATATAATAACCCATAAGTGCTTTTCCTCATCATTTTACCATTAAGTAAACATTCTACACATGGGTTCTTGTAGTGGAAGTGTATCATTTTGCATTTCTCAGCATTTAAGTTTAGATCTCACATATTTGACTCTATTTTTATTAAATCATTACACGTTTGACTTACATATCTTGTAATCTCTCCCCTGTATATCCTTTTTGTGATATCTATAAAAAGACAATCAGTCCCTTTAAGCCCACTAGTGATATCACTAATAAATATATTAAACACAACAGACCTCCGTGCTGAGCCCTGTGACACTCCACTAGTAACCATCCCTTCCTGTGATTCCATCCCTTCCTATCCACTGCACTATGTTTCAGCATCTGTGGGACCACCTTGATCACTATGTTTGCCGTATGGATCCTCCATCGCACATTCTTCAGCAGCCGTTGGATGCTCTGCAGTCTGCATGGCTCCAGATACCATTGCCAATCTTCCAGCGTCTTTTTGACTCACTATCCAGACACCTTCCATGTTCTCTTAAGGTTTTCCATCATACAATTAAAAGAATATGTTTATAAATATATATATATATATATATATATATATATTTATATTAAGTGAGCTAGCAGTGAAGCAAAGTAATGATAAATACAGTGTGTTGATCCACTTAAGCCTGACTAGTGAGGGGTTATGTCTACTATACACATAGACAAGGCTTAGTGGTCTGATCATGTAAGTCAGGATAGAGGAGGTGTAAGCAATCCAACCCATCTCAGTTTATAGTTAGTTTTAAACCCTGTAGATCAATCATTAATGTTTCATTATTTTAAATGTGTTCTTTTAAATGAATAATTAAAAATGTGAGGCTATAATCTGCCTTTATGCAATTTTGGATAAAATACACATTTTTGCCAATGGTATAAGACTAGAATTCTGATAACTATTTATTTTAATCATTTTAAATGTAACAGACACACAAAACCCACTGACCAAATAGAATTTGGTCAGTGGGCTCATTTCTGGCTCATTTCTCTAACCATCCTCACATTTAGAGATACATTTAGGCCCCTATTCAATTGCAATAGTTACAGAGTGATTCAATTAATCAAGCCCGCAGCTACCTAGCTGAAAGCCTTAACTGTAAACCATGCACCCGTAAGTAGCATTTCAGAGCATGATCATTTAAGCAAGGCCGTAACTACCAATTTAGAAACAACCAGTAGTAAATAAGACCGTCATCATGATGTCCTAAAAACATGGAGGTTAAACGTCAGTCAATTGGCGTTCAGAAGTCCGATATGCGACAAGACTCTCAATCCGGCAATGTATAAAATAATAAAAATCAATGGCAATACAGTTCTAGTCCATGTGGGTGGCCTGATATGCATTAACCCCTTAATTCGCAAGATTGATATAACATGAAAAATAAAATGTAAAATAAATTAGCGATTTGCGAGCTTGAGAATATTGAGAAATTAATTATAATGTTTTTCATTGCTTTCCCCGTGATTTACAGTGCAGTAGTGATTTTTTCTTTGCATCTACAGTGCCACGATCAGGGGTTTAACTCCCTTGGGAGTCCTATTTGGTACTTGTAGGATTTTTTTCCACATTTGCCATTTACAAGTTTAAAAACAATTGCGGGCTTGAGGAATTGTAGCAATTGAATAGCAATTTGCAACTGTAACATTTACAGGTTTGAAAGATCAAAGGCTTAGCTGGGTCTGGGTAATGATTTTAACAAACACAGGGATTTTCAGCCTGTAATTTGCAGATTGTTTGCAGCTAGCGAAACGACGCCAACTGAAAAGCAAATTAGTTTACAGGCTACATTAAGGGCTACATTAAAGGCTCCAGTAACTAACAATTGCTCAATTGAATAGGGGCCTTAGTCTTGTAGTTTATAATTAATATACACAAAGCTACATAGATCACACCATGTTATTTACGGCAATATCTCATTTACTGACAATTGTGATGGAAAAAAGAAAATTTTCTTATAAGCAGCACGCCGGATACTAACAAATTACTGAATATTTATATGGTGGGATCAGTGCTGAAATAAATAAAAAATATGTTAATTACGTTATTCAGTGTCATGGAGGTTACGCAGATGTTTGGAAATTTATTGGAATAAAAAAATGAGATAATTGGAGTGGATATGTTAATAAATGGGTCATACAAATGGAATCATGCCGGATCTATGTTAGATAGATAGATAGATAGATAGATAGATAGATACAGAGATAGATAAATAGATACAGAGATCGATAGATAGATAGATAGATAGATAGATAGATAGATAGATAGATAGATGGATGGATGGATAGAGGCACATAGATAAATTGGATATAAAAAGTCTGCACACCTGTTAAAATGTCAGGTTTCTGTGCTGTAAAAAATGAGGTAAAGATAAATAATTTCAGAACTTTTTCCACCTTTAAGGTGACCTATAAACTGTACAACTCAATTGAAAAACAAACTGAAATCTTTCAGGTAGAGAGAAGAAAAATTATAAAAATAAAATAATATGGTTGCATAAGTATGCACACCCTTAAACTAATACTTTGTTGAAGCACCTTTTGATTTTATTACAGCACTCAGTCTGTAGGGGTATGAGTCTATCAGCATGGCACATTTTGACTTGGCAAGATTTGCCCACTCAAAAACAGTCCATATCTGTCAGATTGCGAGCGCATCTCCTGTGCACAGCCCTTTTCACATCAACCTACAGATTTTCAATCGGATTCAGGTCTGGTCTCTGGCTGGGCCATTTCAAAACTTTAATCTTCTTCTGGTGAAGCCACTCCTTTGTTGATTTGAATGTATGCTGTGGGTCGTTGTCATGTTGAAAGATGAAGTTCCTCTTCAAGTTCAGCTTTCTAGCAGAAGCCTGAAGGTTTTGTGCCAATATTGACTGGTATTTGGAACTGTTCATAATTCCATATATCTTAAATAAGGCCCCAGTTCCAGCTGAAGAAAAACAGCCCCAAAGCACGATGCTGCCACCACCATGCTTCACTGTGGGTATGGTGTTCTTTTGGTGATGTGCAGTGTTGTATCTTTTGGAATTATGGCCAAAAAGTTCAACCTTGGTTTCATCAGATCATAACACCTTTTCCCACATGCTTTTGGGAGACTTCAGATGTGTTTTTGCAAAATGTAGCCGGGCTTGGGTGCTTTTCTTTGTAGCCCAGACATATGAAGAATACGGGAGATTGTTGTCACATGTACCAAGCAGCCAGTACTTGCCAGATATTCCTGCAGCTGCTTTAATGTTGCTGTAGGCCTCTTGGTAGCCTCCCAGACCAGTTTTCTTCTCGTCTTTTCAGCAATTTTGGAGGGAGCTCCAGTTCTTGGTAATGTCACTGTTGTGCCATATTTTCTCCACTTGATGATGACTGTCTTCCCTGTGTTCCATGGTATATCTAATGCCTTGGAAATTATTTTGTACTCTTCTCCTGACTGATACCTTTTAACAATGAGATCCCTGTGATGCTTTGGAAGCTCTCTGTGGACCATGGCTTTTGCTGTGGGATGCGACTAAGAAAATTTCAGGAAAGACCAACTAGAGCAGCTGAACTTTATTTGGGGTTAATCAGAGGCACTTTCAATGATGGCAGGTGTATGCTGACTCCTATTTAACATGATTTGGAATGTGATTGCTTAATTCTGAACACAGCTACATCCCCAGTTATAAGAGGGTGTGCAGACGTATGCAACCACATTATTTTTATTTTTTATTTTTCTTCCCTCCACCTAAAAGATTTCAGTTTGTTTTTCAATTGAGTTGTACAGTTTATAGGTCACATTAAAGGTGGAAAATGTTCTGAAATTATTTATCTTTGTCTCATTTTTTATAGCACAGAAACCTGACATTTTAACAGGGGTGTGTAGACTTTTTATATCCCCTGTAGATAGATAGATAGATAGATAGATAGATAGATAGATAGATTTGATAGATATGAAGAGTGGGATAGCAGTGAATATCCAGTAACACAGATGAATAATGCAAAGTATTGCAGTATATAGTTATACTTTCTTATAGGACAAACATTTTAGTTAGCGTGGCATCTTTCCCAAAACTACCTACCTATCTATCTATGTTATATATATTTATATAAAGTTAGGGAGCATTTACTTGGTATAAGGAAAACAATATAAAGAATACACAATATAGATTGCAGAATTAAAACAATACACAACACAACACAGCAAAAGTATTTCATTATTACAGATGTCCTGGCATGGTACACGTCTAACCTACACATACATAGTGCTATATTCTATGATCACTGCCTGATACATCGTCCAATCCTACAGAAAGCCGTCTTTAGTTTGGAGCTCCCTGAGATCACAATGATAGACTGGGCGGTGGAATACAATCCTTCTATAGCTGAGGTAATGACTTTCTTCTCAAGTTTATTATTGTGAGGATGAAACCAGTTTATGATTTCAGTCACATTAAAAGCCATGAAACATATGACAAGTAGTATCATCGTTCTACACGCTCTGTAATGAGCCTCAAGTTGGGGAGCAATCGAGGTGGATTCATTGAGTTTTATTCTCCGGACATGACCCAAGAGAGAGGCCAAAGTAAAACCAATTGAGGTTATGGTTAGAATAAAAGGTAAAACACATCCAGATATAATGATAAAGCTGTTATAAGTAAAATAATGTGTTGTCTGATTTGTGGTCCCCATCTGCTTAGTTGATGGAGGTGGATTCCAAATAGCCAGGACACTGATGATGAGGGTCCCCAGGACTGTGACCATTAGCAGCTTTGTTACTACAGAAGAAAGCCTCATCTTCAGACTCGTCATAATATGGTTTTTGAAGCTGACAATAGTCACACAGTAGAAAGAGCAGATCCAGGCGGTGAGCCAGAAGCTAAGGTTGGAAGAGAAACCTATAAGCAAATGCATTGCTGTCTGAAGTTCTTTAACAGGTGAAAGCCAAAGACCAACAGCATCCACAGTGATTATACACTGTAAGAACAAGTTGGTCAGCCCCATAGCAAACTGGATCTGATTGCTGGGGCTCAACTTGAGACATCCTCCCTGGTCTTGAAGACTCACAACTATGATAAAAGAGTTACAGAAAATTCCAGAAAAAGTTATTATTGTAATGATTATAGCAATAGCTATTGTACTTGGTGGAAGCATGGTTTGTCTTTCTGTGCAGCTGAAACTATGATGTGGATTAACCTATTTAAGCAAACATTAACTCATAACTAGAAACCAATGCAAACGTATTTTGTTTGTTTTTCCATCACAGGTTTGTAACTGAAGCCAGTCAGATATCTTACATGCGGCAAGGATAACTTACATAGAGCTGGGATACTTTACATAGGATTATATCATATTGCAGTCATTAGGAATGTTCAAGTTAAAAAAACATTTCCACAATAAATATGTACCTTAAATAAATATTGTAAATAAACAGTTCACATTTAAACATCTAAACTTCCAGATAGGGACTATCTGTACTGCCCAAGGAGCCCTCCTGCTGACCTACCAAACCTAGAGACAAAATAAACCTTACAGTGACATGGATGAATTCTTCAGAAGACTCAGACTGTCACAAAATAATTCCACATACAATAACAAATTATGAATATGTCTGGCAAAGACAAAGGCAGTTTGACATGTACCTATGCATATGACTATGTAAATATATCTGTATATTAAACTATTTTGTTGTTGTTTAGTTGTTCAGTCACGTCCGACTCTCTGTAACTCTATGGACCACAGCACGCCAGGTGCATCTCTCAGTCACTGCCCCTTTGAGCTCCATCAAGTTCATGTTCATTGCTTCAGTGACCTCATCTATCTATTTCCATCCCTGTCATCCCCTTTTTCTTGTACCTTCAAGTTTTCCCAGCATCAGAGTATTTTCTAGGGAATCCTGCCGTCTCATAATATGGCCAAAATATTTGAGCTTCAGCCTCATGATCATATCTTCTAGTGAACAGTTTGTCTTGATTTCCTGAAGTATTCATTTATTGGATCTTCTTGCAGTCCAAGGGACTCTAAGAAGTCTTCTCCAACACCTCAATTCAAAGGCGTCAATTCTACTGCGCACATTAGTATGTTACTACTGGGAATACCATAGTTCGAACAATGCAGACCTTTGTTGATAGTTTAATATCTTTACTTTTTACTAGCTTGTCCAAGCTTGCCATAGCTTTCCTCCCCAGAAGCAAACGTCTTTTAATTTCATGACTACAATCACCATCTGCAAAAATCTTAGATCCAAGGAAAATAAAATCTGTCACTTCCTCCACTTCTTACCCGGTAAATTTGCCAGGAAGTGAGATTGCCATTTGCCATGATCTTCGTCTTTTTAATGTTGAGCAGCAGGCCAGCTTTTGCACTCTCTTCTTTTACGCTCATCAATAAGTCCTTCAGTTCCCCCTCACTTTCAGCCACCAGAGTAGTATTGGCGTATTTGAGGTTGTGGATATTCCTTCCAGCAATATTGATCCTGGCTTTGGATTCATCCAGCCCAGCCTTACGCATGAAGTACTCTGCATATAAGTTAAATAAATAAGGTGATAATATACAATCTTGTCGCACTTCTTTTCCGATCTTGAACCATTCTGTTGTCCCATGTTCGGTTCTGAAGGTGGCTTCTTGGTCGACATACAGATTCTTTAGAAGGACGATGAGATGATCTGGTACTCCCATCTCTTTAAGGACATGCCACATTTTGTTGTAATCCACTAAGTCAAAGGCCTTAGAATAGTCTATGAAGCAGAAGTAAATGTTTTTTTGGAACTCTCTTGCTTTTTCTATTATCCAGGGGACTTTGGCAATTTGATCTCTTGTGCCACTTCCTCTGCAGTACTCGGCTTGCACATCTGGTAGTACCTGGTACATGTATTGTTGGAGTCAAGCTTACAGAATCTTAAGAATTACCTTGCTGGCATGTGAAATGAGTGCATTTTTTTGATAATTGGAGCACTCTTTGGCACTGCCTTTTTTGGGATTGGGATGTAGACTGACCTTTTCCAGTCTATTGCAATTGTTGAGTTTTCCAAATTTGTTGGCATAAAACAAGTAACACTTTCACAGCATCATCCTGTAGAATTTGGAATTGTTCAATTGGGATTCCACCACTTTCTGCAACCTTATTATCAGCAAGACATCCTAGGGCCCATCTCACTTCACTCTCCAAGATGTCTGACTCCAACTCATTGGACAAATTATTGAGGTCATCACTGCTGTTAAGATCCTTCCTGTATAGATCTTCAGTGTATTCCTGCCAGCTCTTCTTTATCTGATCTTCTTCTGTTAAGTCCCTACCATTGTTGTCTTCTATCACACCCACTTTTGCATGAAAGGTGCCTTTTAGGTACCCAATTTTCTTGAAGAGATCTCTTGACTTACCCATTCGGTTATCTTCTTAAATCTCTTTACATCGCTCATTGTAGAATGTCTCCTTATCTCTTCTTGCTATCCTCTGGAATTCTGCATTCAGTTGGACAAATATTTTCTTATCTCTACTACCTTTCGCTTTCCTTCTTTTCTGGGCTACTTTCAAAGCCTCATCAGACAGCCAGTTTGACTTCTTACTTTTCTTTCTTTCTTTTAGGGATATTCTTTGTTGCTGTTTCCTGGCTAATGTTGTACTTCAGGCATTCTATCTTCCATGTCTAGCTAGATCCTTAAATATTTTCTTTACTTCCACTGCATATTCACAGTCTGATGGTGTAACGGAACCCATCACTGTTTTACCCTGTTTTATGATTATTATGGTTAAAATATGATCCTACTATATGTATGCTGGTTTATGCTCTGCAGAATATTAGCCAGACTTTTGCAGACCTAGGCGAATAGATAATCCTATTACAGAGACTCAAGATATAAGAAAGTTGTAAAGGATCCTTGCATTTTCCAAAGTGTTTTTCTCTGATAAGAACAAAGAAGGCTGATCTAATTAATGTCTGATTGTATCCAAGTTGCCAGGGAGGTGTGACTCACCTATTGTCCTATATGTGTATTGTATGGGGGATATGTGCAATGTCTGTGTGTTATGTGTAAAAGATACTTTTACTAAGTTTTGAACCCCTGGTCTGATTCATGCCATTTTTTTATATGTTGTTCCCCTGGGTGAGAGCTATTGAATGGTGCGGGACTTAAATGTGTACCCCCTGTATTTGGGGTACATCCAGAATGTGGTTAAATTGTGTCTGTTTTAATTGTGTTACCTGTTATCTGAGGGGAGGAGACGTGGGGGTTGAACCATGTAGATAATTGGCTGTTGTGATAATTATGTTGGTGTAGCCCTTCAGAGGGCACCATTGCATAAAAGGAGATTCCCCTGTCATTAAAAATAGTTCTTCTTGACCCTTCAAAACGTAGCCTCGTCTCGTTATTTGAGGGGATCGCTATATCATACTGGGGATTGCTATGCTTTTGCATACTCCCTTGAGCTGTACCAACTGAACCCTTGTTCCTGATGTACTATCCTTGGAGTCTGTGGTGGTTTTGTTGTCCGGTGTGGTGCTTGTAGGCCTCGACGCAAACTAGGACGCGTCTATCAACGGAGGTACCCGGTCGGGGTGCCAGGAGATCCGTTACATTGGCTGGCAGTGGTGGGATGGCGTCCTAGTAAGAGGAAAAGCAGCACTGAGACACCGGTAACGTTTGGAGTTACAAATTGAGGGCAACGCTAGTATCCGTACAGCGCCCCTGGCTACAGCAGGATGGAACCGGCTAGTTTTCAGACAGCGTTTCATGATGAGGAGGAGGAGGCGGCCGCGGACTACAGGGATGCAGACAGAAAGGAACTCTGGTATGATGCCCTGGAAGAGGCCCAATGGCGGCGAGGTGAGAGTCTCCCCAGTGATGAGCAGCGGCTACAGAAGCGTGTGGCGATGAGGATGTATCTATTGGGAGAGCAGCCCCTGGATGAGTGGGTGACAAGACTAGAGACCCTGGTATGGCAAGAGCTCTGGCTAGACAACGCATACCAGGCCCTCTGGTGGCATACCGTTCGACTTACCCCCTAGACGTCTGAACACGACTTACCGGAGGGGAATGATTATGATGGCCCGGGTTTATTATGGGATGCCTTGGAGGATGATATTGATCTTGGCAGCACGGAGGGGTCTAGGTTTTGGGACATCTACGACTACCGGATGGGCATGTATGTCTGGGATGACGAAGGCGAGGTGAGCAAAGACATGACCCACCTGGTAACGAGAGAGTGGGAGCTGGAGCAGGACTACCAACACCTGCTCAGCCTTGTGCAGCCCCAACCTACTCGACAAGCAGAACCAGACTTCATTGACTGGTCCTGGGATGACCTCCAGATGGCAGGTAGAGATGGGACCGAGGTCTCTCTACCGGCCCTACAGAGGGCAGAAGGTGTCGTCCTTTTCCCCCAGCGGCAGTGTGAACCCCAGGGGGCAGAAGGTGTCGTCCTTCCCTCCCAGTGGCAGTGTGAACCCCAGGGGGCAGAAGGTGTCGTCCTCCCCACCCAGCGGCAGTGTGAACCCCAGGGGGCAGAAGGTGTCGTCCTTCCCCCCCAGCGGCACTGTGAACCGCATGGGGGAGAAGGTGTCGTCCTTCCCCCCCAGCGGCAGTGTGAACCCCAGAGGTCAGAAGGTGTCATCCTTGCCCCCCAGCGGCAGTGTGACCCCCAGGGGCCAGAAGGTGTCGTCCCTCCCCTCCAGCGGCAGTGTGAACCACAGGGGGCAGAAGGTGTCGTCCTTCCCCCCCAGCGGCAGTGTAAACCCCAGGGGGCAGGAGGTGTTGTCCTTCCCCCCCAGCGGCAATGTGAACCCCAGGGGGCAGAAGGTGTTGTCCTTCCCCCCCAGCGGCAGTGTGAACCACAGGGGGCAGAAGGTGTCATCCTTCCTTCCCAGCGACAGTTTACCCTGACAAGGGGAGACACCAATCTCCCAGACGGCGCAGATGGGACAGTGGTCTCTGTGCCCACAGCCTGTCCAGATCCCCAACTACCCTCACTGGGACAACCGGAGGAGGGGGTAAGTACAAATTCCCTTCCCCAGCTAACTTCTAATGTGGCCCCAGGGTTAACAGAGGAAATGATAACCCCCACTGACCCCCACGTTTCCCTGGCTACTGAGCTGGAATATGTCCCAAGTACCCCAGCAGAAGAGCTGGCATCAAGGCAGAGTGCTGCTGGCCTCTGCCCCTCAAGTCCCCTCAGCGTGTTGCCCCATCACCACAGCGAAAAATCCAGTTGCAGTAACGGCTTGTTGTGGGTGGGCTGCTCTTGCACTTTGTTGTTGTGGGGGGGCTGCTCTAGCACTGGTTTATTGTGGGTTGGTGGATCCTCTAACGGAGGCACGGACCGGCAGAAGGTCAGGTGCCTGGTTAGACTTCCCCCCAAAGGGGAGATGTGTGACGAAGTGCCCTTCGCCACTTTGTCTTGGAGAGGACTGCTTGCCAGCCTCCTGCCCTGCGACTATGGCCCTGGGACATATTGCCCTTCAAACACAGTATTCGGCCATACCAGAGTGTATGTCACTCATTCTGGCCCTTTACATACAGGGGGGTCATTCTGTACTTGCCCTGTGGGAGCGGTGATACCCCAGATAACTAGGCCATGGAGCCCATTCATAGGATGAAAGACTATGGGAAAGACTTTAGCTACATGGCAATTGAACTGTGTGAAGAGGATCTGAGCGCTATTCGGTAGTTTTCTGCGCTCAGATCCCAGCTATCTGGGGATATGTGAAATGTGAGTCAATGTGAATTGCAGTAATGCTGATGGGTTGTCAAACTAGAGAATTGACCAACAAATACTTTTGTCCGGACATCCCCAAGCCGATCCGTTGGGATCAGACCGTGTATGCCGGCTTATGGTCACGGGGGAGGTGTGTAACGGAACCCATCACTGTTTTACCCTGTTTTATGATTATTATGGTTAAAATATGATCCTACTATATGTATGCTGGTTTATGCTCTGCAGAATATTAGCCAGACTTTTGCAGACCTAGGCGAATAGATAATCCTATTACAGAGACTCAAGAGATAAGAAAGTTGTAAAGGATCCTTGCATTTTCCAAAGTGTTTTTCTCTGATAAGAACAAAGAAGAATGATCTAATTAATGTCTGATTGTATCCAAGTTGCCATGGAGGTGTGACTTACCTATTGTCCTATATGTGTATTGTATGGGGGATATGTGCAATGTCTGTGTGTTATGTGTAAAAGATACTTTTACTAAGTTTTGAACCCCTGGTCTGATTCATGCCATTTTTTTATATGTTGTTCCCCTGGGTGAGAGCTATTGAATGGTGCGGGACTTAAAGGTGTACCCCCTGTATTTGGGGTACATCCAGAATGTGGTTAAAATTGTGTCTGTTTTAATTGTGTTACCTGTTATCTGAGGGGAGGAGACGTGGGGGTTGAACCATGTAGATAATTGGCTGTTGTGATAATTATGTTGGTGTAGCCCTTCAGAGGGCACCATTGCATAAAAGGAGATTCCCCTGTCATTAAAAATAGTTCTTCTTGACCCTTCAAAACGTAGCCTTGTCTCGTTATTTGAGGGGATCGCTATATCATACTGGGGATTGCTATGCTTTTGCATACTCCCTTGAGCTGTACCAACTGAACCCTTGTTCCTGATGTACTATCCTTGGAGTCTGTGGTGGTTTTGGTGTCCGGTGCGGTGCTTGTAGGCCTCGACGCAAACTAGGACGCGTCTATCATTGGAGGTACCTGGTCGGGGTGCCATGAGATCCGTTACAGATGGTTTTCCCTCTTTTCTTCAGTTTAATTTTCAACTTTGCAATAAGAAGCTCATGGTCTGAGCCGCAGTAAGCTCCAGGTCTTGATTTTGCTGACTGTATAGAGCTCCTCCATCTTTGGCAGCAAAGTATATACAGTGTCTTGCAAAAGTATTCACCTCCTTGAATTTTTACCTATTTTGTTACATTACAGCCTTAAGTTCAATGTTTTGTTAATCTGAATTTTATGTGATGGATCAGAACACAAAAGTCTAAGTTGGTGAAGTGAAATGAGAAAAAAATATACATAAAACTATTTTTTGAAATAGAAAACAGAAAATTGGCATATGCGTATTTATTCACCCCTTTGTTATGAAGCCCATAAAAAGCTCTAGCGCAACCAATTACCTTCAGAAGTCACATAATTGAAATGATCTCCACCTGTGTACAATCTAAGTGTCACATGATCTGTCATTACATATACACACCTTTTTTGAAAGGCCCCAGAGGCTGCAACACCTAAGCAAGAGGCACCACTAACCAAAGACTGCCACGAAGAACAAGGAACTCTCCAAACAAGTAAGGGACAATGTCAGGGTTAGGTTATAAAAAAATATCCAAATCTTTGATGATCCCCAGTAACACCATCAAATCTATCATAACCAAATGGAAAGAACATGGCAGAACAGCAAACCTGCCAAGAGACGACCGCCCACCAAAACTCAAAGACCGGGCAAGGAGGACATTAATCAGAGAGGCAGCACAGAGACCTAAAGTAACCCTGGAGGAGATGCAGAGTATCTCAGAAGAGACTGGAGTATCTGTACATAGGATGACAATAATCCGTATGCTCCACAGAGTTGGGCTTTATGGCAGGGTGGCCGGAAGAAAGCCATTACTTTCAGCAAAAAACAAAATGGCACATTTTGAGTTTGCGAAAAGGCATGTGGGAGACTCACAAAATGTATGGAGGAAGGTGCTCTGGTGTGATGAGACTAAAATTTAACTTTTTAGCCATCAAAGAAAACGCTATGTCTGGCGCAAACCCAACACATCACATCACCCAAAGAACACCATCCCCACTGTGAAAAATGGAGGTGGCAGCATCGTGCTGTGGGGATGTTTTTCAGCAGCCGGGACTGGGAAACTGGTCAGAGTTGAGGGAAAGATGGATGGTGCTAAATACAGGGATATTCTTGAGCAAAACCTGTACCACTCTGTGTGTGATTTGAGGCTAGGACGGAGGTTCACCTTCCAGCAGGACAATGTCCCCAAACACACTGCTAAAGCAACACTTGGGTGGTTTAAGGGGAAATATGTAAATGTGTTGGAATGGTCGAGTCACAGCCCAGACCTCAATCCAATTGAAAATCTGTGGTCAGACTTAAAGATTGCTGTTCACAAGCGCAAGCCATCCAACTTGAAGGAGCTGGAGCAGTTTTGCAAGGAGGAATGGGCAAAAATCCCAGTGATAAAATGTGGCAAGCTCATAGAGACTTATCCAAAGCGACTTGGAGCTGTGATTGCCGCAAAAGGTGGCTCTACAAAGTATTGACTTTAAGGGGGTGAATAGTTCTGCAACATTGACTTTTTCTGTTATTTTGTCCTATTTGTTGTTTGCTTCAAAATAAAAAATACATCTTCAAAGTTGTGGCATGTTCTGTAAATTAAATAAAGGAAATCCTCAAACAGTCCATGTTAATTCCAGGTTGTGAGGCAACAACACAAGAACAATGCCAAGGGGGGTGAATACTTTTGCAAGGCACTGTACATGACTTAATTAAAAAATTGAATTAAAATATTAATATGGTTTAACAGTTGTTGAAATACCAGTTCAATGTTAAAAAAAATTAAAAAACAATATTTTAATTTTTTATACTTCTTTGTAGATAAGAAAAATGTTAAGAGTATCAGAGACTCACATTGTGCGGCAAACGTCATTCCCAGCTTTAACATTTTATTGACCATCATTTTTTGACTGGTAAGTCTCTAGTTTTACAATAATATTCAGTATCAATCTTTGATATTTAGTCCATGATTGCAATTCAGAGACATGGTGCTGAGACACAGTCTGTGATTGTCTAGTACATCAAGAACTATAGGAAACTATGTGCAGAACTATTAGCTTCAGGGGATGGACTTTTGCAGGGAATGTTTGGAAAGTTTCAATGATTAAAAACAGAGCTTTTAAGCATGTGCTAATAAAATTATGTTTAAATATGCAAATCAACTATTAAGTAGTATATTTTAATATTAACAAATAGGGAACCCTCCAAGTCATTTAATCACAAAGTTTGAGCTCTTAGGGAAAGGTCATGTAGATGTTGATGCTGAACTCAATAAAGTGAGAACCATTGATATTTGTATCCTTAATTTTTTTTTATAATTACATAAATTTGCCAAATGCAGAACCAGTTATGTTGACAGAATTACATTAATACAATTATATTGGCTGCAGCTGCCAACGTTGAGTGTGAGCTCGCAGTAATGAGGGGTACTTACTTTCCATTACTAATATAAGTTATTGACATATTCCAGCTGAGATATACCGACATAACATCAAGTCATGTTTTCTTATGTGTCTCATTTGTTTGTTTGCTGATTTACCTGAAACAAACAAATAGTGAACCCAACACTGCCAATGCAAAGCATCAGTGGAGATATTCAAATGTGCGAGAGCTTTGTGTTACATTGTAAGGAGAGCGGCCCGGCCTTGATTTTACTAATGACCTCTTGTTCATACAACACAGACATGGGTGAGCAACACAAGCCAGAGATAAGGCATCACTGATACAATGTATTCCTGTATAGACTACAAATGGATATGGGAAGCAAGTGAAAGACAGTATGGGAGTCACAGTGTGTTCTCTTTGTTTCAAATGAAGGTCTCAGAGCAGTAAGAAAATGGTCTTGTTCATGTCAGCGAATGAGCCGTAACATAACTGTATGAGTCATTTTTGACTGAAAATCTACTTAGTGACTCTGCTACCCAAAAAACATTTTTATTTTTAGGTTGTTCTTCAAAAGTATTAAAAACTGTCTATACATTGTATTATCTTTCTATTTCTAAAGTGGATAATTTCTGAGAAACTTCATAATACCTAAGCTACATTTTTATGCAAATGAGCAGCTTCCACATACTATTTAGCTGTTTTGATGTGTATATTAGAATCACAGTCTATTTGTCTGTCTTTGTGGTGGCCAAAGCAATGACACCCAATGTTGTCACTCAGTTAGAACCCCACGTCACACTTATCAAGTATTCTGACTCACAAATGAGCATATTGAGACATATATTAGCCCCAAAATATTACTGTATTTCTCAGGAATTATTTCGTATAGAGAAAAAAAGGCTAGTAAAATGTACAGTGCCTTGCAAAAGTATTCACCCCCCTTGGCATTTTTCATGTTTTGTTGCCTCACAACCTGGAATTAACATGGATTGTTTGAGGATTTGCATCATTACATTTACAGAACATGCCACAACTTTGAAGATGTTTTTTTTTATTTATTGTATAGCAAACAACAAATAGGACAAATAACAGAAAAAGTCAATGTGCATAACTATTCACCCTCCTTAAGTCAATACTTTGTAGCACCACCTTTTGGGGCAATCACAGCTCCAAGTCACTTTGGATAAGTCTCTATGAGCTTGCCACATCTTAACACTGGGATTTCTGCCCATTCCTCCTTGCAAAACTTCTCCAGCTCCTTCAAGTTTGATGGTTTGTGCTTGTGAACAGCAATCTTTAAGTCTGACCACAGATTTTCTATTGGATTGAGGTCTGGGCTGTGACGCGGCCATTCCAACACATTTACATGTTTCCCCTTAAACCCACCAAGTGTTGCTTTAGCAGTGTGTCTGGGGTCATTGCCCTGCTGGAAGATGAACCTCCGTCCTAGCATCAAGTCACACACAGAGTGGTACAGGTTTTGCTCAAGAATATCCCTGTATTTAGCACCATCCATCTTTCCCTCAAATCTGACCAGTTTCCCAGTCCTGGCTGCTGAAAATCATCCCCACAGCATGATGCTGCCACCACCATGTTTCACTGTGGGGATGGTGCTCTTTGGGTGATGTGATGTGTTGGGTTTGCGCCAGACTTACTTGACCACTTGAATTATTCATTGTATGAAATCCTATGAGAATCTTTTTAGATCCAAAGACACTGGGTCATTGCAAAACCTTCTCTTAGCTTGTTTTGTACACATTTTAATAGCAGGTTTTCACTAAAGCATCTACACAGTGTAAGTATGCAGGGCACCCGAAGAGAACTAGAACTTCATGTGTCATCATGGACCAAACGTCTATGTAACTTTCCCATTTCTACTTTCTATCGACTTGGCCAGTTTGGACAATATTGTCTCCTTTCACTTTCCGTCATTTAAGTTTCTAAAAATAAACTTACTCTGTGGAATTTGATGTGTTTCAAATCTTGCATTAATTATGAAGTCGCAAAAACAATTTCTTGAGCCAAATAACTTTAATAAAACAGGCACCAATCAAACACAAGCATTATTTACAAATATGTTATCAAACCTGTGATAAAGTCATCTGGCTATATATTATCATTCATATATTTCTAGCAAGTATTAGCTCAGTCTAATTAAAGTCATTAGCCGTATCATTTGCATAATTATCCCAATGCTCGATACTTACAACATTACATGTACACACTTGCTTTAATGAGTTAGATAAAGTATGAAAATAAAATTGAAAGCTTAATGTAAAATAAGATATGTACATTTCAAATCTATAACTACATATCACACCATCAATAAATATTAGAAAGTAAACAATATAAGAATAACATGAAATGGTGAAATTAGATGCATATTTAAGGTACAATTAATCAATAATCTACATGGACCCAGTTGCATAACACATGAAATTAGTAGAAAATAAAAATTATCATATGGAGTTCATACAATTCATCAGTACGTAACATAGGCTGATTGGAGGGTAAGAGAGGAATGTGGAGCAGTAGTAATTCTATACAGGTAGTCACATATGCTAAAAGATCATATATATATATATATATATATACATATATATATATATATATATATATATATATATATATAACACATTAATAAGCCCATTTGCATGTCTAAAAGGCGGGGACATGCAAATGAGAATACAATGTGCCTCACTCTTTTAATCCAAAAATGGCAATTTTATACATTGCTCCATTAAAGCTTATGCCCGCCATATTAAACAGCTTTTAAGCAAAGCACATGCTTTAAGACAGCAATGTGTAAAGTTGCTATTTTTGGATTAAAAGAGTGAGGCACATTGTATTCTCATTTGCATGTCCCCGCCTTTTAGACATGCAAATGGGTTTATTAATGTATTATTCATTTTCTGTACTCAGTACGGTGGAGAGCTTTTCTCACTCTAGTGCTCACCATACACTAAATGATTGTTGTATACATACATACAGTACATACAGTACATACAGTACATACAGTACATACAGTACATACAGTACATACAGTACATACAGTACATACATAGATACATAGATACATACGAACATACAAAATTGCCCTATTACCAACAGCCATCTATCTGCTTTTTCTGGGTATATATTGGACAAAATGGTTCATAATGGGATCTTTAGAGCTATAAATAAACATATGATGCTGTTATGGAAGAAAATATAACATATATTACGTTAAGAAGTTTACTTAAGTAATTATAATGTAATATTATTATTATTATTATTATTATTATTATTATTAAAACAACATGTTATGTTTTTTAAGATAATATATTAGTACAAAATGTCTGTTTCACATCCTTTTCTTTATAACTATTCATCTATACAGATATAGTTCAGACATTATTGCAAAGAGCAGGAACCAGAGGGAACAAAATATATCGGTCCTGCAAGGTCCAATGGTTTGGGTTCTTGATGTTCTTGGCTTCCACATGGCACATATCTGGATCACTAGTTGGCTTGGGCAGACATGACCACTGGACCTCTCTCATCTTTTCCTGGTAATATACCTGGATCTCTGGTGTCTCTTTGGTTCACACATAGAATTGTAACAATATTATAGTATGAGTTTCGCCTTCTTGGTCTCTCCCAGCAGTTTGTCTTTATTTCATGCATAGCAGTCATCCATGATTTCATCTTTGTCTTCAAGGCAAGTGAGGGATACTGTGTACTCTGTATTACCCCTTTTATGGATCATAAAAACCTGTCATTCTACAGCATATCAATGTCTCGGGCTTGTATATAACAAGCTGCCTGTAATTTCCAGCTTTCAGTTGGTGCAAGATTATAATAATTAAAGATATCACTACTTTTCTCCAGCAGACATTTATATAGAAGGACATTCCTTCAGGTCAGTAAGAATGCATGCAAACAGTTTAGAGGCATTTGAAGCATTATTATAAATGAATCTCACATTATTTCATATTATTATAGACAGCTTAGAAGGTGAGCATTATTCTTCATCCACACATTAATATGAAGTGGTTATTTCTTAAAGTACTGGGCAATCCTTAAAAAGGCCATTGTCAGTTTGGAGCTCCCTGATATGAGAATCACAGACTGTTCTGAAGGATATAACATGATCAAAAACCAGAAGACGGTGGTCCTCACATCTCCAGTAGATTTTTCAGAATTTGAAGCGATTATTTTAACTGCATTGAAAGTTATATAGAGGATGACAAGAAGTATCATTGTCCTACAAGCTCTGTAATGAGTCTCAAGGTGGGGAGCACTGGAAAGAGAAGAACTGAGTTTCATCCTCCGGACATGCCCCAAGAGAGAGGCCAAAGTGAAACCAATGGAGGTTATGGCTATAATAATGGGCAAAACACATTGAAATATAATGGAAATTCTGGCATATTGGGTATTAAGACCATACTTTACTTTACCATGTTCACTGGAATTGCCTGAAACATTTCCCGTTATCAGACCTGGTTGTTGAACGTTCCAAATGATGGGAATGCTGAGGAGGAAGGATCCCAAAACTGTGACCAGCAGTAACCTTGGTACCACAGCAGATCGCCTCATCTTCAGATTTGTGAGGACTTTGTTTTTGAAGTTGACAACACTTACACAGTACATGGTGCAGAGCCAGGCAGTGAGCCAAAAACTCAGGTAGAAAAAGAAAGTCATACAGAAAACAACAGGTAAACTGACTTCTCTGGTAAACGCGATGGAAAATAATTGCTGGCATCCTTCTGCTATGAATATGCCCTGCAGCATTACATTGGTCAGCCCCAGAGAAAACTGGATCAGACTGCTGGGGCTCATCCTGAGGCATCCGTTCTGCTCTCGTAAACTCACAGCCATTATAAATGAGTTGGATATGAATCCAAAAATGATTACAGCAGTAACAATGATCACCAAAGTTATCAGTAATGGAGACATCATGTTTTATGTCTCTAGGATGCTTCTTTCACTTCTTGATTGTACCTTGTTGTTATGATATATTAATCAGATCATATATTTATAGTATCATGGAAGCAATGACATATGCAAAATCTGATTTTTTCCAGAGTTCATCGTAGCTTTAATCCATCAGATTTGCATGTCTGTGGTGCAGTGAATGGATCATGCTAAATAAAGGGCAAACGCTTCATCTCATCTGATACATGTTTTCTTAACAAGATGCAGAAAAAGGGAAATATTTTTTAAATTTTGTCTTCTACATAAAAAACATTTAAATTTTTCCTAAATCAAAAATTGTGCATCTGTGTTTAATTAGTATAATATAACACAGTTTACGGGCTTCCCTGGTGGTCTAGCGGTTAGGACCACCACAGTCAGTCTGGGTTTGATTCCAAGTCAGGGAAGTAAGAGGTCACACCACTCTGAAGCTGAGCAGGATTGGGTCTGGTCAATACTGGGATGGGAGACCACCTAGGAATGCCAGGAGCTGTATGCTGTGCCAACTGGAGAAGGAACTGGTAACCCACCTAATTATCTCTGCCATGAATACCAAGTGGATCAGCAGGACCATGGACATAAATATGTTCTGGTGTGTTACAGTCCATGTGGTCACAGAGAGTCGTAAACAACAGAACAACGCAAAACTAAACAACACAGCTTATATCTAACGTAATATTTGAAAATGATCAGCTGTATCTTCTATCACAACAGGCATTACTGTTAAGTAATTTCTTAACTTGACTATCATTATTGTAATGAATCTCTCATCTTTGTAAAGGTCTTGAGATGAAAAGCCCTCTTGACAGCCATATTTAATGATATTGGGACTGGGGATATTGAAAAACCTAAATACACCCTGTAAATGCTTTTTCAGTTGTAGCAATCTTCCAAGAGGTTTCCATAGCCACTTCACTCCAAGCAAGAGTCCCTGCCATACTGTCCTTTTCTTGGTTTCAACTAATGACCAGATAGAAGAGCATAATGTGTTAGGAGCAATGTAAGTGTGGCAGTATGTACATAGCACATGTCTTGCCTATGCTAATGTGTTTCTCTTTGTTCTAGATTCAGTGGCAGAGCTACTCACCAGGATCACCCCACCCTTAGCCTGGTCAGCATTAGTCCATTTAGACGCTTCTTCTGCACCTCCCCTGATGGCACATCTATCTGCTGAAGCAGGGAGTCATGTCATTTGGGACTCAGTGGATAGATGCACTTGCATGGGAGACGCAGAAGGAGCATCAACATGGACTAATGCCAAGAGAGGGGGGGATCTTGGTGAGGGTGAGGGAGTCCAGGGGGGCCTAGGGGCATGGGCTGGGGTGAGGGAGTGGCCACCCTACTATAAGTTAAATAATTTAATAAGTTTGTCAAATAAAAAATATATCACTATTTACTGAAATATTCTGATTATTCATCTAGATTATTAGACACTCACAGCTACCTCAATCTTTATGTACAGTATCTCACAAAAGTCAGTACACCCCTCACATTTTTGTAAATATTTTATTATATCTTTTCATGGGACAACACTGAAGAAATGCCCCTCTGCAACAATGTAAAGTAGTAAGTGTACAGCCTGTATAACAGTGTAAATTTGCTGTCCCCTCAAAATATTTCAACACACAGCCATTAATGTCTAAATTGTTGGCAACAAAAGTGAGTACACCCCTAATTGGAAATGTCCAAATTGGGCCCAAAGCTTCAATATTTTGTGTGGCCACCATTATTTCGAGCACTGCCTTAACCCTCATGGGCATGGAGTTCACCAGATCTACAGGTTGCCACTGGAGTCCTCTTCCACTCCTCGATGATGACATCACGGAGCTGGTGAACGTTAGAGACCTTGCACTCCCCCACCATTTGTTTGAGGATGCCCCACAGACTCTAAATAGGGTTTAGGTCTGGAGACATGATTGGCCAGTCCATCACCTTTACCTTCAGCTTCTTTAGCAAGGCAGTGGTCATCTTGGAGGTGTTTTTGGGGCCCAGTCTCCGAAGGGAGTGGACCATGCTCTGCTTCAGTATGTCACAGTACATGTTTGCATTCATGGTTCCCTCAATGAACTGTAGTCCCCAAAGCCAGCAGCTTATGCAGGCCCAGACCACACATATATACACATCTGTCTATATGTGTATATATGCTTTCTATATAATATGTTGTGTTGATTCCCCCTATATGAATTCACCTGTTGATGTCAGATGCTGCCTCCACTCTCTCTCTGCATCTCTGTTTATGTTCAAACAGAGAGTTGTATCTCATGTAAGTGTTTTTGTGCTCTTTGTGCCTTATACGTTTTCTGTCTTTTAGGGAAGTTTTCAACTACCTTTCCTCAGTATAGATATATACTTTTGGTGGTGGGAGTATCATGGACTGGACCTGCATGAGTGCTGCTGGCACTGGGGAGCTACAGTTTATTGAGGGAACCATGAATGCCAACATGTACTGTGACATACTGAAGCAGATCATGATCCCCTTCCCTCGGAGTCTGGGCCACAGTGCAGTATTCCAACATGATAACGACCCCAGACAACTACAAGACAACCACTGTCTTGCTAAATAAGCTGAAGGTAAAGGTGATTGACTGAACAAGCATGTCTCCAGACCTAAACACTATTGAGCATCTAGGAGGCATCCTCGAATGGAAGATGTGGGAGTGCAAGGTCTCTAACATCCACCAGCTCCGTGATGTCATGATGGAGGAGGGGAAGAGGACTCCATTTGCAACCTGTGAAGCTCTGGTGAACTCCATGCCCATAAGGCTTACGGCAGTGCTGGAAAATAATAGTGGCCACACAAAATATTGACACTTTGGGCCCAATTTGGACATTTCTACTTAGGGGTGTACTTACTTTTGTTGCCAACAGTTTAGACATTAATGGCTGTGTGTTGAGTTATTTTGAGGGGACAGCAAATTTAGGCTGTTCTGTAAAAATGTGAGGGGTGTATTCACTTTTGTGAGATACTGTATATATATATATATATATATATATATATATATATATATAAAAATACATATATAATCAGGTGAACACCTGAAATTGTGGAAGGGTCTCTCTCCCCACGCAACCTATTTAAACCCCACTCACCTGTCTTCATCAAGCACTCTGACAATCAATTTGTTTGGAACCTCTGCCGGTCTGCTCACTCGTTGTCTCCTGTCCTCCCTGCAAATCCTCATGCTTCTCTGGCTCAGTAAGTCCCTGCACCCTCATCTAGCTGCCTTTCCTCACTT
The DNA here is from genome assembly GCA_027410445.1 of Discoglossus pictus. Lineage (NCBI taxonomy): Eukaryota > Metazoa > Chordata > Amphibia > Anura > Alytidae > Discoglossus > Discoglossus pictus. The sequence continues at coordinate 4,908,913 of JAPZIH010000013.1, read as the reverse complement.
CTACTGCCCACCTCGTCTCTCGGCAACTGTCCACTCGCCCTTACCCTCAATGTGTCCCCTCACACGGTACCTGTGTGTGTGTGTATGTACACCTATACATTCCCTCCATGTCACACTGCTGGTGACATTATACCCACAATGTGTCCCCTCACACAGCCCCTGTGTGTACTTCCCAGCCCTGGTATAGCAGCCATTGCCAGGGTCTGTTACAGGCAGTGGGTGGGCCTGGCCATCAGGAGGAGGCAGGCCAAGGTTGTGGTGGGGAACAGAAGGATGCACACTGTGAGTACTGCCATGGGCTCTGCAATGTCGGGTTTGCGTGTATTGTGCACATCTGTATCTTATATTATGTGGCGTCTCTACGTGTTTCCTTTCCTCTATTTCTCTCTCTCACACCTATGGTGGTGATGCTGCATGTCATGTGAGGGTCCCAAATGTGTTACCCTCTACCCATCTCCTTACATTGTGCCCTACTGTGGACTGATGTAACACACCGGGGCATATTCCTGCTCCCAGCCTGTACTCCAACCCCTCCTTCTATATCTAGGTCCTGGAAGGACCATACCCCACTCCCCAGACTCAGATCTGGTACATCCTGCATGTATATATCTGGTATACATCTACCAGTGTGTCTATTCCTCACCCTCGGTCTCCCTGCTTGGGTATATTTTCCCAGCTTCGTTCATAAACCTCCTGTCTTTGTTCCCAGCCTCTAGAGCTGCCAGTGCTGCTCCATGTACACAGCACAGAGCATGGTCCTGGACTCCTCTCCTCCCCCTGTCCCTGCTCAACTTTTTTACATGCAGCTTATCTCACACAGGCAGTCTCTATCAGTCACTGAGCTCTACAGGTCCTGATAGGACTATAAAGGTGCAATGCTGTGAAAATGCATACAAAACAATTAAATCCTAATACGTTTCAGCTGCTTCCCCTTTTCTGCCTCTGCATATTTCCCCTTTCTTTATCTCCCTTTAAAAAATAAAGAAATAAATAAAAAAAGACATAAATAAATAAGGAAATAACAGTATTCCTTGGAATTCTGAGCAGGAAATAAATCTTTTTTCTCTCCAGATGCTCAGTCTCGGCGCTCTCTTGGCACCCTACCCAGTCGCTCTAACCAGATGCTCAGTCTTGATGCTCTCTCTGTGCTCTAACCAGGTGTCCAGTCTCGGCGCTCTATCCAGGCGCCCAGTCTTGGCCCTCTATCCAGTCACTCTATCCAGGCATTCTATCCAGGTGCTCTATCCAGGCGCCTAGTCTTGGAGCCCTATCCACGCGCTCTATCCAGGCGCTTAGTTTTGGCGGGGCATCCAGTCACTCCAAACAGATGCTCAGTCTAAGCGCTCGGCCTCGTCGCCTTTCCAGACGCTCTAACCAGTCGCTCAGTCTCGGCGCTCGGCCTTGGCCCCCTACCAGTCACTCTAGCCAGATGCTCAGTCTCAGGAACTCTGCCCAGGCGCTCGGTCTCAGGGCTCTGCCCAGACGCTCAGTCTCAGACGCCCTACACCAGTCGCTCTACACCAGTCTCTCAGGCGCTCTGCACCCTACCCAGTCGCTCTATACCAGTCGCTCAGGCGCTCTGCACCCTACCCAGTCGCTCTACACCAGTCGCTCAGGCGCTCTGCACCCTACCCAGTCGCTCTATACCAGTCGCTCAGGCGCTCTGCACTCTACCCAGTCGCTCTACACCAGTTGTTCTACACCAGTCACTCAGTCTCAGGTGCTCAGCGCCCTACCCAGTTGTGCTCCACCAGTCGCGCTCCACCAGTTGTGCTCCACTAGTCGCACTACACCAGTCGCGCTACACCAGTCACTTAGTCTCAGGTGCTCTGCGCCCTACCCAGTTGCTCTCCGCCCTACCTAGTCGCTCTGCACCAGTTGCTCTGCACCAGTTGCTCTGTTTTAGGTGCTCTGTGCCCTACCAGTTGCTCTACAACAGTCGCTCTACACCAGTATCTCAGGTGCTCTACGCCAGTTGCTCTACACCAGTTGCTTAGTCTCAGGTGCCCTGCACCCTACCTAGTCGCTCTACACCATTCGCTCTGCTTCCTACCCAGTAACTCTACACCAGTCGCTCCACAACAGTCACTTAGTCTCAGATGCTGTGCACCCTACCCAGTCGCTCTACACCAATCACTCTACAGCAGTTGCTCTACACCAGTTACTTAGTTTCAGTCGCTCTGCGCCCTACCCAGTCGACCTACACCAGCAACTCTACAACAGTCGCTCTACACCAGTCACTTAATTTCAGTTGCTCTGCGCCCTACCCAGTCGCTCTACACCAATCACTCTACAGCAGTCGCTCTACACCAGTCACTTAGTGTCAGGTGCCCTGCGCCCTACCCAGTCAGTCTACACCAGCAACTCTACAACAGTCGCTCTACACCAGTCACTTAATTTCAGTTGCTCTGCGCCCTACCCAGTCGCTCTACACCAATCACTCTACAGCAGTCGCTCTACACCAGTCACTTAGTGTCAGGTGCTCTGCGCCCTACCCAGTCACTCTGCAACAGTCACTCTGCACCTATCACTCCATCTCAGGCGCTCCTCTGTGCCCTACCAGTCACTCTACACCAGTTGCTCTACACCGGTCGCTCATGCCATCCCTCGCCTCATTCATGTACTCACCAACTTTTTGGCCTTTGCAGCCCACTAAATAACCCTACACCTCCACCCATCCACAATTAAAACCTATCCCACATGAGCCCACTTCCACCTTCTCTCCTATCCTCTCCCCAGTCAAACTCTCAAGACCTCATTAGAACCTCCGAACCTTTCACCAAACTCATTCAGCAATATCATATCCCTTACTATCTCAGCCGCCTCAATAATGGCCTTTTTTGGATTCATATTTCCAAACGAATGCACCACATCCCAATCTCAATCTGTATATCTTATCAAACAGGACAAAGACATCAAAGACATATGAAAAATCAGCCTATCATTCACTAACACCAGCCGCACTCCAATAACCATAACCTAATATCCTAGCGCCAGCTACTATATGCACCCACACTAACTTACTACATCAGACTAGAGCAAGTTATTCAGGCCCTCAGATCCTGTCACTGCTCTCCTTGTGCAGGTTTATGTGTGTGGTTAGATTTAAGTCAGGTTATTCACACCCTCAGATCCTTTCACTGCTCTCCTTGTATAGGGTTATGTGTGTAGTCAGATTTATGAATAACCTGACATAAATCTGACTACACTCATAATCCTACACAAGGAGAGCAGTGACAGGATCTGATGGCCTTAATCACCTAAACAAAATCTGACTACACACGTAACCCTGTAAAAGGAGAGCAGTGACAGGATCTGAGGGCCTGAATAACCTGACATAAATCTAACGGCACACATATCCCTGCACACGGAGAGCAGCGACAGGATCTAAAGTCCTGAATAGCTGGATATAAATCTAACTGCACACATAACCCTGCAATAGGAAAGCAGTGAAAGAATCTGAGGGTCTTATTAACCTGACATAAATCTGACTGCACAAATAAACCTGCACAATGATAGCAGTAAAGGAATCTGAGGGCCTGAATAATCTGACTGCGGACATAACCATGTACAAGGAGAGCATTGACTGGATCTGATGGCCTGAATAACCTGACATAAATCTGACTACACATAACCCTGTACAAGGAGAGCATTGACTGGATCTGATGGCCTGAATAACCTGACATAAATCTGACTGCAGACATAACCATGTACAAGGAGAGCATTGACTGGATCTGAGAGCCTTAATAACCTGACATAAATCTGACTACACACATAACCCAGCACAAGTGTAGTAGTGACAGGATCTGAGGGCCTGAATAACCTGACATAACTCTGACTGCACAGATAACCCTGCACAAGGAGAGCAGAGACAGGATCTGAGGGCCTGAATATCCTGACTTAAATCTGACTGCACACATAACCCAGCACAAAAAGCGCAGAGACAGGACCTAAGTGTCTGAGTAACCTAACATAACGCCGACTGCACACATTGCCCTGTAAAAGGTGAGCTGTGACAGGATCAGATGGCCTGAATAAACTGACATAAATGTAACTGCAGACATATCCCTGGACAAGGAGAGCAGTGACAGGATCTGAGGGCCTAAATATATCCTGACATAAATCTGACTACACATAACCCTGCACAAGGAGAGCAGTGACAGGATCTGAGGGCCTGAATATCCTGACTTAAATCTGAATACATATAACCCTGCACAAAGATAGCAGAGACAGGACCTAACATAACGCCGACTGGACACATTGCCCTATAAAAGGTGAGCTGTGACAGGATCAGATGGCCTGAATAAACTGACATAAATTTGACTGCAGAAACATACCTGTAGAAGGAAAGCAGTGACAGGATATGAGGGCCCGAATAACATGACATAAATCAGACTGCACACATAACCCTAAATAAGGAGAGCAGTGACAGGATCTGAGGGCCTGAATAACCTGACATAAATCTGACTGCACACATAACCCTGTACAAGGACGGCCTCAGAACCTGTCACTGCTCTCCTTTCTTAGGGTTATGTGTGCAGTAAGATTACTGTCAGGTTATTCAGGCCCTCAGATCCTGTCACTGCTCTCCTTGTGTAGGGTTATGTGTGCAGTCAGATTTATGCCAAGATATTCAGGCCCTCAGATCCTGTCACTGTTCTCCTTCTAAAGGATTATGTGTGTAGTCAGATTTATTTTAGGTTATTAAGACCATTAGATCGTGTCACTGCTCTCCTTGGATAGGTTTATGTCTGCAGTCAGAGTTATGTCAGGTTAGTTAGGCTCTCAGATCCTGTCACTGCTCTCCTTGTGCTGGGTTATGTCTAGTCAGATTTATGTCAGGTTATTCACACCCTCAGATCCTGTCACTGCTCTCCGTGTGCAGGATTATGTGTGTAGTCAGATTTATGTCAGGTTATTCAGTCCCTCAGATCCTGTCACTGCTCTCCGTGTGCAGGATTATGTGTGTAGTCAGATTTATGTCAGGTTATTCAGTCCCTCAGATCCTGTCACTGCTCTCCTTGTGCTGGGTTATGTGTGCAGTCAGATTTATGTCAGGTTATTCAGGCCCTCAAATCCTTTCACTGCTCTTCTTTTACAGGGTTTTGTGTCCAGTCATATTTATGTCAGTTTATTCAGGAACTCATATTTTGTCTCTGCTCTCCTTTTAAAGGGCAATGTGTGTAGTCGGTGTTATTAGGGCCCTCAGGTCCTGTCTCTGCTCTCCTTGTGCATGGTTATGTGTGTAGTCAAAATTATGTCTGGTTATTAAGGACATCAGATCCTGTCACTGCTCTCCTTGTGCAGGGTTATGTGTGCAGTCACAATTATGTCAGGTTACTCAGGCACTTAGGTTCTTTCTCTGCTCTACTTGTGCAGGGTTATATGTGTAGTCAGATTTATGTCAGTTTATTCAGACACTACTACCCTTTTTTTTTATTTTTATTTTTATTATTTTTATTTTCAAATTTAAAATCTCCATTTACATAAATAATACCTTACATATTATATACACAGCCAGACAAAAATACGGAAGGCATACATTTGTGCCCTGACATTATAACAATAATCATAAGAGTGTAACTGTTCTTTCATGTTTATTGCTATTAATAGACTTTAAGTGTATCATTGTATTAAACTTACATATGGCTATGAATGAAATCCAAACTTTAATATTTGGTTGAATATTCTTCAACCTAATGGAGAGATTAACTAGTTAAACTTCTCTCTTAAATTACTTACATATCCTATCACACCCTTTCATTCCACTCATATTCTAGCCAGCTTCGTGAAGGTAGGGAGGAAGAGCCAGGGAGGGATCGATCTGCCAGGGAAGATATGGTGTCTTCGTGAGATTACCCCGTAGAGGTTACTTAAAAATTGAGTCTCAAACTGACCATTTTACAGGGTCTTGTTTTAGCTGAAATGCCATATTAAACTCCCTCTCTAGTTCCCTATTGTATCCCATCATGGCCAATATTTCAGTTAGTTTTGGAAGATCCTCTTTCTTCCAATTTCGTGCAATTGCAGTTTTTACTACCTGAAAAATTTGAGTCATAAACGCTTTAATTTTTATTTCCATCTTAGGGGGAAAAATATTAAACAAGGCCATCTGCGGTTTTACTATCATTTCTGTCTTAAATATAATAGATAAGTATTCAGAACATTCCTTCCAAAGATGAAGGGTTATAGGGCATTCCCACCATATATGGAACATATCTGCAGATTTCCCACAGTTCCTCCAGCATAATTTAATTTCTGGTTTAAATGTTATAAAGTAGATTTTGGAGGGAACCCAGTACCATCTATTAAGTAATTTAAATTGAATTTCTCTCTGGTTTGTATTTTTAACAAACCTATTTAGAGATTTTAAGGCTTGTTGCCATGACTCTTTAGGTATCCTTAGCTGCATATCTTTAGCCCAGAGGTCCATAGGTCTAGTTGTATCCGTCTGTATTTGCTTATAAATGATCTAACTACACTTAGAAATCAAGTGTCTAGTATTTTGGGACTTTATTAAAATTTCAACGTTGTTTAAGCTTTGCCAAGTAATGTTTTTATTTATATTCTTCAAAACTTGTGAAATTTGATGTGAAGTGAACCAAAGTTTAGTTGATATATTATATTTCAACTTTAGCATGCTATAATCTAAAATTTTTCCTTTTTCTTTATCTATAATGTGCCCCAGTAGATATATTCCTTTGTCTTTCCATTCTGGTTCTAAGTAGATATAATTCATGCGTGCTAATGTTGTCAAAGGAGTAAGTTCACTATATTGCTCTATGAATTAACATTTTTTGTTCATTTTTATCCACTCTTTTACCATTATAGTCAAAACAGTTGCTCTCGGGTCAATGTATGCTAATGCTAGTTTTGGAGTGAACAATAGAGCATTAAGGTCGATATTGTGTAGCATATCACTTAAAATCTGGTTCTCCGGGTGAGTGGAAAGAGGTTGACTCCACTTTATATATTGTGCCAATTTAATTGCTTCCTGATAGTGAAAAATCATTGGGTATGCAATGCCAACATTTATAAATTTTCGACTCATTATTGCTTTTTTAACTCTGATCTGACCGTTCTTATTAATATATCTATTGATCATCTTCTGGAATTTAGCTGTCCATTGGCTTGAGATTGAAAAAGGGAAAGATCTAAATACATAGTTAAGTTTAGGAAGGAGAGACATCTTGATTGATGCAATTCTACCAGATAAGGATATTTGATTGACCGGCCAGTTCTCAATAAGCTCTTTAGATGATTTATATAAATTGTTCAAATTGGAGGTTTGAATACTTCTTATATCATCACTAAAGTTAATTCCCAGGTGTGTAAATCCCTTTGTGTGGGCCAGCTGATACCTACTAGTAAGGCGCTCTTCGTCTTCCACTGGAATATTAACACTTAGTGCATCAGATTTCTCTATGTTTAATTTATAATTCGACACCTTACTGTAGTTTGCAATGATTTCCATCAGCGCCTTCATAGATATATGAGGATGCTTCATATATACTACTACATCATCCGCGAAGAGGGAGATCTTGTATTCCCTTTTGCCTACTTTAATCCCCTTAAAGTCCGACGAAGCCCTAATAGCTATAGAGATGGGTTCTAGGGTCAATGCAAATAAAATGGGAGACAGCGGACAACCCTGACGGGTTCCATTTGTTACCATAAAATAATCTGATTGTACCCCTTTCCCCAAAACCGATGCCGAGGGAGCCTTATATAGGGCAGCTATAGCTTCCGATGCAAATGAGTCAAACCCATATCTATGGAGGGTCTGCATCATAAAATCCCACTCTACCCTATCAAAAGCTTTTTCAGCATCCATGGATAGGAATAGGGTGGGGGTGTCTTTTTTCTTCGCATAAGTTATTAAATGAATCAGTTTATGGGAATTATTGGCGCCCTGCCTCCCTGGGACAAATCTTGTTTGGTCGGACGCTATTAATGATTTAGATATTTCTGTAATTCTTAGATCCAAAACTTTCGCATATATTTTGGTATCTATATTCATAACCGAAATTGGTCTAAATTCTTTGCAAGAGTGTGCTTCCTTATCTGATTTTGGTATAGTGATTATATTGGCTCTAAGCATCTCTGGTGGGAATGTACCTGTGGTTTTAATTTCATTAAATGTAGCTACTAAGATTTGCATTAACTCTTCCTCAAATATTTTATAGTATGTTGTAGAAAATCCATCTGGGCCTGGTGCTGTGTAGTTTTTTAGGTTTTTAATAACTTGTCTAATTTCTAGTTCCGTTATCTGACTATTTAAAGCCTCCTTTTCCTCATTTGAGATAACTGGAAAGTCAATCTGATCTAAGAATGATGATATGTCTTCACTTTTGGGTGTTATAAAGTTTTCTTCCGAGTTTAGATTATACAAAGCTTGATAAAATTTCGCAAATTGATCCGTGACACTACTACACTTGTACAGGGTTATGTGTACAGACAGATTTATGTCAGTTTATTAAGGCCCTCAGACCATGCCACTGCTCTCCTTGTGCAGGGTTATGTGTGCAGTCAGATTTATGACAGATTATTCAGGCCCTCAGATCCTGTCACTATTACACTTGTACAGGCTTATGTGTAGTCAGATTTATGTCAGGTTATTAAGGCTCTCAGATCCAGTCAATGCTCTCCTTCTACATGGTTATTTCTGCAGTCAATTTTAAATCATGTTTTTCAGGCTGTCATATCCTTTCACTGCTCTCCTTGTACAGGGTTATGTTTGCAGTCCAATTTATGTCAGGTTATTTAGGCCCTCAGATCCTCTCACTGCTCTCCTTGTGCAGGATTATGGCTGTAATCAGATTTATGTCAGTTTATTCAGGCCCTCAGATCCTTTCACTGCTCTCCTTGTGCTGGGTTATGTTTGCAGTCAGATTTATTTCAGGTTATTCAGGCCTTAAGATCCCGTCACTGCTCTCCTTGTGCTGGGTTATGTGTGCAGTCAGATTTATGTCAGTTTATTCAGGCCCTCAGATTTTGTCACTGCTCACCTTTTATAGGGCAATGTGTGCAGTCTGATTTATGTCAGATTATTCAGGCACTTAGGTCCTTTCTCTGCTCTCCTTGTGCAGGGTTATATGTGTAGTCAGATTTAAGTCAGGATATTCAGGCCCCCAGATCCTGTCACTGCTCTCCTTGTGCTGGTTTATGTGTGTAGTCAGATTTATGTCAGGTTTTTACATATCTCAGATTATGTCACTGCTCTCCTTGTACAGGGTTATGTGCAGTCAGATTTATGTCAGGTTATTCAGGCCCTCAGATCCTGTCACTGCTCTCCATGTACAGGGTTATGTGCAGTCAGATTTATGTCAGGTTATTCAGGCCCTCAGATTTTGTCACTTCTCTACTTGTGCAGTGTTATGTGTTAAGTCAAAATTTAGGTGACGTTATTCAGGCCCTCAGATCCTGTCACTACTACCCTTGTTCATGTTTATGTGTGTAGTAACATTTATGTCAGGTTATTAAGACTCTCAGATCCTGTCACAGCTCTCGGTGTGCAGGGTTATGTATGTAGTCAAATTTATGTCATGTTATTCAAACTCTCAGATCCTGTCATTACTACCCGTGTACAGGGTTATGTGTAGTCAGATTTATGTCAGGTTATTCAGGCCCTCAGGTCCTGTCTCTTCTCTCCTTGTGCCAGGTTATGTGTGCAGTCAGATTTATGTCAGTTTTTTTCAGGCCCTCAGGTCCCGTCTCTTCTCTCCTTGTTAAGGGTTATGTGTGCAGTCAGATTTATGTCAGGTTATTCAGGCCCTCAAATCCTGTTGCTGGTCTCCTTGTTCAGGGTAATGTGTACAGTCAGATTTATGTCAGGTTATTCAGACCCTCAGATCCTGTCACTGCTTTCTTTGTGCAGGGTTACGTGTGCAGTTAGATTTATATCCAGCTATTTAGGACCTCAGATCCTGTCACTGCTCTCCTTTTTTAGGGTTATGAGTGCAGTCATATTTATGTCAGGTTATTAAAGTCCTCTGATTTTGTCACTGTTCTCCTTGTGCTGGTTTATGTGTGTTGTAAGATTTATGTCAGGTTATTAAGACCCTCAGATCCTGTCACTGCTCTCCTTTGGCAGGGTTATGTCTGTAGTCGGAGTTATTTCAGGTTATTAAATATCTCAGATTATGTCACTGATCTCCGTGTGCAGGGTTATGTGTAGAGACAGATTTATGTCAGGTTATTTAGGCCCTCAGATTCTGTCACTTTTCTCCATGTACGGGGTTATGTGTAGAGACAGATTTATGTCAGTTTATTCAGGCCCTCTGATACTGTCTCTGCTTTCCTTGTACAGGGTTATGTGTGCAGTTAGATTTATGTCAGGTCATTCACGCCCTCAGATCATGTCTCAGCTCTCCTTGGGCAGGATTATGTGTGTAGTCAGATTTATGTTAGGTTATTCAGGCCCTCAGATACTGTCTCTGCTCTCCTTGGGCAGTATTATGTGTGTAGTCAGATTTATGTTAGGGTATTCAGGCCCTCAGATCCTGTCTCTGCTCTCCTTGGGCAGGATTATGTGTGTAGTCAGATTTATGTTAGGGTATTCAGGCCCTCAGATCCTGTCACTGCTCTCCTTGTGCTGGGTTATGTGTGCAGTCAGATTTATGTCAGTTTTTTCAAGTCATCAGATGCTGTCACTGCTCTCCTTGTACAGGCTTATGTGTGTAGTCAGCTTTATGTGTGGTTATTCAGACCCTCAGATCCTGTTACTGCTCTCAATGTATACAGTGATTTGTGCAGTTAGATTTATATGAGGTTCTCAGGCCCTCAGAATCTGTCACTGCTCCCCTTGTGCAGGGTTACGTGTGCAGTCAGAGACCTCATTCTTTACCATTTCATAATTATTCTCTTTCTCATTCATTTATCCCTGTTCTATCTCTCCCTCAATGTCTTTGTCCCTCCCACCATCTCCTCTTTTAGTGCCTTTCAAATTCTAGTTTAGGTATGCCTGTTCCAACTGTCAGAGTGAATACCCGTTGGCAAGGTATAGTAGGCAGAAAGAGAGTGGGAGAAGTGCTAACCCCAATCAGAAAGGCAGGACACCGGTCATACTTCACGCAATGCAGTGGCTATAACGCTACAGTAGAGTGATGGGTGAGAGTGGAGCCGCCGGTCTACTCGCAGAAGGCTTAAGGGCCGGCTTCAGGATTTCATGTGAGACTGACCTTAACTGTGTTGAGCCTCAGAACTTAAAGTCGGCTATGGAATTTCCCGAGGTGGTGCGTGAGAAGCTGTACAAGGAGGTTCAGCTGGGCAGGATGGCGGGCCCCTTCTCCACATATCCAATTGAACACCCTAGGATATCCCCTTTGGGGATGGTCCCCAAGAAGCAAGTGGGCAAATTTTTATCATACCCGTCGGGGCGTTTGGTCAGATAAGAGTCTATCCTCAGTCTCTTATGCCTCATTTGATGCAGAAATTGGGGATCATGCGAGGACTGGGGCTGGGTGCATTGTTGGCCAAAGTGGATATTAAATCCGCCTTTCACTTGTTACCAGTGCACCCTGACAGCCATCACTTGTTGGGTTGCAACTTCAAAGGGCACTACTTTGAGGACCTCTGTCTGCTGATGTGGTGTTCCATATCATGTGCTTACTTCGAAGCTTTCAGTTCATTCCTGGAATGGGTTACGAAGAAACAAGCGGGCTGAACCAGTATCACAAACTACTTGGGTGACTTGCTATTCATGGGCCCAGCGGGATCAGCAATCTGTGCCAATACCCTGAATACCTTCATGTATGTGGCTAGGGAATTTGGAATTTGATTGGACCAAGACAAGACAAAAGGCCCGGTGATGCGACTATCTTTCTTGGCATACAAATTGATTCTCATCACATGGAGTGCAGTCTGCACATGGACAAAGTGGTTAACCTACTGGAGGAGCTTGAAGCAATATGCGGAGCAAGAAGAATTATGCTGAAATGCTTTCAGTTGGTCCAGGGGAAGTTGAACTTAGCATGCAGAATAATTTTTATGGGGAGGATCTTCAGCCGGCAGCTGGCACTGGCGACAGTAGTGTACGAAGACCACATAATTTTGTCAGCATTACGAGTGAGATGAAGGATGACGTTCAGGTTTTGCTTAGTTTTCTCAGGACCTTCACTGGAAAGACCTTGATACACCCTGAAAAGGTTGGTTAATGAGGAATTGGAGTTGGACACGGATGCATCGGGCTGAATTGGCATGGAAGCTTACTTCGGTGGAAGATAGCGTGCCAGCTCATGGCCAGAGTTTTGGTTGATGGCGGGCTTGACCAAGAATCTCGCCTTCCTGGAGTGTTTCCTGATCATTGTAGCACTAGACATCTGGGAAAGCCACCTGGTTGATAGGCATATCTTATTCTTCACGTATATGTCGGTCGTCCATGCCATTAACAGTACCACGGCAAAGCGGGTACCGGTCTGATACGGCACCTGGTCTTGGGTTGCTTACAGCTAAACATATGGTGTAGAACAAGGCATTTGCCAGGGTATTACAATGGAATTGCTGACACCCTCTCTCCTTCACGGTGGGATTGTTTCCGGTCGTTAGCTCCAGAGGTACGGGTGCACAGGGAGGAAATTCCCCCACACCCGTGGGAGCTTGGAGCAGAGAGATAGCCGCACTGGTCAAAAATTCATTTGCATAATCCACTTGGAGCACTTACAAAAAGATATGGTAAAAATGGCAGGAGTTGGTCAGTCTGGCAGGCGGAGTCGCCACAGTGGACAGAATGGTGGCTGTTGTCGGGATTAATATGACATATTATTTTCTAAACAATATAGAATAATGAATTTTAAGTTCAGAATCAATTTATAGACACATATTCCTTTTTATAAAATAACATTTATTGAAAATAACAAAATCAACTAGTCTAATGATAAAATGTACTATATCAAATCAAATGCAAATAAAACACAATATAACCAGCCAGATATAAAAAGAAAATTAATACATCAAATTGTAATACTTATTATTTTATGATATCTTCTATACAGTCCTAAAATCTCAATACAAAAATGTATCTGAATCACATGAACAATAAACCCCTGGAATAGCAACCCATAGAACAAAATCAGATAAATCAATTAATAAAATTCACCCAAAACGTTTTAACATGTACTAATAATGTCTAATGATATTATAATATAGCTATACAGGAATGTATAAAATATAACACAATTATGGTAAAGTATTTTATAATATATTAGCTAAGTAAAATTAATTTATCTGTATTGGTCAAAAAGAAAAATGAGATATCTAATTTTGTATTAAAATGTATATCTGGATTTATAAATTTCAATGACAAAAGGAAATCTAAATAACTTTTTGATAAGAAATAAACCAAACAGAGAAATTATGGTAATGGTTTTCAATTATATCATAAAATAAAATATTTCAATTTATACATTACCAATTATGACAAGATTCCACTGGTTAATTCCAAAGTTGTTTTGCCTTTTCCACAGGAACAAAGTTTTCCTCTCTTCCTTTTCTCTCTCTCTGTCTTTTCCTCTCTATAGTTATACCTCTTGCTTATTTGCCCAAATCAGTTAAAAGTATCTAGTAACCAATAGAATATTTTCATGATGTCATCACATATTTAAATTTTATAATGAATATATTTTTCTATAGAGACATTTATTCCTTGAACCATAAGATGGCGCTCTCGGACCTTTGAATTTCCATCCCTTTAATTAACTAATGACCCCTTTGACCCACAACCTATAAACAAAATGAAGTCATAAGAATGTTTATCAATTATATATCCCTAGACAGATTTATTATTCTGTTTATTAGACTTAGTGTCTATGAAACAAATTCTTCACATGGGAAATATTAAGGAGGGTACCATTACCTTTATAGACCATAACCTTATAGACGTATATCCATTAGTTTAGGAATTCACTCAGATATTTATCTCTTACAGAACAAATAACTATTCAGCCATGGATAGCTCTTCTGTGGGCATCTGTGAAAACATATCTTTCACATAGATATATTCAAATAATAGAATTGCATGCATAGGTATATATATAAATATACAGCATAAAAATATTAATACAATGGATATAAAAAAATAGTGGTTAATAATTGGAATATCATATTATACTATAATATCCATATAAGATAGAACTTTATTCATACAAAAGTTCTGACAATGTACTGTTGTGGTACCTACTCAGATGTAAGGACACAGGAGAATCGGCTGCATCTTTCAGGCGACAGGTGGCGGCCCTAGCTTTCATGTTTAAGTTAGCTGGGCAAAGGGACCTGACAAAAGAGTTTGTGGTATGGTGTATCAAGTGAGGTATGTTCCGTGGTGAACACAGTCATGACAAGAGGTGCCCCATTACTTTCTCGGTATTATTACGTTTATGCTCAGTGCTGCAGGAAGTTTGTGTTACGGCCTACGAATCACTGTTTTTCAAGACAGGCTTTTCACTCACCTTTTTTGGAGCATTCAGTATCGAAGAGCTGGTGACCACACGGAAGTGTGGTTTAGGTGGCATACAAATGGTGGATGTCTGTCTTCAAGGTGACAGGGTGCAAATGTGGTTATGGAGGTCGAAGACGGATCAAGCCAGCAGAGGAAAGGAGGTCAGTCTCTGGAGAGTGAGAAAAGACTATTGCCCCTTTGAGTGTGTACGAAGTTACCCGGAGTTACAACCAGATGTACAGAGTCCCTTGATGGGGTACAAGGACGGCACGGCACTCCATCATTTACAGTTCTCGCGAGTGCTGAAAGTTGGTGTACAGGGCATTATGGTACTCATTCGTTTCAGATTGAGGCAGCTACTGAGGCAGCTTTCCTTATGTTTGCCAGAGGAGGCGATTAATAGAATTGGGAGATGGGAATCTAGGTGATACCTGACTTATGTGTGACCAGCAGCTACTGACTGAGATGCGATGGACAGTTGTTAACTGTCTGCTGTGAATTGTTGTGCACTCGTATGTGCATTGGGCTCACCGGTTTGCTGCAGCTAAAAGAAAGGATCCACAGCTGGACGTGCTCAATGAGATCATGCAGGTGTGGTGGATCAGGGTTTGAGGCTTGTTGTGGTCTCAGGTGGATGGGCAATTGGAATTACACACCCGTCGGTGGGGTCAGCCAACCTTCTGATTGATACACGCCAGCGGCAATGACTTGGGCTCAGTCCAGATGAAAAAGTTGATGAAGGACATGAAGAGGGATCTGTTGAGTTGGCTTGACAAGTTCAAATGTGTGTTCATCATCTGGTCGGAGATGATTAAGGTAAGGATATGGAGAAGCACCAGGAACCTCGAAAGTTTGGAATAAGAAGGTAAATAGATTGTTGTCCTAAACAACATAGGTTTAGAGGTAATGATGTTGGCCTTTTGGGAGGGTATTCAGCAGGCAATAGCTTTTAAGGGGGGATTGCAGCTGCGTAAGGCATCCCTCATCTGCTCTTTGGCAGGTGGGGTTGGCGCCTGGGCCAGGTTGTGAAGTAGGAGTCCTTTCCTCCCCCCTTTCCTCAAGGGCATGGTTAAGAAAAGGAACAAGCTCCTGGGCGTGGGCTCAGGGGCATGAGGTCACCACGTCTGGCCAGGCTCCTACTCTTAAGGTTATATATATTGTGTTTATATATGTTTAATAAATATACAGGCTGTGTCCTGTTTTACCCCAACTTGGTGTCTGTCGTTATTGTTAATTCAGAAGTAAGTGTTAGTTAGAATGGTTGTTAGTTAGGATTTTTACCACAGGATATAAACAGGCTGTATGCCTCTAACTCAACTATATGACAAACTAGACACACTGATCAGGAAATAACCCATACTCACATACCACTTTGGACTCCAAAACCAGCCATAATAACAAAACAAAAAAACAGAGTACTCTGGTATTTTTCTCATTATTAGAGTTTATTTAGATCAGTAGCAAAAACACCCAAAAATGGCTACTGCTGACCAGCTGAACTGAACAGAAAATGTAAATAACACAGCTTTTATACTCGTTTACCTAAGGCAATGAGATAAGTCATCTTCCCCCATGTAGCAACATGGCATAACCCACTAGCAACCAATGACAGTTTATTTACATATGATATCCAATGATCTATAACACATGTGATCATTACTTATTAAGCATGTTTTGGTACGTTACTCTATATGTGCAAGAAAATACTTTATTCCAATTATCTGCACAAAGAGCAAGGTCTGACCTTGTTTATAGCTAAAAAAAACATACATTGTTATGACTACAAGTTATGTACTGTCTCTTAACTGAAAGTGCTAATTCATGGGTCATATTGACATAACCATATCATATAGCTTATAAAAAAAAAGGTTAATACTAACACAGCTTACATCCCAGCCAAACATCATACCTACTGATTCAAATAAAATGTTTGAACCAAGTACAAAAAAAAGAGAAAGAGGTTAATAATATTTTACTAACACATGTTAATGGCAGTCCCTGATTTCCCATAATTACACTCATTACTTCATTGCTGTGCACTATACAAGTTCAATAGATCAGAGAGAACTCCCCAGGAAGCAGATTTTCCTAACAGAAGTGCAAGATGCACTAAAACCCATCATTAAGGGGAAAGCACCAGGCCCAGATGGCCTCACCCCTGAGTTTTAAAAAATCCTGTGAGATAAGCTAATGCCAAAACTACATAACCTTTTTAATCAAATTGTGATAGACAAAACAATATATTTGTACTTTGACTTGGATTGGACAAGTATTATATTAAAGCCTAACAAACAACCCATCCAAGTAAACTCATACTGCCCAATTTCCTTACTAAACATTGATTTCAAACACCTTATAAAAAATGGAGCTAATACAATTAAATACAAAATGTCAAGGTTTTATAATGGGAAATAAAAGACCTAACTTAACAGCCCCAATAAATTTGAAGCCCGTAGAGGCATTGGCACACCCGCAAAGGCTGGGGGCTTGAAATTTGTCTGCGTCACATAGTTATTAAATCCTGTAAAACATTCTTGCGCACGTCGGATGGGCGTCTGTGAACATGATCAATTAGTCAAACCCGTAGTTACGGGTTTAGACAGAGCCAATGGCAAATGAGATCATCATCATTACGTCACTGCAAAAATGGAGGTTAGATTTTAAAGTCTTACGGCTTTGAATTACGAGTTTCGATCGGACCCACATTCCAGAAATAATGCAATATTAATAAATCAGTAAATTTGATATTCTAGTCTATGCAAGTTCCATTATATGTATTAACACATTGATTGCCGGGGTCAATATAACATGGTAATTCAACAGAACTAAAAGTATTTTATATTGCATATTTGCAAGCTAGAGAATGTTGTGCTATTAATTTTAATACCTAACATCACTATCCATTTAATTGAAAATACCGTAGTGTGTGTATATTTGCATTTACAGTGCTACAGATAGGACTTTAACCCCCTTGCGGGTCCTCTCTAGTACCCGTTGGCTTTTTGGCTCCATTTGCGTTAAGGGGTTTGGATTCGTAGCAATTTAATATCGATTTTCTAACGTAACAGTTACGGGCTTGGCAGATCAAAGGATATGTGGCCGCAGAGTTCAAATTTTTACATCCCGTTGGGTTTTTCCACCAGAAACCCGCAGATTGTAAGCGGGTTGCATTATAGGGCCAATTTAATAGCCTTGAGTCTTGCGGGCTACATTACGGGCTACGGTTTTACACAGGGAATTTAATAGGGCTATAAGTCTCAAGAAACCTCAACAGCCTAAATCAAAGAGAGGATTCTACTTTCTCAATATCAAACTTTATAACATGACCAGTCTGCCATAATATGCTATAAACCAAGTATAACCCTTCAAACACTATAATGGGGTCCCCTCTGACCTGATCCTTTCACATGTTGGGGATTTGGTTCTTCCCCTTCTGGCCTCGGGACAGAGCCATTCCCTCATATATCTACCTGGTTGTTGGTTTCAGCTCTGAAGCAATTAGTGAATTAGAAACGTACTCATGGCGGCCACATAGGAAGGAGCAAATGATTGCAATTCAGGAATAAAGTATGTTCAACATTGCACTGTAAGAATCACCTTATTTGGGTTTACCTTTTTCTTTTTTAGATGTATCTGAACATACTCACTGTAACGCTTTCCTTGTACGTATTATTGCTAAAATTAGTGGAAAAATATGTTGATTGATAAATACATATGTATTTCAACCAATGTCTTAACAAGATTACCTCCAGTATTTTACTTGCAGATTTTCTAAACCAGGGTATAATGGGGTCGGGGTTCATGTTCATCTTCTACCATGAACAAGATATCTGGTTATTGGTTTCAGCCCTGAAGCAATTAGTGAATTAGAAACGTTCTCATGGCGCCACATAGGAAGGAGAGGCTCATGGGATTTAGTGTATTCACAGTTAAAAGGAACTAAACTGCAATGTAAACTGATGGTTTTAGGGTAAAATCTAAGTCTTTTCGCGTTTAGACAAACACTACATACATTTTTGCTTTTTATCCTGAAAAGAATATTATTTCTGCAATAATACCTTATTTAGATGTAAAGTACATTAGGTAAAACAATCATATTACATTATCACATATGTTATTATAATATGTAATTGGTCAAACCAAGGAGCAAAGGAGTGTGAAAGGGTTAAATATTCTAAGCAGTTCCAATTAATATGTCTTTGTCACAAATAACTGTAGTCCAAGCACAACAAGATTTGGTTTTAAGGTACATTTATTTTATCTATATGACCTGAATATCAAATAAAATGTACAGCATATAATGAATATAAGGAGTTGAGTTATATACACTTATTCAACTTCTGCTGTTTCAGTCAATAACGTAAAGACACAGAAAATGTATTTGTACTATTTGTAGGATTGCAGGCAGTAATAACAGTAATACATACAATTAAATGGATACACATGTATGTTATATGCCTAGTAAAATCCAGAAACCTTCATGTTCCTTTACATTAAAATCAAAGAAGAAATAACATAAAGTTTACAGAACTGAATTATGCCAATTACAGAGAAAGACATTTATAGGAAACAAGAGGGACATGTAATATCCCAGGCAGTGACAGTATGGCGTGTCTTACACTAATTTACTATGTTGTTTTTCATCTCTATTTATTTGTATGTTTGCTCTCCTCAGGGGACAACTAAAGACCCCACAAGCAAGGCTTAATTTCTTATTCCCTGAGATCATTATAAGAGCCTGTAGGGTGCAGAAGTAATAATATATTGTGTTACAAAACCAGGTCCAAGCAGGGTCATTACAAAACAGAGATAGACTGTTACCCATCAGTACCATGTGGTAGATCATGTGCAGTGTTAGCAGGAGAGTCATAGTTATAGCCGCATGAACATGAGCTTTCACTTGAGAGAAGCTGATGTTGGATGATCCTCGGTGCAGTCTCAGGACATGTAAGACGAGGGAGGTGATGGTCAGACCCAGTGATATCACAGTTAGAAGTAATGGGACACAAGCTGCTGCATCCAGTCCATAAATGAACAGTCTAATATTCCTATAACCAGACAGCTGTCCATAGCTGAAACTATTTGTGTTATTATTCAGGTTGTTGGAAGGAACATATAAGATAGTAATAACCAACAAGAGGGTCATCAGACTGAAGGATAATATGATGGATCCTGAGAGCAACCAAGGCAGCAATATGGAGAATCTCAGCTTTAGATAAGTGATCAGACGATGCTGGAAGGTGACAATCTTAATGCAGTAGAAGGTAGAGAGCCAGGCAATGATCCAGAAGCTGGATAGAAAAGTGCTGCAGAAAACAGCAAAGATAAAGTATATACTGAAGGAAGAAAACACATCAACAAAATAAATATTTATAACGCTACCTAAACATTGCATGCTCATTGTTATGATATTGAATGGTCCTAGGATAAATAGCATGAGGTCAGCAGAGCTTTGCTGTCCACCTTTAACCCAGGCTCTAAAACTGACAGCCATGATAAAGATGTTGAGCAGGGCTCCAGACATGAAGGCAGTGAGGGTGATGGTTAACATTGCAATAGCTTCTGGCTGTATTATTAGGAGTCTCTGTAGATGCTACAGGAAAGTTTCAGTTAATAGAAAACCTGAAGATGGTGTAGTTGTCTTCTTTGTGTTTCCTAAAGGACTGCTACTTAAATGGTTGAGGATGATGTCTCCCAGACACTGCTTTACAAGAGGAGATGTCCAGACTGGCACCGCTCCGACACAGCTTTACTGCACATCAATCACCTGGATGGCTGCTTAGCTTTGGTGATTTGCATGGATTCAAATGAAGATATTATGCCCGTCCCATATCCTGGTTAGTTCTCCCCAGCACTTTGATCTTTTAGACATTGGAGGTATATAGTGTTGGGACATAATATTTTTTATTACTGATTCAGAACAATCTAACTGACAGTGGGCCCCATTCAGTTGTAATCCTGGAATTGCCTTAAACACATTTAAGTGTCTCTAACTCACAACTGCCCTCTCAGAACCTCCACATGTAAACCCTGCACTCATAAGTCAGATTTCAGGGGGCGTGATCATGTGATCAAGCAATATTTAAGCAAGCCCATAATTTACTTTGTATACATAGCCAATAGTATATGAGACATCATCATGATGTTAGTAAAACATGGAGTTTATACTTAAACTTCACTCAGAAACTTCAAATTAATTAGTGTTGAGGAGGAAAATTTGCCATCAGACTCACAAACCAGCAATGTAGAAATCAATAAAAAACAAAAAAGCAACTGTTCTAGTCCATGTGGGTTTCGTCACATGTATTAACTCCTTGATTCCCCGGTAATGATATAACACGGAAATAAAAGTTAAAAATAATAATTTTTTATTGCAAATTTGCGAGCTTGAGACTGTTGTGTAATTAATTCTAATGCTTTTCTAAGCTTTCTAAATATTTTAAAGTACACTAGAGTGTGTTTAATAGCTGTTGCAGTTCTCAGAACTAGTGTTTAAACCCCATGCGAGTCCTATCTAATACTCATAATATTTTTTTGTAAGTATTAAACTGTAGATACAATAAACCATTTTTGTTGTTTAGAAGTTTTTGCTCTCCATATATCTATATCTGTTATGGTTCCATCCGATGGTTGCAGTGGGGCCAAACTACTACCATAGGAGAACAGCAGACCAAAGATGAACTTTTATTTCTAAGTACATTTATGTGAATTTATTTTATAGTCTTTTATTGTAGGGATTTTGGATTAGCCCACTTACCTAACTGGCTGTGGATGTTTATGGATGTTTTATTTTTCTGACATTGTCACAGTGTTGTTTGTTATTTGCTTTGCAGTCCGTAAGGTTTGGAGAAACACTTTAATGGGGACTTTCAATAAGCTATAGTTCAAGGAGGTTTGATAAATTGTCCCAAATATCGGTCCTGTAAAGAATGAGGCCAACCATAGCAATGGTGTCATCATTATCTAACATGCAGCGCGTATAATTAGGAATAATAAATGGGGACGCAACAAAGGTTTAAGTTATGGTATAATTTAGAAATAATAACTAAATTATATTGTAAATTTTGTTTATGGTTGCAAAATTATATTGATTTATGAGTGTCAAAAGGAGGGACTAGCTGGACCGCCCAATGAATGGATACCACCGGTTAGCTCCTCTCCTTTTTGGGTTTCTGTGTATTGATGGTAGGCATCCCCCCAGAGAGAGGTCCGCTTCAGTACCTGGGGAAGATGGCAGTTAGTAAATGACTCTGTCACCAGCACTGAATAGGACATGGTTTTAATGCATCTTGTTTCCTTAACATGTCTCAAGCACACAGAAATAAGTAGAGAAGTAGTATTAGGTATCCATAATGTTGGGCTAATGTTCTGCTTCCATTCCTCTGAGGCCACGAGTCTCAGGCAGAAAGCTCATGTTCATTTTGTTTGTCACTTCAGGACTCTTCTCCATCAGGGCTGTCATCACTATTAGTTTATATGTAAGTCTATTATTTGTGCTTATTAATCAGACTTTGTGATTGTCTCCTTCATCTTTATCTTATCTTTATATTTAAATAATATCAATATTTGATATTTAGTCCATTATTTACATTCAGTGACATGTTGCTGAGACAAGTCTGTGACTATCTAGTACATCAAGTACTATAGAAATCCTATAGGCACGAGCTACAGGCATGGGTGTAGGAGCAAACAAAATCTGGGGGAGAGAGGGGATAACATTTACAGAGACAAAACAAACCAACTGTGGCCCTGAGTGGTGCAATTCAACTCAACTCACAGGACAGACCGTCTGCAAGGGAAGAGAAGGCAAGCCAACCAACAGTATAGCAAAGGAATGGTACTTATCCAACACCAATGGAAGCAGTGATCTGAGGCAATACTGATTATTACTCAATTCAATGGTATCAGACAAAGTATTATTGGATTATTTTAATATATGGATAAATATTTTACTTACAAAACATAAACAATATTTGTAATACTAAAAAAATGTTCTTTTAAAGTTTATTTACACTTTTTCAGCTTTAGTTTTAAAAAAGAGGTTCTACATCTGTATTAAAAGGGGTTCTACATCTGTATTATGTCATATAATTTACTTTTTAGTATTAAGTAGATAACTGGGATAGCTTTCCAGTGGAAGTGGTAAAGTCAACCACAGTTGACATGCCTGGGTAAGCATTAGGCCACCTCAGGACTTAATAAGTCAGACGTTTGGGTTAATATAATTTTTAAGCTATGTGGGCCTTTTTAGTTATCTGTCATTAAATCAATGTTTCTATGTTTAAGGGAGAGAGTGTGTGTGTGAGAGAGTGAGAGAGAAGGGAGATAATAAAAGAAAATGGGAAAAAGATACAAGGAAGATAGAGAGGTGTGAAGGGAAGAGAAAAGAGAGAGAATATGAAAAGCAAAAAGAAAATATGAGGGGCAATATAAAATGAAAAAGGAAGAATGAGGAAATTGTAGAGAGGAGAGGTAAATAGAGAATGGAAGAGAGAAAGGAGTAAAGGGAAGAGAATGGATCGAGGGAGAGGAAAAGGGAGGGAGAAAGGTGTAGAGAGTGACAGAATGGGAGAGGGAGAGGTAGGGAGACAGAAGAAATGCATCTATGCTGTAGTCATGAATGGCTTGAAAGCTTCTATAATTTTTTCCTAATTTAATTTTCCCCTATCATATAACTGTATACCACAGGCTTCTGCAATCCTCATTATCACATCACTGCCTCACACAGGCTTCCTCCCTCCTCACTATCATATCACTGTATTACACAGACTTCCTTCAAACTTGCTATAATATCACTGTATAACATAGGCTTCCTCTCACATTACTATCATATATCTACATTACACAGGCTTTCTTCTACCTCTCTATCAAATCACTGCATAACACAGGCTTCCTCCCTCCTCAATATTTTATCACTTCACACAGGCTTCATTCATAATTGCTATAATATCACTGTATAACATAGGCTATCATATATCTACATCACACAGGCTTCCTCCTACCTCTCTATCATATCACTGCATAACACAGGCTTCCTCCCACCTCCCTATCATATCATTGCATAACACAGGCTTCATCCCTCCTCACTATTATATCACTGCATCAAACAGGCTTCCTCCCTCTTCACTATCATGTCTGAGCTCAATAAAGTGATAATTATTGTTTTTTTTTTTGTGTCCCTGATGTGTAAAATGTTACAGTTAGCATAAATGTGTCAAATACAGATCCAGTTATGTTGGAAAGAATTACATTGATACAATTATAGTGGGTGCTGCTGATAAGGTTGAGTCTGAGCTCACAATAATGAGTTATATACATTATTGCACATATTCTTGACTGAGATATAAGGACAAAACATCAAGTCTGGTTTTCCAATGTGTCTCATTTGTTTGTTTGCTGATTTACCTGAAACAAACAAATAGCGAACCCAACACTTCCAATGCAAAGCGTCTGTGGAGATATTCAAATGTGCGAGAGCTTTGTGTTACATTGAAAGGAGATCGGCCCGGCCTTGATTTTACTAGTTAACTCTTGTTCATACAACACAGATTTGGATGAGCAACACAAGCCAGAGATAAGGGCAAGTGGATCACTGATACAATGTTAGATGTATTTATGTGTATCAATTTTAAAGTGATATGGGAAGCAAGTGAAAGCAAGTATGTGAGTCACAGTGTGTTTTCAGGATTTCAAAAGAGGGTGTCAGAGCAGTAAAAAAATGCAGGTTATTCTTAAAAAGCATGAAACATTGTTTATACATTGTATTATCCATCTATTTCTAAAGTGGATCCTTCCTATGAAACTCTGTAATATTTGAGAAGCATTTTTATGCAAATGCAAAGCTCCAGTATATTAATTAGTTACTTAGATTAGAGTTGCAGTCTGCTCATCAGTCTATATGTCAATCTATCACATATTCTGAGCCACAAACTAGCATACTGAGGGCCCCCCATTAGCCAAAAACATAATGCAAGATTTATAAGTAATTTGGTATAGACAAAACTTTTTAGTTTAATGTACAGACAGTGTTTCATGTTTTCATATGTCGGCATATTTTGAAATCTAGTATAAACACATATGCTTTTAATGAATTTTCCTGGAATATTGTAGACATCCATCTTGACATCTTTGACCCCTGACTGCCATACTATCAGTGCCGGGACATTGGCTGCTTGTTTTATTTATATTTGGAAACACTTGAGCTGCAGCTTTCCTTTAGATTTCTGTGATACCCAGACCAAGGTCTGTGCCCCGTCATTCACTGATTGTTTTATCTACATCCCAGGTGATACTTCCCCCAGCCTCAGTGATTTGCCCCTGTAAACCCCCCAGCCCCAGTGATTTACCCCATCACCTCCCCCACCCCCAGTGAATTGCCCCAGTGATCTCTCTCGACCCCAGTGAATTGCCCCATTACTCACCCAGCTACAGTGAATTGCCCCTGTTATCTCTCTCAGCCCCAGTGAATTGCCCCATTAGCTCCCCCAGCCACAGTGAATTGCCCCTGTAAACTCTCTCAGCCACAGTGAATTGCCCCATTACCCCCCTCTCCCAACCCCTGAGATCTCTCCCAGCCAAAGTCAATTGCATGCACTCACTCACACAGAGACACATGCACAGACCTCAAACATTGCAGGTCATTGCAGCACCATAAATCAAGCATAAATGCTCATCCATCTAAAAGACAAATTAGAATAGGAAGAAGAAGCTGAAATGTTTTGTTTCAGTACAATTATAATTTGTCAGAATTTATCAAAGAAGAGGTTGTATATCTAAAGAACAACCGTGTAACCGCTCAAGCATTTTTACGAATGAATGTATATTTATGGTCCTTTAAGGACCCAGTGTAGCAGCCTCATTTAGCTGGCTCCATACAACATTGCTGATTGGCTGCAAAGCTGGGCATGCTCACATGGACAGGATACACTTTTAGAAAATCATACCATGAGAAGCCTAGCTCAATCTTGGGGGTGAAAACATCACCTGCAACTGTTTTTTTTTTTTTTCTTTGATGCAAAGCTAAAAAAACATAGTGCATACAAATAAATGTAATTATACACTACTAATTCCCTTCTGCAGAATACATTTATAACCCACCAACCACTTTAATATGCCTTTAATGTTCATTGTTTACTTTAGGATAAGGACACTTTAAGGAACAAATGTAAAGAACCAGTGAGCCTGCGCTGAAGGAGGGGAAGTTATGAGTTAAAGAGGCAAATATGGATACCTACAGTAGAGTCAAAAAATGTATAGAAAAATGAAAGTAATTGCACTGGATTTTAACCAAATGATATCCAAAAGGGAATATTAACATAGTAGTTTGCTATGGTCATGCTAGATGTAAACATGTGCATTACAGTGTCCCTTTAAGTATGGCCAGTGTTTTAGTTTCAGGGAAGTTTAAACCAGTTTTACTTAAAAAAATTTTAGACATAAATAAACAAGTTTTGTGTAAAAATGCTTTTAAATGTATCAAATAAAGAGTCATTGTCCATGTCCCTATAATGTGACTCTGATTATTTGTACACATATTAGAGGTACAATTAGTAGACAATAAATAATGTTATTGTATTCATACAGATATATCAGTACACACATTCATGTTAAGAAAGGATATCCCTCCTCAGTCCCTTAAATAGGTATCCTCTGTAATAATGATGGATCTGAGTATAAGGCCTGTGCGGTGCACTCTATGCGTGCATGGCCACAGTATATAGCAACTGCACATGCGCTATCTTATTGCAGCGCACATGCTCTCTGCTACAAAGTGTCACATTCAAAGTTGCAGGGAGAGAGCACGAGCTCATGCGCACAGAGGAAGGAATGGGGAGAAGAAGGAAGAGGGGGAGGGAGAGAGAGTGAGAGCGAGAGGGCACACAGAGTGCAGGGAGAGAGCACGAGCGCATGCGCACAGCGGAAGGAATGGGGAGAAGAAGGAAGGGGGAGGGAGAGAGAGTGAGAGAGAGAGGGCACACAGAGTGCAGGGAGAGAGCACGAGCGCATGCGCACAGCGGAAGGAATGGGGAGAAGAAGGAAGGGGGAGGGAGAGAGAGTAAGAGAGAGAGGACACACAGAGTGCAGGGAGAGAGCACGAGCGCATGCGCACAGAGGAAGGAATGGGAAGAAGAAGGAAGGGGGAGGGAGAGAGAGAGAGAGAGAGACAGAGAGGGCACACAGAGTGCAGGGAGGGAGCACGAGCGCATGCGCACAGAGGAAGGAATGGGGAGAAGAAGGAAGGAGGAGGGAGAGAGAGAGAGAGAGTATATAGAGAGAGATAGAGAGGGCACACAGAGTGCAGGGAGAGAGCACGAGCGCATGCACACAGAGGAAGGAATGGGGAGAAGAAGGAAGGGGGGAGGTAGAGAGAGAGAGTATATAGAGAGAGACAGAGAGGGCACACAGAGTGCAGGGAGAGAGCACAAGCGCATGCGCACAGCGGAAGGAATGGGGAGAAGAAGGAAGGGGGAGGGAGAGAGAGTAAGAGAGAGAGGACACACAGAGTGCAGGGAGAGAGCACGAGCGCATGCGCACAGAGGAAGGAATGGGGAGAAGAAGAAAGGGGGGAGGGAGAGAGAGAGAGAGAGTATATAGAGAGAAACAGAGAGGGCACACAGAGTGCAGGGAGAGAGCACGAGTGCATGCGCACAGCGGAAGTAATAGGGAGAAGAAGGAAGGGGGAAGGAGAGAGAGAGTATATAGAGAGAGACAGAGAGGGCACACAGAGTGCAGGGACAGAGCACGAGCGCATGCGCACAGTGGAAGGAATGGGGAGAAGAAGGAAGGGGGAGGAGGGAGAGAGAGTGAGAGAGAGAGGGCACACACAGTGCAGAGAAAGGGAACAGAGAGAGGGCACCAAGCGAGAGAGAGGGAACAGATAGAGATACAAAGGGTAGAGAGAGGGACAAAGGGCAAATAGAGAGGGCAAAGAGAGAGAACACAGAGAGGGCACAGAGGGCACATAGCGAGATAAAGACCAGAAAGAAAAAGAGGGAACAGAGAGAGGGCACAGAGAGGGTAACCAGAGAGACAGAGGTCACAGAGAGAGAGAGAGAGGCACAGAGAGAGACAAAGAGCAAATAGAGATTGCACAGAGAGAGAGGTCACCCACAGAGACAGAGGGCACATAGAGAGAAAAGGCACAGAAAGAGAAAGAGGGCACAGAGAGGCGGGGCACAGATAAAATGTGTACAGACAAAGAGAGACGTCACAGACAGAGAGGGCACAGAGACAGAGAGAGGGTGCACAGAGATACAGAGAGAAGGCACACAAAGACAGAGATAGGACACAGAGAGAGACAGAGATAGAGGGTGCAAAGAGACAGAGGATGCACAAAGAGAGAGAGGGCACAGAGAGAGCACACAGGGAGAGAAACAGATTGCGCAGAGAGAGAGAGACAGCACAGATAGAGAGACAGAACAGAAAATAAATACCATATTATACTGTTATTTATGATGGGTAAGTTAGTAGTTATTTGTAATAATGTGTTTATATATATTTAAATTGCATACACATGAATATTTTTTTTAATTAAACTGATTTTTTATACTTCATTAAAAAATCATTAAATCAATACTTAGGGATGTAATGTTTGCACTTTAAGGGCAAGCAGTATAAACTTCCAGTAGCCAACTGCGATACCCAGGTGACTCTCAGCCATTGGCGCTCATCCCTTTGACCCTGCACGCATTAAGCATCACACCTACGACCCGCGGGACTACAGAACAACAGAAAACTCAAATACACAATTCACGGTGCGAGACCAAAAATTGCGTGAAAAATTACGTCCCGTAACACTTGGAAATTGAAACCGACACTTACAGAAAAAAAAATACGATTCGCAAAAAATACAAACCTAAGGGCCGTCCCGAGCACTTCAAAAAACACCAAAAATTCAAAAAAATAAATAAAAAAATAACAAAAACATCACACACAGCACGGGGGACAGCCAGGACGTCTGGGAGTAAGGTTGGGTGCAAATTTTCAATTTCGCCACTCGAAAATCGTCTAAGCAAGAGAAAAAATAGCCGCCCAAAAAATGAAAACGAGGCTACACCAACCCTAAACACGCAAAACACTGCCAGGCACATACGACTTTAAGCCAGGAATGTACGAAATACAAAATACACTTTTTACGCCATTTTACAACACTCCCTTACAACTAATAACATTACCAATCTAAAATATGCTGCTTTACACAACTAAACAAACGGTTTCCCCTTGCGCACGTCATTAGCATATATAAAGTCCCGACACAGAGGATGCGTTGGACAGGAGCAGCGCAATGCAGGTAAGTGAGGGGAGAGGAGGGGGGTTAATTGGAGAGGGGGAAAATGAGGATGAAAGGAGGGAGGATGAGGGGAGGGAGGTTAAGGGGAGGGAGGGAGGAGGAGGATGAGGGGAGGGAGAAGGAGGATGAGGGAGAGGATGAGGTGAGGGAGAGGATGAGGGGAGGGAGAGGATGAGGGGAGGGAGAGGATGAGGGAAGAGAGGAGTTAGAGGGGAGGAGGATGAAAAGGGGGAGGGAAACAGACACTTGGGAGAGACTCATGGGAGGGGGGAACAGACACACGGGAGGGGAGGGAAGAGACACATGGGAGGGTGGAAACAGACACAGGGGATGGGAGAAAGAGACACAGGGGAGGGGGAAGAGACACAGGGGAGGGGGGAAAGAGAAACAGGGGATGGGGGAAGAAACACAGGGGAGGGGAAGGAAAGAGACACAGGGGAGGGGGGAAAGAGACACAAGGGAGGGGGAAAGAGACACAAGAGGGGTGGAAGAGACACAGGGGAGGGGGAAGAGACACATGGGAGGGGAGGAAGAGACACAGGTGAGGGGGTGAAAGAGACACAGAGGAGCGGGGAAGAGACTCATGGGAGGGGGGAAAAGACACAGGGGAAGAGACACAGGGGAGGGGGAAAGAGACACAGGGGAGGGGGGAAAGAGTCACAGCGGAGGGGGGAAGACACACAGGGGAGGGGGAAGAGACACAGGGGAGGGGGGAAAGAGACAAAGGGGAGGGGGAGAGACATGGGAGGGGGGAAAGAGACACAGGGGAGAGGGGAAAGAGACAAAGGGGAGGGGGGCAAGAGACACGGAGGAGGGGGAAAAGAGGCACAGGGGAGAGGGAAGATACAGGGGGGGAGGGGAAGAGACACAGGGAAGGGGGGAAGAAACACAGGGGAGGGGGGAATGAGCCACAGGGAAGAAGGAGGAAGAGACACAGAGAAGAGGGGAGAAGAGACACAGGGGAGGGGGGAAGAGACACAGGGGAGGAGGGGAAGAGACACAGTAGAGGGGGTGCAGGGCAAACAGAGGGAGTAGAAGGGGAACAGACACAGAGGAGGGAGGGCAGACACAAGGGAGGGAGACAGCAGGGAACAGACACAGGGGAGGGAGGGATGGGGGAGGAGACACAGGGGAGGGGGGGGAGAAAAGAGACAAAAGGGAGGGAGAGGAGAGTGGAAAGGAAACACAAGGGAGTAAGTAGACAGGGGGAGAGGCTCACAGTGAGCGCCGAAGTTGCTCACATTAGGTGGAAAACAGCTTTGCAAACATTACAATTTTATTGTCGTCATTTTTGACGGGCAAGTCACTAGTATTGTATAAATACTAATAGCAATGGCTAAACATATAAACAATGAACAAACAGATAAACAATGAACAAACAGAAAAACAGACGAATATGTGAGTTATAAATATCGTACCTGGTCAATAAATCTGGCCTCTTCATGCACATTTTAATGAATACAGTATCGATGTCTTTTGAAGTGGAATAAATATATAGTGTATATCAAATATATTCTGTAAAGTGAAGTTTAGCCACAAAAAATCATGCAAAAATAAGAAAAAAAAGGAAATTCAGATAAAAAAAAACATAAGACAGGTATTATTATTATTATTATTATCTTTATTTATATTGCGCCAACATATTCCATAGCGCTGTACAGGGGGTAAGTACATGGCAAAAAACAAACTTAACACCTTAAAGAATGGAGGGCCCTGTTTTTGAGCATATAATCAAATGTACATAGTGCTTGTTTTCAAGACACGGACACACAATTGAAAACTCGCAAACGTACAATCTAAGGGTTAAGGTGTGATACAAGAGGGTGACAAATACAAAATGGCAACGTGAATGCAATTTGTTTAGTCAATTGGAGGGGTCTGTGAGCTGTACTGTAGATTGTGGGTGGGAGTGTTTTTAAGCTGTGGAGTGTGCAGTTGTAATTATAAAGGCTGAAGGTGATACGATTTTTTAAACAGGTGTGTTTTTAGTAATTTTTTAAAGATTTTGAGGCAGGAAGTTAATCTAATGGAGCGAGGCAAGGAGTTCCAGATAGTAGGGGCTGCATGAGAAAAGTCCTGAAGACGGGAGTGAGAGGAGGTGATGAGAGAGGAGGAAAGAAGAAGGTCGTTAGCAGAACGAAGGGGGGCGGTTGGGAGAGTATTTTGAAACAAGAGCAGAGATATAAGGGGGTGCCCTGTTGTTGAGGGCTTTATATGTTAGGTTCATGATTTTAAATGTGATTCGGGAAGCTATGGGAAGCCAGTGGAGTGATTGACAGAGAGGAGCTGCAGACACTGATCGTTTGGTATTGAAGATGAGTCTAGCGGAGGCGTTCATTATGGATTGGAGAGGAGACAGACGAGAGATGGGGAGGCCAGAAAGAAGGGAATTGCAGTAGTCGAGTCAAGATATGATGAGAGAGTGTATTAGAATTTTAGCTGTGTCTTGTGTAAGATAATGACGAATACAAGCCAGGTACAAGCCATATTGTTCCTTTTGATGGGTGGGTACATTAAAGCTCAAAATGTAATGGTATCAAATATATATTGATAATGAAAAACAGTAGGATATAAACATTAATTAAAGAATGGAGTTTCCTGGACTCCCTAAGTAACTTGGGAACCTTTGGGCATCCACTCCCCCTCATAAACTGGGGTAGTGTTGGGAGGGAAAACTTGGTCCCCCTATCTAGCGTCACTCTTGTCCTTCTTTGCTAATGGGAGCTTGGATGGGTCCTCCCACCCTAACCAACCCTTAAGTTCAATATTGGTATGGGGCTCAATTATGATCCATGAGCCCCTGTATCCCCTAAGGCCCTAACCCAAACTTAGGTGGAGCCACTTTTTTTTTTTTTTTTTTTAAATAGCAACATACCTCTTGCTCTTGGGCATAATTAATTTGCCTGGTTATTTACCAACCAGAGATCATTTTTCTCTATAGAATTAATATACAAATGAATTGTTTCTACATCTAAGATCATATAAGAAGTGATTAATTCTTGTTGCAATGAGCAGTCCTACAGAAATGACTTTATAATGTAGGACTCCCATAGATCAGAATGATAGATTGGGCTGTGGGATAGAACAATAAGAAGAAAAACAGACAGGAACGGGCCCTACATTTCCAGTAGACTTAGTGGAGGTGGCAGCTATGATTTCTGAAATATTTAAAGCACATAGAGAATGACAACAAGAATCATGGTCCTGCACACTTGGTAATGAGCCTCAAGCTGGGAAGCTTTCAGGCTGGGGACATTGAGTTTTATTCTCTGAAGATGTCCAGAGTTGTGGTTATAACTACTATATAAAGGTTAACAATAATAATAATAATAATAATAATAATAATAATAATAATAATAATAATAATAATATTATTAATAATAATAATAATAATAATAATAATAATAATAATAATGTATCAGATGCAATTAAAACGCCTACATAAATCAGATAATTAGGTACAATTCACATTCACAATATATTTAAATGTGATTTCCTGTTTTGTATACACTAATATGTAGTGATCACTACTTGGTACACAGGACAATTTTACACAAAGCCACCTTCAATTTAGAGCTACCCGATATCACAATGATAGACTGTGCTGAAGGTTACATCATAGTCAAAAAAAAGATAATAATAGGGAGCACATTTTCAGTGTACAAGGTTAAGGAGACAGTTATGATTTCAGTCAAATTGAAGATCACATAAATGATGACAAGAAGTATCATAGTCCTACATGCTCTGTAATGAGCCTCAAGCTGAGGACTACTAGAACTAGACTGTACCCTCCAGACATGTCCCAAAAGAGAGACCAAGGTGAAAACTATGGAGCTTAGAGTTACAATTAGAGGCACAAAGCATCCAACTGTTATGAAAAATATACCATAGTTGAAACTGAAATTAAACTGTACTACACCATTTGCAGTGAAATTAGTAGTCACATTTCCAGTTTCCTTCTGTTGAACATCTGTATGAACATGCCAAATAGTAGGAACAGCCAGGCAGAAGGACCCCATAGAGGTGACCATCAACAGTTTTGGTACCAGAGCTGAGAGTCCCATCTTCAGATCTGTAAAGATACTGTTTTTGAATCTAACAATAGTCACACAATAGAAAGAGCAGAGCCAGGCAGTGAGCCAGCAAGTGAGACCGGTAAAGAAATACAGAAGCAAAATAAGTCCTTGATTCAGTTCTCTGGAGGCAAAAGTGAGAGGTGAAAATGTAAAAATATACCCAGCAGTTGTCATGGTGCACTGTAGGAACACATTGGTAAGGCCCATGGAAAACTGGATCTGATTGCAGGGGCTCAGTCTGAAATCATCTGTTGGGTCCCGACAACTCAAAATCATAAGGAACAAGTTACAGATAAGTCCAACCACAGTTTCCAAGAAGCCCATGGTTACAACAGCTAGCGTTTCCAAAGAAAGCATGTTCTATCTCTCTCTGCCAGCTTTAGTCTCACTCTCAGTGCATGCTTTAAATAACCAGAAGCTGAGGCAAATTCTATAAATATTTGGAGATAACTTTGCATCTAAAGCCATATAAATTTGCTTATTAGTATTGAATTCTAAAAAGCTACAGCGTTACAACATTGTTATTCAAAAGTAAACGTTCTATGCAAAAGGTCTCCTGCTCACGTTATCAACACAAAACAACACAGATTTGGACCTTTCCCTAACTGCCTTTTAACAAGTGATCACTGAAACTACTGATATTTGTGCAGAAGATTGAAAGAGGATCCTGAGATCAAAGGACTAATATGATGACAACCACAAGACTCACCTTATCACTGAATCTATAGTCATTTGGGGACATACCAGTGGTACCAGTGGTTGGGACACTGCAACAAAATGGGGCTACACTACCTTTGCCAAATAATTGGTTAGCACAGGAAGTAATCCAAAAGAGGTTGGAAATAGAAATGCGCTTTTCGGTTCGCCCCCTATACTTTATCATTGAGGAAACTTTGACCCTGCACCTCACAGTCAGCAGACACATTCCAGCCAATCAGCAGCATACACTCCCTTCCAGGGCCTTCCATCTGAAGGACAGCATACATTTTAGAATCATTCTGAAGCTGCATTCGTTGTGAGAGGACAGATAGTGTAGCTGCTGGAGATTTAATAGGGATATAATAGATATTCAGGCTGTGTATTTAGCTTCCACTACAGACCTGAAGGACTCATCTGATATCTGCTGCAAGGGCAGCAACCCAAAAAGCCCTTTTTAGGGCTAGAACATCTTTTTTTTAATTTTATTTTATAATTTTTTTCTGTGTAATCTAATTGCATATGCCTGCCTGCCAGCGTGTGACAGGCTAACACCTAACAGCTTATATTGTGCTTATTTTCACTACTCATACCTGGTGGTGTACCATACATTGAAAACAACCATTTTTTTTCCTGTAATCTAATTTCAGTTGCCTGCCTGTGTCAGGCTCACAGCTTATATTGTGCTCAGTGAAATAAAACAACACTTTTTTTACTTTAATAGATTAATTAGCAATTGCCTGCCTACAGGCGTGTGTGTGAAGCCTATTGCATCTACTCTGCCAACTTTTGCCACTGCACAGTTATACGTCATATTTGGTGCAACCGTAGTGCACAGTAACATAAAACAGCACTTTTTTGACTGTAATCGATTAAATATCAGTTGCCTGCCTACAGGCGTGTGTGTGAGGCCTACACTAGCAGTGCCCCAAATTTGAAGTGGGAGGACTGACCAAGCATCTTTTTCCATCTCTCGCTTCCAAAAATCCATGCCATATACACGACCCCTGATAGGTGACGTAACAGGTATTAAACCGATAGGAATAGTACTACTTAACAGTATACACCTTATAATAACGCAGACAGAGGCAATGTAGAGAGAGGAGTCTGAAGAAAAGGAGTCAGAGGAGGAAGGTGGCTTTGAGGAGGTGGAAGACCAAACACAGCAGGCATCCCAGGGGGCTTGTTGTCACCTTTCGGGGACCCTTGGTGGCTGGGTGGAGGAAGAGACCTTCAATGACATCAGTGAGGACAAGGAACGGGACATAGCTAGCTTGGTATCCAACCTTGTGCAAATGGGGAGTTTGCGGTTGTGCAAATGGACTGTTTGAGGTTGCATTAAACGGGGAGATTGGTCTGTTACTGTGAAGCGGGTGTAATCCTTACACTACCTGATCAATACAACATCATACCTGATGTTTTAAAGCATGTTATTCCAAACAATTTAGGAATCGATTGATAGGTGATTTATGCCCTTTATGGCTTAAAACCAGACTGCATCAACTATGTAATTTTCCGTGGGAGTTTTGCCATGGATCCCCCTCCGGCATGCCACAGTCCAGGTGTTAGTCCCCTTGAAACAACTTTCCCATCACTAATGTGGCCAGAAAGAGTCCCTGTGGGTTTTGAAATTCGCCTGCCCATTGATGTCTATGGCTGTTCACCGGTCCGCCCGTTCGCGAACATTTGATTGAAGTTCGCGTCCGCTGTTCGCAAACCGAAAATTTGATGTTCGCGACATTACTAGTTACATAGTTACATAGTAATTAAGGTTGAAAAAAGACTTTCAGTCCATCAAGTTCAACCTGTTAAGATCTCCTCTGATCTGCAATATGCGGATTAGTTATTAATTAAATTATTGATTAAATAATTATTAATAGTATAGTATTGGAGAATGAATAAAGAGTTAGTCCATCAAGTTCAACCTTTTTAGATCTCTATTGATCTTTTTAATTTGGACTATTTATTATTATTGTTAATTGTTAATTATTGTTAATTGATCCAGAGGAAGGCAAACATAAAAAAAAAAAACATTGAAACTTTGCCAATTGTCTCATAAGGGGAAAAAAAAGCAAAATTCCTTCCTGACCCCAGAAACTGGCGATCAAATTTCTCCCTGGATCAATATTCCTTGCTAGTTATCTAGGATAGCCTTGAATGCCCTCTTTATTCAGAAATATATCTAACCCCTTTTTGAAGTTGTCTATCGAATTCGCTGTCACCACCTCCTTTGGTAGAGAATTCCACAGTTTAACCACCCTAACTGTGAAGAACCCTTTTCTTTGTTTAAGGTGAAATCTTTTTTTCCTCTAACCTCAACGGATGTCCTCTTGTCAGTTGAAAATCTCTTGCTACAAAAAGTTCACTTGACAAAGCCTTATATTGACCCTGGATGTATTTAAATAACGTAATCATATCTCCTCTTAGACGCCTTTTTTCTAGCGAAAATACGTTTAATTTTGCTAGTCTTTCTTCATAACTTAGCCCCTCCATTCCCCTTATTCGTTTTGTAGCCCTTCTCTGTACTTTTTCCAGCTCTAAAATGTCTTTTTTGTGAGGTGGTGCCCAAAATTGTACTCCATATTCCAAATGAGGGCGTACTAGAGATTTGTATAGTGGCAGAATTATATCTTCTTCCCTGGCTTCTATACCCTTGCTAATACATGCTAATATTTTATTTGCCTTTGCAGCCGCTGCTTGGCTTTGAGCGCTGTTACCTAGGTGGTTGTCCACTAGTACTCCCAAATCCCTTTCAATATCTGATACCCCTAGATTTGCTCCATTAAGATTATAGATTGCTTGGCTATTGTTCCTTCCCAAATGCATAACCTTACATTTATTTGTATTAAATCTCATCTGCCATTTAGCCGCCCATTTCTCTAATTTATGCAAATCCTTTTGTAGGGAAAGTACATCATTATCTGATTTTATTACCTTGCACAACTTAGTGTCATCAGCAAAAATGGAGACACTACATTCGAGTCCTACTTCAATGTCATTAATAAATATGTTAAAAAGGAGAGGACCCAATACTGAGCCCTGAGGAACCCCACTTATCACATTAGACCAATCGGAGTATGTTCCATTTACAACAACCCTTTGCTTCCTGTCTTTTAGCCAGCTCTCGATCCATGAGCAGATATTTACTGCAATTCCTATATCCCTTAGTTTGCTCACTAGTCTTCCATGTGGCACTGTATCAAATGCCTTTGAAAAATCTAAAAAGACTACATCCACTGAGTTGCCCTGATCCAAGTTCCTACTAACCTCCTCATAAAAACTAATTAGATTGGTCTGACACGACCTTTCCTTCATAAATCCATGTTGACTGCTACCTATGATCCTGTTCAAATAGACATATTCTTGTATTCTGTCCCTTATTAACCCTTCTAAAAGCTTCCCAACTACAGAAGTGAGGCTCACTGGTCTATAATTCCCCGGATTTGCTCTAGATCCCTTCTTAAATATAGGTATCACCTCTGCTTTTCTCCAGTCATCTGGTAGAGACCCTGTAGTGAGCGAATCTTTAAAGATTAGATATAATGGTTTGGCTATTACAGAACCCAGCTCCCTCAGTACCCTTGGATGTATTCCATCAGGACCTGGGGCTTTATTAACATTTATTTTCTCCAACCTCTTTTGTATTTCTTCCTGCGTTAACCAATTATTTAGTGAAGGTAGTGTAGCCCCATTATGTTGCAGTGTCCCAACCACTGGTACCTCCCTTGTGTAAACCGAGGAAAAGAACCTATTTAGCTCATCTGCCTTTTCCTGGTCACTAATTATCAGATGGCCTGTGTCACATTGTAATGGTCCTATCGATTCCTTCCTGGCCTTCTTCCCATTAATATATTTATAAAATATTTTAGGGTTAGTCTTACTTTCCATTGCAACTGACTTCTCATTTTCTATTTTAGCCAGTCTAATAGCCCTTTTGCAAGCCTTGTTGATTTCCTTATAGTCACATAAAGATGCCTCTGTTCCCTCCTTCTTGTATAATTTAAATGCATATTTCTTTTTCCTCATCATGATCTTTAAGTCATTGTTAAGCCACATGGGATGTGATTTACTCCTATTTATTTTATTTCCACATGGTACATGCTGATGAGTATGTTTATTTAGTAAGGATTTGAATGTTGTCCATTTATTTTCAGTATTCTTCCCTGTAAGTTCTTTGTCCCAGTCTATATGTTGTATTGCTGCCCGTAGCCCATTAAAGTTAGCCCTTTTAAAATTTAGAGTTTTTGTTGGCCCCTTACAACTCTGTTTTTTGTATTCAATCTCAAATGAGACTGTGTTGTGATCACTGTTCCCCAAGGGTTCCCCTATTTTTACATTTGATATTATATCAATATTAGTTGGAAACAATAAATGTTAATAAAGCCCTGGGCCCTGATGGAATACATCCAAGGGTACTGAGGGAACTGGGTTCTGTAATAGCCAAACCATTATATTTAATTTTTCAAGATTCACTCAACACAGGGTCTCTACCAGATGACTGGAGAAAAGCTGATGTGATACCTATATTTAAAAAGGGAGCAAGAGCAAATCCGGGGAATTATAGACCAGTGAGCCTCACTTCTGTAGTGGGGAAGCTTTTAGAAGGGTTAAAAAGGGATAATATACAAGAATATATATATTTGTACAGGATGGTAAGTAGGAGTCAACATGGATTTATGAGGTATAGGTCATGTCAAACAAATCTAATTAGTTTCTATGAGGAGGTTAGTAGGATCCTGGATCAAGGCAACTCAGTGGATGTAGTCTTTTTGGATTTTGCAAAGGCTTTTGATACAGTGCCACATGGGAGACTATTGTGCAAACTAAGAGATACAGGAATTGCAGTAAATATCTGCTTATGGATTGAGAGCTGGCTAAAAGACAGAAATCAAAGGGTTGGGGTAAATGGAACATACTCCGATTGGACTAATGTGGTAAGTGGAGTTCCTCAGGGTTCAGTGATAGGTCCTCTCCTTTTTAACATACAGGGAGTGCAGAATTATTAGGCAAGTTGTATTTTTGAGGATTAATTTTATTATTGAACAACAACCATGTTCACAATGAACCCAAAAAACTCATTAATATCAAAGCTGAATAATTTTGGAAGCAGTTTTTAGTTTGTTTTTAGTTTTAGCTATTTTAGGGGGATATCTGTGTGTGCAGGTGACTATTACTGTGCATAATTATTAGGTAACTCAACAAAAAACAAATATATACCCATTTCAATTATTTATTTTTACCAGTGAAACCAATATAACATCTCAACATTCACAAATATACATTTCTGACATTCAAAAACAAAACAAAAACAAATCAGTGACCAATATAGCCACCTTTCTTTGCAAGGACACTCAAAAGCCTGCCATCCATGGATTCTGTCAGTGTTTTGATCTGTTCACCATCAACATTGCGTGCAGCAGCAACCACAGCATCCCAGACACTGTTCAGAGAGGTGTACTGTTTTCCCTCCTTGTAAATCTCACATTTGATGATGGACCACAGGTTCTCAATGGGGTTCAGATCAGGTGAACAAGGAGGCCATGTCATTAGATTTTCTTCTTTTATACCCTTTCTTGCCAGCCACGCTGTGGAGTACTTGGACGCGTGTGATGGAGCATTGTCCTGCATGAAAATCATGTTTTTCTTGAAGGATGCAGACTTCTTCCTGTACCACTGCTTGAAGAAGGTGTCTTCCAGGAACTGGCAGTAGGACTGGGAGTTGAGCTTGACTCCATCCTCAACCCGAAAAGGCCCCACAAGCTCATCTTTGATGATACCAGCCCAAACCAGTACTCCACCTCCACCTTGCTGGCGTCTGAGTCGGACTGGAGCTCTCTGCCCTTTACCAATCCAGCCACGGGCCCATCCATCTGGCCCATCAAGACTCACTCTCATTTCATCAGTCCATAAAACCTTAGAAAAATCAGTCTTTGGATATTTCTTGGCCCAGTCTTGACGTTTCAGCTTGTGTGTCTTGTTCAGTGGTGGTCGTCTTTCAGCCTTTCTTACCTTGGCCATGTCTCTGAGTATTGCACACCTTGTGCTTTTGGGCACTCCAGTGATGTTGCAGCTCTGAAATATGGACAAACTGGTGGCAAGTGGCATCGTGGCAGCTGCACGCTTGACTTTTCTCAGTTCATGGGCAGTTATTTTGCGCCTTGGTTTTTCCACACGCTTCTTGCGACCCTGTTGACTATTTTGAATGAAACGCTTGATTGTTCGATGATCACGCTTCAGAAGCTTTGCAATTTTAAGAGTGCTGCATCCCTCTGCAAGATATCTCACTATTTTTGACTTTTCTGAACCTGTCAAGTCCTTCTTTTGACCCATTTTGCCAAAGGAAAGGAAGTTGCCTAATAATTATGCACACCTGATATAGGGTGTTGATGTCATTAGACCACACCCCTTCTCATTACAGAGATGCACATCACCTAATATGCTTAATTGGTAGTAGACTTTCGAGTCTATACAGCTTGGAGTAAGACAACATGCATAAAGAGGATGATGTGGTCAAAATACTCATTTGCCTAATAATTCTGCACTCCCTGTATTTATTAATGACTTAGAGGTAGGATTGGAGTGTGGTGTCTCCATTTTCGCTGATGACACGAAGTTGTTCAAGGTAATTTAGTCTGATAATGATGTGCTTTCCCTCCAAAGGGATTTACATAAAATTGAGGAATGGGCATCTAAATGGCAGATGATATTTAATACGAATACATGTAAAGTTATGCATCAGGGATGGAAAAATAGCCATGCAATTTATAATCTTAATGGAACAAATCTAGGTGTATCAGATATTGAAAGGGATTTGGGAGTACTTTTGGACAATCACCTAGGTAACAGTGCTCAAATCCAAGCAGCAGCTGCAAAGGCAAATACAATATTAGCATGTATTTAGAAGGGTATAGAAGCAAGGGAAGCAAATATAATTTTGCCACTATACAAATCTCTAGTACGCCCTCATTTGGAATATGGAGTACAGTATTTCTAATTAAAAAGGGAATTCAGGGTTATCATGGATAATTAGAGAGACAGATACTGGCAATCGGATTTGTGCCTTGATCAATACTGAGGTCAGAAAGGAATTCATTATTTTATTTTTTTAATTTCCCTTTGAGCTAAATCTCGCTTGTTTTTTTTTTTCTGTTTGCCTAAATATAAATAAATAAATAAATAAATAATTGATTAATAATTATACCGCATATTGCAGATCAGAGGAGATCTTAAAAGGTTGAACTTGATGGACTGAAAATCTTTTTTCAACCTTAAATACTATGGGCCTCATTCTATTAGCGGCAGTAGGAGCTGCGGGGCCGCAAGGACCGGCCGCAAGCTATTCTGCTATTCTATTCCCCTTCGGCCGGGGATTCCGGCAGGCTTGCGGCCGGCGCCTTGCTATCTCTTGCAGCCGCTCGCGCTGGAGGAAAGCCTTTGATCTAAAACGGCAAGAGTTTCGGCCGCAAGAAAAGCCCGGTTGCTATTCTATTGCTCCGGGAACCCTCTCTGCAAGGCTAAAAGCGAGCCACAGCTTACTTGCAGCAAACAGGTCCCGCTAGCACCAATTAAGCAGATAATATAGCCCAAATAAAGCCATCCTGCACTTTGAGGAGACTATAAAGTGATTGTAGGTGTTAGCAAAAATAGCACAACATTCCCCTATACTCAAATCCGTAAAAAAAATGTTTTATTATATATGTCAAATATCCATGGAAAAAGTCCAGAGTGCTTGGAGCACCTCAGACCTGGCCACGCTGCGGCCGGAAAATAAATAGTTAATGTAAACTCGGATTTGGGCTGATGTGCAAGCTTGAGAGTGGGTTACTATTAATCCTCATGTCCCCCAATATGATCCCTAGCATTTACAGAGCTGTACAGTGCTGTCTTGAATTTATTTTTGACTTTAAAAATTTTGGAGCTTACGGCCGGTTCCAAGATATGCGGACGGCCGTAAGGGGAGATCCTTGCGGGGCCGTATAATAGAATTGCGAGGTAACAAAACCCCCGCAAGGAATGAGTTTTTTTCCAGTTTTGCGCTTCTCTCTCCCCATCCTTTTCATATTTTTAACATTGATTGGCACACACATGGATGTTACCTATTTCTGGAGAAGCTGATTACCACCAGGAAAAGGTGTAATTGAATATATCTACAGTCACCATACTTTAGTCCAGAGTCCAAGCCACAGTACGTTTGTGGGACTTTTTGAAAATGTGATTGACACCCACTAAGGTGGAACTTGACCATTTATTTACCATTTGTTTAATTGATAATGAAACTGAATTACTTTCAGTGTCTACCTGCTCACTGTGGTTTTTTTGTTTTCATTTTTTTTTCTGTGTTTTTATTTTTGTTTTATTGTTTCACTTACAAATTGAAGGATACATAGATCACAAATATCAAAATAGCAACAAACGTTCCATCACCAAATACAAATTGACAGTGTTACACTTTTGATCATTTAAGAAAAAAAAAAAAAGAAGACCAGCAGAAGAAGAAGAGACAACAAATATAGAATAAGAAAGGAAGAGAGAAAGAGAGAGAGAAAAGAGAGAGAGAGAAAAAAAGAAGGTAAAGTATGGGCAGTAGGGAGGAGGAGGGACGTCGACACAGAAGTACTACACCATATTGATCAAAGTTAATGTCCCAGAGTTCCCATTTTTTATTTCCTGGAGATATCTGGATGAAATCTCTATGTTCTCTTTCTTATGCCCGATTTCTAGCTATTTCATCTAAAACTTGATTCCATGTGGGGATAAAGCTGTTTTTATAGAAATCCTCCTCTTGGCAGTCATAAAGATTTGGATCAGTAGAGCTTTTTCAGCTATGTTAAAAATGTTAGGGAATATATGGAAAAGAGTCATCTCTATAGAGGGATTGAACTGTTTGTTAAGAAAAATATTTGTAATTTAGGGCAATCACACCAAGTGTGCTTGAAACTGCCCCTCTGACCATAGTCTCTCCATCAGATATTACGTTTCCTGTTGTCTAATATCTCTGATACTCTATATGGTGTTAAGGGCCATTTTTGTTTGACCCTAAAAAATAACTCCCTATATAAAGCGCATTTAATAAACTTTTCTATTGGAAGGCCTAAAACCAGGCTTCTTTAGGCCATGCTAATCCCAATTATTTTTCCCAATCCTTCATTTTCTCAGTTTTATCCATTTCATTTTTTGATCTTAAGATCTAAAAAAAAACGAGATATTAGATGTTTCTCTACTTCCCTGGTGCAAATTATTTCAAAGTTCGTTAAGTTTCTATTTACAGAATTTAAAAATGTTGTTTTAATTAAGGCTTGTTTAATGGCATTGTATTCTATCCATCTATGGCATGGTAGATCACATTTTTGTGTAAGATCCTCAAATGTGCATAATTTTTTTTTGTCGAAGATATCTTTAAGCCTATCTATCCCCCATTCCTCCTAATTGAGATTTTTGGGGATATTTGCGATCCCCTTAAATTGTTGTAGAGACTTTAATGGACTAGGGAAAGGAGCAAGGACCCATTTTTTGTTGAGTCTAAACCACATTTTAAGATTGTTTTTAATCACCTAGGAGTGAGATTTGTCCTGTTTTATTTGTTCTCATCCCCATATGATATCTCTAAGTTCTACCCTTGGAGAAGTTTCTTGTTCTATTTGGTAACATCTGGTTACTTCTTTCCTTAAAACCCACTTTGGTATGTGTGATAACATTGTGGCTTCTTGATAACATCTACTGTCCGGAAGTGAAAGACCACCCCTCCTGAATTGTCTAATAATGATTTCCCTTTTTATTCTAGGTTTCTTGGCCTTATATATTTTCAATCATAGATTAAAGTTGTCTGATTAGATATATGGGTTAATTTATAGGTAGAGCTCTCATCAGGTAGTTTATCCTGGGCAGATTCGCCATTTTAACAGAGGCAATTCTTCCTA
Organism: Discoglossus pictus; assembly: GCA_027410445.1. NCBI lineage: Eukaryota > Metazoa > Chordata > Amphibia > Anura > Alytidae > Discoglossus > Discoglossus pictus. The sequence goes on along the minus strand of JAPZIH010000013.1, from coordinate 4,865,500 downwards.
CCCAGGACAAAGTGCCTCCATTTACCCTTCCCTCCATGAGCTTATTATAATTAGTCTTAATAATTACTTTTAAATCATTGTGAAATGAGATCCCCAGGTGTGTTACTGCATTCGGTTTCAGAGCATATTTAGATTCAAGTGAGTCTCTCTCAGTTTTTGATAGATTTAGCGTCAAGATTTCAGTTTTGGACCAGTTAACCTTGTAATAGGATATCTTGCTGAATGTGTTTAATATATTAAACAGATGTTCCATTGAGTTATCATGGTTCGTCAAAAGCAATAAGGCATCATCTATTATGGTTTTATGTAGGCTTTAACCGCTTTAAGTTCTACAACTTTGATCTTATCTGATGTTATAGCAGGGGTTCAATCATTAAGTTATAGATCAGTGGAGATAATGGGCATCACTGCTTGTTGTCATTTTTTTTATACACATAGTATTCTTAGGAAACTGCATACAATGCTTTAAACTGATTGAGATTGACTGGTGGGTTATATAGTACTTCCCTGTTTTTTTAGCTGGTTGTAAGGTAATAGGCTCTATATATATTTATTTTTTTCAGCAAAGGATGACTTTTCCTAATGGAAAGCAATATTCAGAAAATGTGACAGAAATGAATAGTACACGTAAAAATAAACATAATTGTAATTAGTTATGTCAAGAGGAAGGATCAGCTGGACCGGCCAATGAATGGATCCAACCAGTTAGGTCCTCTCCTCTACAGGAATATTAATTCCTCTGCGCTCAAACAACACTTAGTTTCATGCAGACAGCTAAAGTGCCCTTTGCAGCTGTCACTATTGCCTTGGCAACCATCAACATCACAGCCCTTCACTTCAAGATTCTCTCCCATCAAAGCTGCTGACACAAGTTATATTTACAAAATGTTAGTAGAAGCACTTCTCTGCAGGAGCAGGACTTGCAGCTATCTATGCAAACTGCTTGATTCATGTGTGAGGGAAGGAGGTATCCAATTACATAACAATTTGCCTTCATCTCTCCTCTCTCCTCGCCACCTTCCTTCCACTTATAGGGCCTCATTCTATTATCGGCCGTAGGAGATGCGGGGCCGCAAGGACCGGCCGCAAGCTATTCGGCTATTCTATTCCCCTCTGGCCGGGGATTCCGGTAGGCTTGCGGCCGGCGCCTTGCTATCCCTTGCGGACGCTCGCGCCGGATGAAAGCCTTTCATCTAAAACGGCAGCAAGAGTTTCGGCCGCAAGAAAAGCCCGGTTGCTATTCTATTGCTCCGGGAAGCCTCTCTGCAAGGCTAAAACCGAGCCGCAGCTTACTTGCAGGAAAAAGGTCCCGCTAGCACCAATTAAGCACATTATAAAGCCGAAATAAAGCCATCCTGCACTCTGAGGAGACTATAAAGTGATTGTAGGTTTTAGCAAAAATAGCACAACATTCCCCTATACTCAAATCCGTAAATATTTTTTTTTATATATATGTCAAATATCCATGTAAAAAGTCCTGAGGGCTTGGAGCACCTCAGACACGCCCACGCTGCAGCCGGAAAATAAACAGTTAATGTAAACTCGGGTTTGGGCTGATGTGCAAGCTTGAGAGGGGGTTGCTATTAATCCTCATGTCCCCCAATATGATCCCTAGCATTTACAGAGCTGTACAGTGCCGTCTTGAATTTATTTTTGCGTTTAAAGATTTCTGAGCTTACGGCCGGTTGCAAGATATACGGCCGGCCGTAAGGGGAGATCCTTGCGGGGCCGTATAATTGAATTCCAAGAAAATGGAACCACTGCAAGGAATCGCAGCCTTGCGGCCGTTTTACGGCCGATAATAGAATGAGGCCCTTAGTAAGATGCCAAGTTATGATTTCCTTAAAACGTGTATTTCCAAAGCTTATACAGCTGATGTTGTTCTTAGTTTGTTACATACTTCAAAAATAAGTGAAGTTATTCCTAAAATATAATTATTTCTTAACGAGAGACAACTTAATAGCAGGATTAGATAGAATAACTGGACTAAAAAGTTTTGCTGAGTTAAATACACTTTTAACCATTATGGTAGACAAATAATTAGTCCTTCCATTATCACTGTAGCGGAACCCATCACTGTTTTACCCTGTTTTATGATTATTCTTGGTTAAAATATGATCCTACAATATGTATGCTGGTTGATGCTCTGCAGAATATTAGCCAGACTTTTGCAGACCTAGGCTAATAGATAATCCTATTACAGAGATTCAAGAGATAAGAAAGTTGTAAAGGATCCTTGCATTTTCCAAAGTGTTTTAATTCTCTGATAAGAACAAAGAGGTGTAATTGAATCAGTGTCTGATTGTATCAAAGTTGCCAGGGAGGTGTGACCCCCCTATTGTTCTCTTTGTGTGTATTGTGTGTAGCCAAATATGGGCATGTGTATTGCCTGTGGCCAAAGAGAAGTATATATAGTTCTGCAATGACAAAAAGTCAGTATTCATTTGACTCCCAAATTGTGTGTCGTCCAATATGGGAGGTCGGGGATGGTGAAACTGTAGTGCCTCGTGGGTATTTTATCGTATACCAGCGGAGATTTTGGACTGCGTGTCCCAGCTCCGTTACATTTGTTGGCAAGTGGCGGGATTGTTCCCACGGTCAGAAGGACAGCTACAGGAGACACCATTCCGTGGAGTACAAATTGAGGGCAACGCTAGTATCCGTACAGCGCCCCTGGCTACAGCAGGATGGAACCGGCTAGTTTTCAGACAGCGTTCCATCATAAGGAGGAGGAGGCGGCCGCGGACTACAGGGATGCAGACAGAAAGGAACTCATGGTTACAGTACCTCGTATTACCCCACAGAATGAGTTTGGAAGAGAACTCCAAAGCAGACTGGCCTTTTTCCCAGATACGCTTCCCATGAAAACCTTGGAATGGTTAATGACGGATGTCCACAAATCCATAATGGAAAAGCAGCGGGCACGGGAGCGGTCCATCTGGGGAGCTGCTAACCCACCTCCCACCATTAAACCCCCCCCAGCACTGCGTCCGGGTGGTGGGAACTACCAAACCCCTGCACGGTACATCAGGTGCCACACGTGTAACCAGCAGGGTCACATGCAGAGAGACTGTCCCAGAAACAGAAACCGCTCCACGTGGAATACTCCAACTAATTCCATCCCCCAGCGGCAGTGTGTACCCCAGGGGGCTGAAGGTGTCGTCCTTCCCCCCCAGCGGCAGTGTGTATCCCAGGGAGCTGAAGGTGTCGTCCTTCCTCCCCAGCGGCAGTGTGTTCCCCAGGGAGCCGAAGGTGTCGTCCTTCCTCCCCAGCGGCAGTGTGAACCCCAGGGGGCAGAAGGTGTCGTCCTTTCCCCCCAGCGGCAGTGTGAACCCCAGGGGGCAGAAGGTGTCGTCCTTCCCCCTCAGCGGCAGTGTGTACCCCAGGGAGCTGAAGGTGTCGTCCTTCCTTCCCAGCGGCAGTGTGTACCCCAGGGAGCTGAAGGTGTCGTCCTTCCTTCCCAGCGGCAGTGTGTACCCCAGGGAGCTGAAGGTGTCGGCCTTCCCCCCCAGCGGCAGTGTGAACCCCAGAGGGCAGAAGGTGTCGTCCTTCCTCCCCAGCGGCAGTGTGAACCCCAGGGGGCAGAAGGTATCGTCCTTTCCCCCCAGCGGCAGTGTGAACCCCAGGGGGCAGAAGGTGTCGTCCTTCCCCCTCAGCGGCAGTGTGAACCCCAGGGGGCAGAAGGTGTCGTCCTTCCCCCCCAGCGGCAGTGTGTAACTCAGGGAGCAGAAGGTGTCGACCTTCCTCCACAGCGGCAGTGGGTACCCCAGGGGGCCAAAGGTGTCGTCCTTCCCCCCCAGCGGCAGTGTGAAACACAGGGGGCAGAAGGTGTCGTCCTTCCCCCCCAGCGACAGATTACCCTAACCAGGGGAGACACCAATCTCCCAGACGGCGCAGATGGGACCGTGGTCTCTGCGCCCACAGCTTGTCCAGATCCCCAACTACCGTCACTGGGACAACCGGAGGAGGGGGTAAGTACAAACTCCCCTCCCCAGCTAACTTCTTATGTGGCCCCAGGGTTAACAGAGGAAATGTTAACCCCCACTGACCCCCACGTTTCCCTGGCTACTGAGCCGGAATATGTCCCAAGTACCCCAGCGGAAGAGCTGACAGCGGGGCAGAGTGCAGTCGGCCTCTGCCCTCCCTTTGTCCCTGGTACAGAGCAGGAGGTCCTGCAGGTTATACCAGCAGAAGAGCTGGCATCAGGGCAGAGTGCCGCGGGCCTCTGCCCCTCAAGTCCCCTCAGCGTGTTGCCCCATCACCACAGCAAAATATCCAGGTGCCTGGTTAGACTTCCCCCCAAAGGGGAGATGTGTGACGAAGTGCCCTTCGCCACTTTGGCTTGGAGAGGACTGTTTGCCAGCCTCCTGCCCTGCGACTATGGCCCTGGTACATATTGCCCTTTGGAACCAGTGTTCGGCCATACCAGAGTGTAAGTCACTCATTCTGGCCCTTTACATACAGGGGGGTCATTCTGTACTTGCCCTGTGGGAGCGGTGATACCCCAGATAGCTATGCCATGGAGCCCATTCATATGATGAAAGACTATGGGAAAGACTTTAGCTACATGGCAATTGAACTGTGTGAAGAGGATCTGAGCGCTATTCGGTGGTTTTGTGCGCTCAGATCCCAGCTATCTGGGGATATGGGAAATGTGAGTAAATGTGAATTGCAGTAATGCTAATGGGTTGTCAAACTAGAGAATTGACCAACAAATACTTTTGTCCGGACATCCCCAGGCCGATCCGTTGGGATCAGACCGTGTATGCCGGCTTATGGTCACGGGGGAGGTGTGTAGCGGAACCCATCACTGTTTTACCCTGTTTTATGATTATTCTTGGTTAAAATATGATCCTACAATATGTATGCTGGTTGATGCTCTGCAGAATATTAGCCAGACTTTTGCAGACCTAGGCTAATAGATAATCCTATTACAGAGATTCAAGAGATAAGAAAGTTGTAAAGGATCCTTGCATTTTCCAAAGTGTTTTAATTCTCTGATAAGAACAAAGAGGTGTAATTGAATCAGTGTCTGATTGTATCAAAGTTGCCAGGGAGGTGTGACCCCCCTATTGTTCTCTTTGTGTGTATTGTGTGTAGCCAAATATGGGCATGTGTATTGCCTGTGGCCAAAGAGAAGTATATATAGTTCTGCAATGACAAAATAAAGTCAGTATTCATTTGACTCCCAAATTGTGTGTCGTCCAATATGGGAGGTCGGGGATGGTGAAACTGTAGTGCCTCGTGGGTATTTTATCGTATACCAGCGGAGATTTTGGACTGCGTGTCCCAGCTCCGTTACAATCACTACATTTGCTAACCCCATATTGGATGCGATTATTGGGGGTCCTATATGAGAAATCTATTCTGGTCTCAAAAAGCCATAGCTTTGAGAATTAATGAGATAAGCACATTGATAAAGTCAAATAAAGCATGAAACATGTTGGAAGGTGGAGAAAATGCTAAAGCCTCCAAGCCATTGTTTGTATTTAGAGAAGACAAGAAAGAATATACTGCTCAGGTGGGCTCTATATCTGTCCATCTGTCTATCTGCCCATCCATTCACCCATATATTCCTCTCCATCAAGCTTTTTATATGTCACTATTTCTCTATATATCTCTATCCTTCCATAAATCTCTCTTTTTCTTTCAGGTACTCTATCTCTCAATTACATTGATGCAAGATCTAGAGTGACTGTGAAAGTTAGCATATTTTAATGATATCCTTTTGCTTAGTAATTTGCTTTCATTAATAAATTAATACTAAATATAATGATGATCATTTTGTATAGTAATTACTTCATCAAGATGCTGTTTAGTGACTGGAAATAAACTTCTAGAAAGAGGCAGGAAATAAATACACAGAAAATATCAACCAGGTATCTAAACATCATTTACATTTAAATATTTAAACATTGATGATTGATGATTTAGACAAGATGGAAACTGCTCATATGTAGTGAGCTTGATACAAGGGATTATCCTACAGGAAGTCTTCTTCTGTTTGGAGAAACCAGAGATCAACGTGACACCCAGGGCTGTGGGATACAACAGAATAAACAAAAAACAATATTATTCTAATCACGTACAGTTATTGAGCTGGATGTGACCGTTATCATTTTGCACAGATTGAGAATCACATGGACTGTTACAAGACATATCATAGTCCATAGTCCTACATGCTCTATAATGAGTCTCACACATAGCTTCTTTAGATTTATTGAGTTTTACTCTCCAGACATGTCCGAAGACAAAGGCCAAAGTAAAACATATCGAGGTTATGGTCATAAACGGGACAAGAAATCTTCCTAGTGTTATAAAAGTCATGACACAGAGGAGATTATAATAACAGTAATTCTATTCTATAATTTTCCGAAAAATTGTCTTAGATCCGACATAGACATAATAGTAAAAAATATAGTATGTTTTAATTCCACATATGTGTATATTTGATTGTTAAGCATCATGATGAACTTCCATGCCTTTTTTTTTATTTTTATGTGCTGTACTGTCCCTTTAACTGCTGCTCTGGTTGTCAGAAATTGTTTTAAAACCATTTGCGAGTGCTATTTAGTCCTAGTAACGGTTTTTTCATATATTTTTTCCATTTACACGTCCAACGTAATTTATGTATAATATCCTAACCAGCATCAGTTGTAAGTGTCTAATCCTCAAAAGTTAAGTTTCAATAATTGCTTAATTATAAATATATACAGTTACTTCATAATGAGTTTAGTGTGATGTCATCAGTAATATAATGGATAATACAATTTTTCATATTATATGTCATGAGTGCAACCTGAACTAACTTCCCCCTTCCCATCCAGCTCTGCCAGCACAACAACTGGTTAATGACGCCTTACCCAATAATACTGATATCATTCTAAAAATCTAATCACCTTGAATCTGCCACACGGGGGTTCTCGATTACTAGTAATTACTGAACTAATTATAAAATATAGATCATTTATATATGGTAATTAGTGGTAATTAGTGAAGTGTGTTTATTGTTACTGTTTTAGAGAAAAGTAGATGGGTGGAACAAAGTAATGTAATCCAAGCCATAAATTACATAAGCCATAAATTAGGTAAGTCAAATTAATTAAGGACATTTTTTTAGGTAGAAAACTACAATTTGTCATCTGATGTTTAAGTTATCAGTGTGTATTGTTGTAATAGTGAGGGCACCTATAAATGGAAAGTGATTGAAGGGCAGTACATATAGAAACACCTTAATGGGAAGAAGACATGACACAGGGGGTCGTGAATTTGAAGTGTGGGCTTTGAGTGAATGTACAGGAACATGGTGATAATAGCCTGGCATGGATACATTGGGTGGTAGCAAGTAAATGTGAACAGAGAGGGTGAGTGAGAGATAAAGAAGGTGAGATAAGTGTATGTAGCTTCTATGATGGTTTGTCTCCAAGTGTTACAGCAAAAACAATTGGACAAATATAAACATGTCAAACATAACATGATAGTTCAATAAACATATTTTTGATGAGGGAGGCAACATAAGGCAGTATGCCACCGGTACCTTGTGAAAGAAATATTATTTTTTTAATTTGTTATTATAAACTTTTATTTGTAATGCCCCAACATATTCTGTGGCGCTGTACAGGGGATAAGAACAAGGACAAATACAATGCTAACAAACTGCAGAAAAAGGGTAAGGAAGAAGGTGAAAGTTTACTTAGGTAGGAAGATATGCAATGTTAGAAAGGTTTTTCATTTAGTAGACACAGGAAGGGATCTGATAGAAAGCCATTTGAGGTGAATGGCTCTAATATGTAATATGTTATCTACCCCTTGTGGTGAGATATATGATGATCCTGTAGTTTGCATTAATCAAAAATACACTGAATTAAGAGATATGTTTCATTTTGTTGCTTCCCTGTCCCCCTTTTATTGACTCAAGTTACTTCTCCACCACCTGCTCCTCTGCCTCCGTGTATTCTAATACTTTTTATTTAGTTGTCTTCAATTCAAGATCTTTTTAAGATTGCCTCTTGCTCATCTTATATGTATGGGCTACATGGTTACCCATTACGTGTTCTCTATGGATACTAGGGAAGAGCAGAAAATATGTGTTTTCATAGATCCTGCCTGTTACATGCGTTGAGTCCCTGTGGTTAATTGTCTCTTCTACACATGCTCGATAGCTTCACACTTGCCTGTTACAGTTTTGAGTTTCCCATTATTAGGAAGATTGACTGCACTGTTGAGAAGGAGAAAATAATTATAAAGCATTCCTAATGCCAAGGATTGTACATTGGCAAGAATCCTATGTATATATCTAATTTTTTACCCCAATTTCATGTATTAGCTCTGAGCTTTCTGCTTCTCACCCATTGGACTCTGGTCACTAATCTGGTTTTGGTTGGATGCAAATTAAGAAAATATTCAGTTACAAATGGAGACAGGTGGGATTACTTGTGTCAGCCACAGCTCTAAGATTATATTCCAGAGGTGATTGTGAGGCTTGTGAAATATTAACCACTTAATGAGTGAAATAAAGTATAAAACTTCTATAAATGGTTTATGTTCAACTTCCAGGTAATGTGTAAATCCAACTTCCAGTTGCACAGAGGCACAACCTCAACCCCCCTCCTCAACCTCCCTCCTTATTCTAAACCCCCCTCCGCATTCTATGATTTGCCCCCTATTTTCAGGGAGAAAAAGTGCGTGTTATACGCCGATAAATACGGTACATCAATACTAACGGCTTAAAAGAAGATATTATTACATTTTTATTACTTCAACCAATTATGCCATAGCACTTCAATGATTAAAAAATATATATAAAAGTATGTTACATGTATAGTTACAGCACAGACAGAAACAGAAAAACAGACAGAAAAAAATAATGTATAATGCTCTATCATGCCGACATTTTTGATGGGCAAGTAGCTAGTCTAGGACATAATAATAAGTTAATTAGCAGAACGTAACTAATCTCAATATATACTCTTCACCCTATTAGGTTAAATGAATATTATGCAACACATTAAATATTTCCAGACACAGTTAATTAAAAGGCCAAAAGGTCAAAAGTAGGATACTTGATTTATTAAATATATAAGGTGTTTTTTTTTTTACTAATTAATACTCAATATTTAAATCTGTAGAGTCATTAATCCTTCAATCAATGTTGTTGTGAACCTTGAAACAAAGATTTCAAAACCCTCTAATATTTGTGGCATAACTGTGGTTAAAAGTGTTATAAAAAGGTGAATAAAAAAATATATCTGGACAATCATCCAATAAGAGATGGACCCACCTCATCTGGCACTTTCCTCCCAACACCCCATTACTCAGCTATAGTATACAAATTAGACAAAAGCATTTTTATACAAAACTGCACAGACCCTTTTTTGTCATTAGAAGTTTAAGACTTAAAAAGATAAAAAATCTCATATTATGTAAATCATTTCAATTTCAATAATATACATATAATGGTATAATATAATAACTAACAGATTAGTATCCTATCTATATAGTCTTAGGTACTATCTTACATGACATATAATGGAATAAATCCTGAAAAGACAGCATCAATGTATTTGATACAATTAGAACAATACCTATAGACCTCCAAGGTGAACGTAGAAGGACCGTATGATACATATTGTGGAGACCATCACAAACAGAAATGGGAGTATAATTTCAGATTTTTTATTTTTTTTATTTCAAGAATTAGAGTTAATCTGCTTTCATTACGAATGGACCAGAGAAACTATTTTCAAGTGAGAAACATCCTAGAGTTAAAGTAACATAGAGGAGTAAATTAATGGGAAGTTGGTCTAAAACAATATATCAGTGGAAAATACTTTATTAAATAGTAAACAATATATATATATATATATATATATATATATATATATATATATATATATATATATGCTGCAAACTGTTGAAAAGCTACTGGTTATGCCAGTGAAATGTTGGGTATAAGTACTAAGAATAAAGGGAAAAGGAAATGGTCAGTATATTGGGGCTATTTACAATAAAATAACTGGGGTACTACTAGCTAACAGCCTTATTAAATTGTGATTCAGCACATTGAATAGGGCTCTATATAAGCACACAGCATATTTTTTTACAGAAGTTTTTAGTTAGGGAACTTCTATCCAAAAGCCAGGTCTTCACTAACTAAAAACTTCTGTAAAAAAAATATGCTGTGTGCGTAAAAAGAGCCCTTTTCAGTTTGCTGAATCACAATTTAATAAGGCTGTAAATGTGTGACCAGAGGACATATCATGCCACTACGTAGAGATAGAGAGAGAATCCTAAGATCCTTTTGGATCAGTTGCGGATCTACCGCTGGTGCAGCTGGTGCATTGCACAGAGGCCCCTGCTCATTCCTCCCTCTCCTTTTCCCTTCTATTCTTCCCCCTTCATACCCCCTTCCCCGTCCTCCCCTGGCCCTCCCCCTTTCCCCTCTCCCTTTGCTGCTTATTGTGTAATCCTGGTTATCCTCTCTCTGCGGCACGTCTTCTGACAGTGGCCAGGAACAACAAGAAGATATGTACTGCTTTGCTAGAAGAAATTCTTTAATCAAATGTCTCAAGTCAAGAGATCGAGGTATAAACTTAGAAAATGTACTCAAGTGTGACATAAACGATCTACTAAGCAAACACAAGTTTAAAGGCTAGCATCCTGTCTAAATAGCATTTTATCTGTCTTAGATGACAAATAATGAAATATATTTTGATAGTTACGAGTCAATTTGCTGTTTCTTAAAATGAGAACCACAGATTGTAGAGGAGAAAATGCAAGTACCGCTATGAATATCCCATAGTACTCCACACTATGTGATGGCAGAACATTGGATACATACAGCATTTCTGCCACATAAAAGATACAATAGAGAAGTAGAAGCAAGAGCATTGTCTTGGCTGCTCTTCTATGGATCTTCAAGTCGCTAGATTCTTTGAGGTTTTGCTCCATGTTATGTATGTGGATATAGAGGGACCATATATTAGAGATGGTGGTGACCATCACAATCAGAAATGGAATTAGAATGTTTGGAATTAATGGAATAATAGTTAACATAACATTGTCGTTGATCTCAGCTGGTATTGAGGTGATGTTTGCAGAAACAGAAGAGGTATTATTTGTTGGATCCAGTTTGGTAAAGCCCCATATCACAGGAATGCTGCTGATAAAGGATATAAGTCCTGCCACCAATATCAGCAAGGGCACCATGCGATCAATCTTCATCTTTAGTTGGACAAGAAGATCCATTTTGAAATGTACAATCTTCACACAATAAAACAAGCAGAGCAAGGCAGTGATCCATGAGCTGGTCAAGGAAGTGAAGACAGTAAGTAAATAGATAGCTGGCAAGTATCCTTTTATAGGTAGCTGTGCCTTCCTAAATATTGGCTAAATATTGGCTAAAATAGCTTCTATCTGAAGCACAAGGAAGGGGCTTTAATCTATGGGTCTGAGAAGAAAAAATGCCTGCTCTCTGCCTAACACGCCGCGGTCTAGACGCTTCAAAGTGACGTCATAGACCCGCGACTGCGTTCCTACGTGAACACGGCGTACGTTTCTTGAGTTTTGTCAAGGGTTACGCTAGCCTTCCCATAATGCCTATTTAAAGGCTAGCGTTGTCATAGTAACACAAACGGAATTTAAAAAGCCAAATGGCATAACAAGTGCAGTTAAAATCTTTAAGTGTTAGACTCTTCATTTGAAAATAAGATAGATGTAAAGTATTAAATGTCATAAGTACCAGGGGCTTATTAAGCATAAAGTATGATATCTGGATGATGTTAAATAATATTAATGGGTTATGTAATAAGAGATGAGGTATTATATCAAAGGTATCTCTAACATTGAAAATAGGAATTTTGCTGACCATATATAGAATTGCATATATTAGTTTCCATATGAGATGATCATTGCCAATTTTAACCTTGAAGTAAATACCAAAATGACTGTGCTGGTAACTACTTATAACAATAACTTACCTATTCTAAATATTTAATTTAATCCAGATTAGGCCCCTTATAGATTATCTAAACTAAAAAATGACAAAAATGTAATTTAAATTAAATCCTAAGTACGGTCTAAATAGAGAAATACTCTAGTCTAGTAGGATTTAGATATAAGGAGTATACGTAAAGCCTTCATTAAGGCCCTTGGGTTTTTTGGTATCTAATATCTAATACTATTGCAGACTTAGGCTAATAGATAATCCTGTTACAGAGACTCCAGAGATAAGGGAGTCGATTGTATAAAGTGTTTTCATTCTCAGATAAGAACAAAGAAGGATGATCTAATTAATGTCCGATTATATCAAAGTTGCCAGGGAGCATCAGGGAGGGGTGACTCACCTATTGTCCCTCTATGTGTATTGTGTGGCCAACTATGGGGGATATGTGAAATGTGTTATGTGTAAAAGATACTTTTACTAACTTTTGAACCCCTGGTCTGATTCATGCCATTTTTTAATATGTTGTTCCCCTGGGTGAGAGTTAAAGGTGTAGCCCCTGTATTTGGGGTACATCCAGAATGTGGTTAAAATTGTGTCTGTTTTAATTGTGTTACCTGTTATCTGAGGGGAGGAGACGTGGGGGTTGAACCATGTATCTAATTGGCTGTGATAATTATGTGGGTGTATCCCTTCAGAGGGCACCATTGCATAAAAGGAGATCCCCTGTAATTAAAGAGTTGACTACTTGACCCTTCAAAACGTAGCCTTGTCTCGTTATTGGAGGGGATCGCTATATCATACTGGGGATTGCTATGCTTTTGCATACTCCCTTGAGCTGTACGAGTCTGTGGTGCTAGTTTGGTGTCCGGTGCGGTGCTTGTAGGCCTCGACGCAAGATAGGATGCATCCATCAATGGAGGTACCCGGTCGGGGTGCCAGTAGATCCGTTACATATATATTTTTTTTTTTTTGTGAAGCAAACAACAAATAGGACAAAATAACAGAAAAAGTTATTTACCTATTCACTTCACTCCCCTAAAGCCAATACTTTGTAGAGCCACCTTTTGCAGCAATCACAGCTCCAAGTCGCTTTGGATAAGTCTCTATGAGCTTGCCACATCTTACCACTGGGATTTTTGCCCATTCCTCCTTGCAAAACTGCTCCAGCTCTTTCAAGTTGGGTGGTTTGCGCTTGTGAACAGCAATCTTTAAGTCTGACCACAGATTTTCTATTGGATTGAGCTCTGGGCTGTGAGTCGGCCATTCCAACACATTTACATGCTTCCCCTTAAACCACCCAAGTGTTGCTTTAGCAGTGTGTTTGGGGTCATTGTCCTGCTGGAAGGTGAAACTCCGTCCTAGCCTCAAATCATGCACAGAGTGGTGCAGGTTTTGCTCAAGAATATCCCTGTCTTTAGCACCATCCATCTTTCCCTCAACTCTGACCAGTTTCCAAGCCCTGGCTGCTGAAAAACATCCCCACAGCATGATGCTGCCACCGCCATGTTTCACTGTGGGGATGGTGTTCTTTGGGTGATGTGATGTGTTGGGTTTGCTCCAGACATAGCATTTTCTTTGATGGCTGAAAAGTTAAATTTTAGTCTCATCAGACCAGAGCACCTTCCTCCATACATTTTGGGAGTCTCCCACATGCCTTTTCGCAAACTCAAAATGTGCCATTTTGTTTTTTGCTGAAAGTAATGGCTTTCTTCTGGCCACTCTGCCATAAAGCCCAACTCTATGGAGTGTACAACTTATTGTCGTCCTATGTACAGATACTCCAGTTTCTGCTGTGAAACTCCTCACCTCCTCCAGGGTTACCTTAGGTTTCTGTGCTGCCTCTCTGATTAATGCCCTCCTTGCCCGGTCCGTGAGTTTTGGTGGGTGTCCGACTCTTGGCAGGTTTGCTGTTGTGCCATGTTCTTTCCATTTGGTTATGATAGATTTAATGGTGCTGCTGGGGATCATTAAATATTTGGATATTTTTTTTTTATAACCTAACCCTGACTTGTACTTCTCAACAACATTGTCCCTTACTTGTTTGGAGAGTTCCTCAGTCTTCATGGCAGTGTTTGGTTAGTGGTGCCTCTTGCTTAGGTGTTGCATCCTCTGGGGCCTTTCAAAAAAGGTGTGTATATGTAATGACAGATCATGTGACACTTATATTGCACACAGGTGGACATCATTTCACTAATTATGTGACTTCTGAAGGTAATTGGTTGCACCAGAGCTTTTTATGGGCTTCATAACAAATGGGGGTGAATACATATGCACATGCTAATTTTCTATTTCTAAAAAAATAGTGTTATATATATATTTTTCTCATTTCACCTCACTAACTGAGACTATTGTGTTCTGATCCATCACATAAAATTCAGATTAACAAAACATTGAACTTAAGGCTGTAATGTAACAAAATAGGTAAAGAGTCAAGAAGGTGAATGCTTTTGCAAGGCACTGTATGTATGAAGAATAATTCCAATAAGTCTACATATGTAACTACCTACGACTGTAGATAGATAGTTTTTGTGCCTTTGAGAAGTGGACTTATAGACCAAATGAAAGTGTATATATATATATATATATATTATATTAATTATTATAATTATACAATCTGTAAATGTTTACAGATAAAGAACAAAAATGGTAAAATGTCAACTGTCACTAAAATTATTGTGCAATTATTGTAATTAACAAGAAATATTTTTGTATCACAAAACGATAATCTAACAAGGTTCTTGTTAGCGATCCAACACCAATAAATTAGAAATAGCATCAAGGTTATAAAAAGAAATATGGTATATAGAAAAAGAAGTTTGGTATGTAGGACGTCATAACAAGCCAGGCTGAAATGACCTGAAAGTCCTAGATCCATTTATTAGCAAGCAAAAGGTTTAATTTGAAAATCATACAAATACAATACTTTCCTTCTTTTAATGACATTTTTTTGAATGAACAAAAAATAGTGATGTCATAGTGATGTCATAGTGATGTCATAGTGATGTCATAGTGATGTCATAGTGATGTCATAGTGATGTCATAGTGATGTCATAGTGATGTCATAGTGATGTCATAGTGATGTCATAGTGATGTCATAGTGATGTCATAGTGATGTCATAGTGATGTCATAGTGATGTCATAGTGATGTCATAGTGATGTCATAGTGATGTCATAGTGATGTCATAGTGATGTCATAGTGATGTCATAGTGATGTCATAGTGATGTCATAGTGATGTCATAGTGATGTCATAGTGATGTCATAGTGATGTCATAGTGATGTCATAGTGATGTCATAGTGATGTCATAGTGATGTCATAGTGATGTCATAGTGATGTCATAGTGATGTCATAGTGATGTCATAGTGATGTCATAGTGATGTCATAGTGATGTCATAGTGATGTCATAGTGATGTCATAGTGATGTCATAGTGATGTCATAGTGATGTCATAGTGATGTCATAGTGATGTCATAGTGATGTCATAGTGATGTCATAGTGATGTCATAGTGATGTCATAGTGATGTCATAGTGATGTCATAGTGATGTCATAGTGATGTCATAGTGATGTCATAGTGATGTCATAGTGATGTCATAGTGATGTCATAGTGATGTCATAGTGATGTCATAGTGATGTCATAGTGATGTCATAGTGATGTCATAGTGATGTCATAGTGATGTCATAGTGATGTCATAGTGATGTCATAGTGATGTCATAGTGATGTCATAGTGATGTCATAGTGATGTCATAGTGATGTCATAGTGATGTCATAGTGATGTCATAGTGATGTCATAGTGATGTCATAGTGATGTCATAGTGATGTCATAGTGATGTCATAGTGATGTCATAGTGATGTCATAGTGATGTCATAGTGATGTCATAGTGATGTCATAGTGATGTCATAGTGATGTCATAGTGATGTCATAGTGATGTCATAGTGATGTCATAGTGATGTCATAGTGATGTCATAGTGATGTCATAGTGATGTCATAGTGATGTCATAGTGATGTCATAGTGATGTCATAGTGATGTCATAGTGATGTCATAGTGATGTCATAGTGATGTCATAGTGATGTCATAGTGATGTCATAGTGATGTCATAGTGATGTCATAGTGATGTCATAGTGATGTCATAGTGATGTCATAGTGATGTCATAGTGATGTCATAGTGATGTCATAGTGATGTCATAGTGATGTCATAGTGATGTCATAGTGATGTCATAGTGATGTCATAGTGATGTCATAGTGATGTCATAGTGATGTCATAGTGATGTCATAGTGATGTCATAGTGATGTCATAGTGATGTCATAGTGATGTCATAGTGATGTCATAGTGATGTCATAGTGATGTCATAGTGATGTCATAGTGATGTCATAGTGATGTCATAGTGATGTCATAGTGATGTCATAGTGATGTCATAGTGATGTCATAGTGATGTCATAGTGATGTCATAGTGATGTCATAGTGATGTCATAGTGATGTCATAGTGATGTCATAGTGATGTCATAGTGATGTCATAGTGATGTCATAGTGATGTCATAGTGATGTCATAGTGATGTCATAGTGATGTCATAGTGATGTCATAGTGATGTCATAGTGATGTCATAGTGATGTCATAGTGATGTCATAGTGATGTCATAGTGATGTCATAGTGATGTCATAGTGATGTCATAGTGATGTCATAGTGATGTCATAGTGATGTCATAGTGATGTCATAGTGATGTCATAGTGATGTCATAGTGATGTCATAGTGATGTCATAGTGATGTCATAGTGATGTCATAGTGATGTCATAGTGATGTCATAGTGATGTCATAGTGATGTCATAGTGATGTCGCTAAATAAGTATACCACAAGTGGTGCGCACAAAACAGGATTGTACAAAAACTCACACAAACACATAGCAAAATAAATTAATATTCTTCTTTAATATATCACAACCTACTAAGAACCTTAAATAAGAATAACAAAAGTCGTGGTATTGTACATAAAGTAAAACATAACAGATACAATACACCAAAATTAATACATTTTTTACTTATTTAAAAGACTATTCACTCAGACATTTTCTATTTTATATTACAACAGATACTGCGTGAAGACAATTGGACGAGGACTTTCACCAAAGGACCACACCAACGGACCAGGACTTCGAACAGAGTACCACACCATTGGACAACGATTTTCAACTGAGGAACAACAAACATTCGGATTGAAATCACACTTCAACCAAGGTACAGTATAATAAGTACAAAAGGAGAAAACTAAAGAAACATGTTTCATCTGCATTCGTGTCAACAGGAAAAAAAAAAAAAATTATTAATGACTATGTCCCTTATTCTATTTAAATTGGCACTATGCAATACATAGCTCAATAACCACATCAATGTTTTTTTTAGCAAAACAAGTTTTTCAGTGGTAAACATCTATCCACAAACAAGGTTTTCAAGAACTAAAAAATTATTTTAAAAAAAATATGTTAACTGCCATGGTCCAAATTGTTATTCAATGAGGCCAGGAATTATAACTTTTAACTAAATATAACTGATACATTAATGATTTACATTTTTTGTCCCCAATTGTGCACAATAATCTTTAACAGGAATTACAAATTTAAATATAAACAATTACATTTCTTTTTTTGCCTTTACAGATTAATATGGCTGATAACGAGAGCAAAGAAGAGAAGACAAGACGTCAAACTAGAGAAACACAAGAGATGGGCCGCACAGAAGACACCAGAGGAGAAAGAAATTTGACGAGAAAAAGAACGCAAAAGACTTGCAAGCAAAAGAGTATCAGCTGCAAAAATGAAAGATACGACAAAAAAAAATAAAGCAAATAAAGCATTTACAACCTGTTCCTCAAACATCAGATGACATTTTACAAGATACAATTAGACAGACCAAAAAAGCAACTACAAAAACAAAGCATTTACAAACTCTTACTAAAACCTTACAGGACATTTCAACAAAACAAGGACAACATATACCAAGAAAAGCCACGAAAAAAAACTTAGCATTTAGAACCTGTTCAAACATTCCATGACTTTTCACCTGATGAATATGAAAGTCAAACTGCTATATGCTTTCCAAATTGTCCTCTACTCAAGTCTTTAGCAGTAGAGGTTCATAGTTGTGGGGACATGACTACTCAATGTCAGTTTTGTGAGGCTTATTATTTTAAACAGGAGAGACCCAGAGATGGCCAATTTATTAGTTGTTGTCAAAAAGGCAAGTTCAAACTTCCAGAAAGGAAAGAATTTCCAATCTATTTACAAAATATTATGACTGAACCTACTTTTCCAAACTGCAAAAATTTTAAGACAAACATAAGATCCTACAATAGTGCCATATCCTTTGCATCTATGGGGGCAACATTAGCTGCTAATGTACCAGGACATTGTCCTTACTGTTTTAAAGTCCAAGGACAAATTTATCATCGGACTTCACATTTACATCCAGAGGAAGGAGAGCAAAGAAAATTTGCTCAACTATATGTCCTAGATACAATGGAAGCTGTTGACCAACGTATGCAGATGGAAGAAAATAAAAAATGCTTACCCAGTGTTTTCATAGAGCTAAATAACATTATGGACAACAATCCCTACAGTAAAGCTTACAAAAAATTGGCAGAAGTAGAAAATGAACAACTACTTCATTCACAAACACATCAATTACCAATGCCGAAGGTTAATATGGTGCTTAAAAGAGACAGACATACTGATAAACGTCGTTATAACTTGCCAACAACAAATGAGGTTGCAATGGTGTTTCAAAATGATGAAGGAGAACCACCATTTCAAAGAGACATCAGAATATATCCCAAAAATGAGGAGCAACCATTTATTAATATGAGTATCTTAAGTCCAAATTTAGATCCAATGACATATCCCATCTTTTTCCTACATAGAGAAGCAGGTTGGCAACCAAAATTAACCCTTCCCAGTTACCCAAATGCTAAAGCCAGAATACGAAATAATGTTTCTATGCTTGAATTTAAAGTAGCTCAAATTGCCATTAGAGATGAATTTAATCCGATTTTATGTGGTGGAAAACTAACACAACAATGGATTATTGATTCATATTTGCAAGCTGAGGCAAATAATTTAAACTTTATAAAATATCAAAAAGATAAACTACGTGTAGAACAATATTCTGGACTCATGGACTATGTTGCTGACGTGGCTACAAGCAGAGACATGACAGCTGGCAAAGCCATCATTTTACCATCTTCCTTTCAAGGATCTCCTCGAAATATGAGAGAAAGATACAATGATGCTATGGCTATTGTCACCAAATTTGGAAAACCAGATTTATTTCTGACATTTACATGTAATCCACAATGGCCAGAAGTTACACAAAATCTACTTCTTGGACAAACTGCTTCTGATCGACCAGATTTAGTAGCCAGAGTTTTTAAGATTAAATTAAATGAATTAATACGTGACTTCACTATAAATCAGTTATTTGGCAAATGTCTTGCTTATGTATATACCATTGAATTTCAAAAAAGAGGACTTCCACATGCACATCTTCTCATAATACTTCAAGAGAAAGATAAATTAGATACTTTTGACAAAGTGGATGCAGTCACAGTTGCTGAACTACCAGATCCAGAACTATATGGTAGACTATATGAGATTGTTACTCATCGCATGATTTATGGACCCTGTGGAGACCTTAATCCACAATCACCATGTATGGAAAATAATAAATGTTCAAAAGATTTTCCAAAAGATTATAGAGACAAAACATATGCAAATTGTGATGGATATCCATTATATAGAAGAAGAGAAGGAGATAGTGCCATTATTCGTGGAAAAAAAATTTCACAATAGATATGTAGTACCCTACAATCCACATTTACTCATGAAGTACAATGCCCACATCAACGTAGAAGCCTGCATTTCCATTAAATAAGTCTACAAATATATTTACAAAGGCTATGATGCAGCTACTGTAGTCGTCAAAAGTGCAGACAACCCTGAAAGTAGTGAGTTAGTACATGATGAACTTGCATCTCATGTAGATGCTCGCTATGTCAGTGCGCCAGAAGCTATGTGGCGGCTTTTAAAATTTGAAATGCATGATAGATCACATGCAGTATATAGATTAGCAGTACATTTGCCACAATGACATTTAGTCTATTTCCATGCTGGAAATGAAATGAATGCATTGGCCCAAAGTGAAGAGGACACTATACAAACTGCATGGTTTGCATTAAATTCAAATGATGCTCAAGCAACACAATACTTATATATTGAAATTCCATATCACTGTTTTTGTGAATGGATTATGGAGACCAAGAAAAACCAGAGGCAATAAAATAATTCCACGAATTTACACAGTCAGTCCAAAAGATGTTGAACGTTTTTGCTTACGGATATTACTTTTAAATGTTCCAGGTGCACACAGTTTTGAACAATTAAGAACTGTTAATGACATTGTATATGAATCCTTCCATTTAGCTGCAAGACATAGAAACTTACTAGCTGATGATACAGAATGGGAAAGATGTTTAGAAGAAGCAGCACAATGTCAAATGCCACGGCAGATGAGAGAACAATTTGCATTTATTTGTATCTTCTCAAATGCTCCAAATGCATTAGCTTTGTGGGAGACTTTTAAAAGTAATATGGCTGAAGACTTTATGCGACGATACAATGAACCCATTGCACACTTAAAAGCGTTAATGGAAATCCAAGAAGTATTTTTAACTCATGGATTAAGTTGTGCAAGTTTTAATTTGCCTGATCCAGGTCTTATAGATGACATTAACTTTGAAGACTATGACATTCAGCTACAAGCAGAAAGAACACAAGAAAGACTTGCAACTTTAAATACACTACAATTGCAAGCATTTCATGCCATTAAAAATGCTATAGATGATGACATGGTGACAGAGCGTTATTTCTATCTTGATGGACCTGGCGGATCAGGAAAAACCTATTTGTACAATTTATTAATGAGTTCAGTACGAGCACAAGGACAAATAGCAATGGCGTTTGCCACTACTGGAATTGCTGCACTTTTATTAGAAGGTGGAAAAACTGTACATAGTGTCTTTAAACTGCCAGTGCCTATTTTAGAAACTTCTGTGTCAGATATTCTCATGACATCCTTACAAGCAAAGAAATTGAAGAAATGAAAATTAATTATAATAGATGAGGCCACAATGATGTCATGCTATGCCCTCTATAACGAAATCCCCTATTTTACAGACTTCACGAAGCAACCTGTTCGGTTATTTGAGGATTTACAATGGGCTTTCGTGGAAATAACTAATAAGACAAACTTCAGTCGACGATTCTGAGAACTGCGTTGGTGAGATCTGAGCACTATTCGCCTAGAATATGCACTCAGATCTCAGCTATCTGGGGATATGTGGAACTTCAAGTTTACATTGTGTCAAAACAAAGTTATACATTTTTATTCTGTTTTATTAAAACAAAGAAGCCATGTTTCTTTCTTCCTGGAGAGAATTAAGGCTCTCTGTGCTACTTTAAGTTAATTATCTCCAGGATAGAAAAGAGGGAGTGATTTATGTGTAAGGGGAGTGCTTATGCTATAGCCACTGTGATTGGCTACTGTTTCACCTTTGCCCACCAGGAGGATGTCCTGATATACCGGGCGTGTAGCCCAGAGTAAAGAGTTCATGCTTACCCCTTCATGAAGTTTTGACTCATGTTTGGGGGATTGGGAGCTATAATCACTTAGTTTCAGCTGGAGTTTGGAGGAAAATGCAAGGATCCTTTATACCCTCCAATGTATTGACCGTTTGCTTCGTGAAGTCATGGATAATATTTTTCCATTTGGTGGAAAGGTAATGTTGTTGGGTGGCGATTTTAGACAAACATTACCTGTCGTTGTACATGGAAATCGAACTGACATTATCGAAACCTGTATAAAGTCAAGTACAGTATGGAAACATTTTACCCATCTTCAACTGCAACAAAATATGAGATCAGAAGGCCAAACTGATTTCAATGATTGGCTTATTAAAATTGGAGAAGGCAGAACAGAAAAAATACTACATTTAGCTGACGACACTGTAGAGATCCCACCTCATATGATTTGTCAACAATATATTATATAGGCTATATTTGAAGGGAGCATAAATAACGAAGAGTATTCCGAGCTTGCCAACCAAGTCATACTGACGTGTAAAAATAAAGATGCATTAATCCTCAATAATGAAATCTTAAAAATAATTAATGCACCACAAAGAATTTATCACAGTGCTGATTCTGTACTTGCTGATGACAATGAAAGTCAGGCTAACTTTTCCACTGAATTCATAAACTCACTAACTCCTTCTGGAATGCCACCACATATTTTGCAGCTAAAGAAAGGTGCAATTATCATGTTACTGCGAAATATGAACGCCAAAAAAGGCCTATGCAATGGCACAAGATTAATTGTTCAACAATTAAAGGACCATTTTATAGATGCTGAAATTTTAACTGGGACCCATAAAGGAGAGAGAGTTTTCATACCAAGAATAGATTTAGCACCAAGTGAAAGTAGTCTCCCTTTTATACTTCAAAGAAGACAATTTCCCATTATTATGGCATTTGCCATGACCATTAATAAATCACAAGGTCAAACTTTCAAATCTGTGGGTATTTTTTGGAAGAACCAGTATTTGCACATGGTCAATTGTACGTTGCATTGTCACGCTGCAAAAATCCACAGGCTATTAAAGTTTACATTGAAAACAATGAAAGTCAAGGTGATTTATTAGAAGATGGACGTATTTTTACTAAAAACATTGTCTACTATGAAGTACTATAACTTAGCAGGATACAAATTAAAGCCATGCAAACATTTTTTAAAAGCATTCAAAAATACATAACAATTAGTTGTTTAATTCCGTCATAATTAATGGAAGTAATGTTTATGGATAATTCGCCTCACAAAATACTTGCCTTGCATTTTTATGAAAAATTATGTTACAATGTTACGTCACTGTGTTAATGTTTCTAATGTTACAAGTTTAAAAACAATATTTTCAAGTTATTTCATTCAACAGATTACAAAGTGGATGTTAAGAGCTCAAGCACCTTCTAAGTCACAATGTAAATATTGTCTGTTATCTTAAGATTACTACCTACATTAATGTTTATCGCCAGTTTATGTGGTCAGTAAGGAATTACTTTCATCAGGTACGTTTTAAGGAGAGTTTTTACTGTATGCCTTCCTCTACATTCAGTGTCTATTGAAGTTAACAATTATTCTAATAGAAATTGCATGTTAATACTGATTAATTTAAAGTTCAACTGTTTTTACATTCAAATGTTAATACTTTTAATACAAAATTATGTTACAAAATGTATTCACTATGTTCCTGTTTATAATGTTCCAAATTAAACAAATGTTTTGTCATCTTCCAAAGTTACATAAAAAATAAAGTTCAAGTTTCAAAATATATACTTTGAAGGTTATTGCTTACATATATTTTAAACTTCATGTTAAAATTCGGGACGTTTCAACAAGGCTTTTTACTTTTTTCTTTTCTCTGGATTCAATGTATATTAAAGTTAACAATTCTTCAGATACAAATTTCATGTTAAAAAACCATTACATCAACATTTTACAAAAATACACGTTCATATCACAATACTTACAAGGGTCAAAAATATATATAAACTAGCGAATTGCCCGTCAAAAAATGACGCAATGAAATTGTAAGGTAGCTAAATTAGTAAATGAATATAGTGTACCTATTTTGAAGCATTGTGATGAAGAGCTGGCAATCTGTGTTGATGTTGCTGCAGCATTAGTGGTGTGGAGCTGCTGTGTAAGCATGCTGAATGTGTGCACTGTGTGGTATGAATATCCGTAGGTGGTTTGTGTCGTTTTGCGAGTTTCTTGTGGTGTTTTGCGAGTTTGTTGTGGTGTTT
This sequence comes from Discoglossus pictus, assembly GCA_027410445.1. NCBI lineage: Eukaryota > Metazoa > Chordata > Amphibia > Anura > Alytidae > Discoglossus > Discoglossus pictus. Next base: position 4,841,655 of record JAPZIH010000013.1, on the reverse strand, counting down.
TGCGAGTTTAGAGTGGTGTAGCCTCGTTTTCGTTTTGTTCGGCAGCCATTTTTTCTGTCGCTTAGATTTTTTTTTAGTCTAAAAAGTCTTTTATTTCGAGTAAAATCGAGGTGTAAGTTGCATTTTTGAGGTCCTGGGTGCTCCCTCTTGGTGTAGGTAAGGTTTTTATGTATGTGCTGTGTGTATGTATTGTGTTTTAAATGTTTGTATGTCGGCGTGTTGCGTCCGATGTTTGCGAGGTCGTAATGTGTGGTAACGTGTTTCGTAGGTTGTTTGCGTTCCTCGTAAAATTTAGCGAGTGTCGTAATTTGTGTGTCGTATTTTTTGAGTAGCGACGTGAAGTTTGCGAGGGTTTGAGGCCCTTGCCCAGTGACCTCGCCAGCAACTGAGTCCCTCGCTTTGCGAGGGACCTCAGTTGCTGGCATGGAGCGCCTTCGGCGCTCCATGCCAGCAACTGAGGCCCTTGCCCAGTGACCTCGCTACGCGAGGGCCGCGGGCTCGCTACGCGAGCCCGCAAGCGTGAGCAACGACTCGTACGCTCACAGCTATATATGTGACTAGCGAATTGCCCGTCAAAAAATGACGGCAATGAAATTGTAAGGTAGCTAAATTAGTAAATGAATATAGTGTACCTATTTTGAAGCATTGTGATGAAGAGCTGGCAATCTGTGTTGATGTTGCTGCAGCATTAGTGGTGTGGAGCTGCTGTATAAGCATGCTGAATGTGTGCAGTGTAACACTGTGCGTGTGCGAGACCAAACCGTTAGCGTAGTCGTGTACTTCCGCATTGGTGTAAAATGGCGAGTAATGTGTGGTATAGGTCTGTATCGGAATATCCGTAGGTGTTTTGTGGTGTTTTGCGAGTTTAGAGTGCTGTAGCCTCGTTTTCGTTTTGTTCGGCGGCCATTTTTTCTCTCGCTTCGTTTTTTTTTTAGTCTCTAAAGTGTTTTATTTCGAGTAAAATCGAGGTGTAAGTTGCATTTTTGAGGTCCTGGGTGCTCCCTCTTGGTGTAGGTTAGTTTTTTATGTATGTGCTGTGTGTATGTATTGTGTTTTAAATGTTTGTATGTCGGCGTGTTGCGTCCGATGTTTGCGAGGTCGTAATGTGTGGTAACGTGTTTCGTACGTTGTTTGCGTGCCTCGTAAAATTTAGCGAGTGTCGTAATTTGTGTGTCGTGTTTTTTGAGTAGCGACGTGAAGTTTGCGAGGGTTTGAGGCCCTTGCCCAGTGACCTCGCCAGCAACTGAGTCCCTCGCTTTGCGAGGGGCCTCAGTTGCTGGCATGGAGCGCCTTCGGCGCTCCATGCCAGCTACTGAGGCCCTTGCCCAGTGACCTCGCTACGCGAGGGCCGCGGCTCGCTGCGCGAGCCCGCAAGCGTGAGCAACGACTCGTACGCTCACAACTATATATGTGATAACTAAACAACTTGACAAACATATACATCACATTGCCGTCATTTTTTGACGGGCAAGTCGCTAGTATGAAAATGTTTATATGTTGATTAATAATAAAGGATCAACAGAACATGAATAGGACATCGCTAATAGATACATATAGTCATTGGTTCAAAAACAGAACATGAGCAGTACGTCAACACCATTAGAATATCACCAGTAAGTGCATCCAGCACCCCAACATTAGGATGGGCTGGAGAGTCCATGACATATAACTACCTGGTAGACGTTGTCCCTCCTGTACCTCAGGCTTCTGAAGGGTTTCTGGAATGATGAGAATAAAATATACATTACACATAGAAAATGCTCCCTTCATTCTCATATTACATGTTACTGACACTTATTTTTCCTTTTTTAATATTGTATATCTTATAACGTTGTTAAATTAGCGATCAAGGTATATACTGTATGATATTTACATGTTATATCTAGAGAGGCTGTGCGTGCTTCTTCATTACTTTTAATTTTTATTTTCTTTATATTATTAAACAAGCGACTAGCTCATCAAAAATGACGGCAATAAACTTTGAAGCCTGGCAATGCTGTTTGCCACAAAATGTGAGGATTTGGCCCCTCTGAGCACCTTTGGTGCTCATTGAGAGCCTCTTCCCCCCGTCTACTTTACAGGCCCCATGATGAGCAGATATACCGCTCATTGACGTTTTTGCCAAGCAACACCTTTCCTGCTTTGCAATGATCCCCTTCAGCGCTCATTGTGAGCCTCTCCCTCTGTGTATTTTATACGCCTGTGTAGTTTAGGGACCTATTGCCTTGGGTTCAGTGTTAGTGGCTTGAGTTAGATGTTACTGACTTGCATTAAGTCGTACTGGTTTGCATTTGGTCTTAGTGCTTAGGGCTTGTATTTAAGTCCTTGTTTTCATCATGTTTTCGGCAGCTATTTTATTTCTGGCTTCGGCGATTTACAATCGTGAAAAAAGGCGAAATATGCCTCAAATTAACTTTAAATCTCACTCACAGGCTCCCTGGCTCTCTCCCTGTGCTGTGTGTGAGTGTGTGAGGGAATTTGAGGCAAATTTGTGTGTTTTGCATGTTTTTCCAGTTCAGTAGTTTGGCAGCTAAAGTCGTATTTTTCCAAGCCCTGCAGTCCATCATACGGCCGGTAATTTTTGCCAAGTCCTGCGTGTCTCAGGATGAGCACAAAATAAGTCCCGCATGTCTATGGCTGCAATGAGCTTCTTTGGCGGTCATTACAGCCCAAGTCCCACAGCATACCTCAACGGCTTGCTTTTGTACAGCTCGCAGTTGCGGCCCTACCAGCCACAAGCGTGACAACAACTCGCAGATTGATAACTATTATATGTGAATGGCGACTTACCCATCAAAAATTTACGGCAATAAAATATGAAGCCTGGCAACGCTGTTTGCCACACAATGTGAGTCTTTTGGCCCTCTGAGCACCTTCGATGCTCATCGCGAGCCCCATGATGAGCACATTGCGAACCTTTCCTCCCACCTAATGTATGGAACGCTTCTTGCAGGGTTCATTAACCTGCATCCCTGGCATTGTGTTAGTGTCTTTGCCGTCGTGTATTTTCTTAGTCCCGCATATTTTTCAGAGTTCTGTATTTTTCTGAGGTCGGAATGTGCTTAGCCTCGTTTTCATTATGTTTTCAGATTTTTTTTCCCGCCATTTTTGTTCTTGCTTAGCCGTTTTTCGGGTGAAGAAACCGCAAATTGGGATTAAATTAGCTTGCAACCTCACTCCCAGGCGTCCTGTCTCTCCCCCTATGTTGTATGGGTTTTAATTTATGTTTTATTTTATTTTTTGGTTTTCGTGTTTTTCGATTTCCATGGTTTGGCCGTTACATCCGTATTTTTCAGAGCTCCGTTTTTTTTTGCCCCCGAGATTCCCGCATGCTTCAATGCCTCAACACTTGCCTCACTTCCAAAAGGCTCCCAGGAGCACCTTTGGTGCTCATTTCATCCTAAGTCCCGCTTGTATCCATGCCTCAACTGTTCACCTCGATTTGCGAGGCTTGCAGGAGCACCTTTGGCGCTCATTTAAGCCTAAGTCCTGCATGTTTCCATGCCTCAACTGTTCGCCTCTGGCGCTCATTGCCTAATTCCTCCGAGCTCGGAAGGCTTCTATGCCTCAACATCTCACTTCGCAAGGCTCGCATGTGTAACAGCAAATCGCAGTTTGACAATTATAATATGTGAGATATTAAAGTAATCATATGCAGTCTGCTCTAACAGATAGAGTGTGAAATTCTCATGGAAGAGTTGTTTTTTAAATGGATCTTAAATTATTAATTAAATTATTAAAATGATTATTTTTTTAGTTAATGTGTGTATAGCCCCTGAAGTCTCCCACAAGAGTATGCAGATTAGAAAGGTGGAGGCTGTAACCTTCACACGGATGTGGTGCAGTAGGTACAGGCCTCTGTTTAGAACTGTACATACTAATTTGAATCAGTCTTTCATGTTTTTATTTTTTTAATTAAAATATATAGGTATAGTAATTGAGGTTGAAAAAATACCTATAGTCCATCACATTTAACAGTTTTAGATCTCCTCAGATCTGCAATATGCAGATTGTTAATTTTACACACACACACACACACACACACAGTAAACTCCCCGTTATCCGGCACCCACGGTTACTGCCTATTGCCGGATAAGTGTAGTTGCCAGGTGCTTGAGAGTCACTGTTTTATGAAGCCTACTTAACCCTAAACCTCCTAAAAACCCTTAAACAATCTATTAAACAGCTACTGCTATCTAATCTAAGTAATTTAAAACTAAAAAAAAAACTACAGAAAAAAAGATGACATAAAAAAAAAAAAAATTGTATGCCGGTTGTGCCAGATAATGACGATTAAGTGAGAATTTTTGTCAACCAGGGAATGGAGGCAGGTGCCGGTTGCTTGAGAGCCCCGTATGGTTCAGAGACGGATAATCAGGATTTTACTGTGTGTATTTCACATATAATAGTTGTCAAACTGCGATTTGTTGTCACGCTTGAGACAAATCACAGTTTGACATCTGCGCATTGCGCAATTTGCCGCTCATGCGCACTGTAAGACGCGCATGCGCATTTCGCAGTGACCTGCGCATTTGCATATCGCGGCGTAAGCCCATGCGCATAGCGCGGTGTAAGCCCCGCATGCACATTGCGCAACAGCCCACTGCGCAGCGGCAGTTTGAGCAGGCGCACTGCGCACCAACGAAACAGGAGGAGGAGGGGAACAGACACAGGGGCGGGAGGGGTGGGAGAGGGGAACAGACACAGGGGCGGGAGAGGAGGGGGCAAGAAGAGACACAGGGTAAGGAAAGGTGGGGAAAGAGACATGGGGGACAGGGGAGGAAGGTACAAGGGGAGTGGGGGGAAGGAGACACAAGAGGAGGGGGGAAATTAAACACAAGGGAGGAAGTAGACAGAGGGAAAGACTCTCAATGAGCGCCAAAGGCTCTCATTGTGAGGCCAGTAAAGTAGAGGGGGGGAGGCTCCCATTGTGTGGCAAACAGCATTGCCAGGATTCACATTTTATTGCAGTCATTGTCGACGGGCAAGTTGCTAATTATATATTATATATATATATATATATATATATATATATATATATATATATATATATATATATATATATATATATATATATATATATATATATATATATATATATATATATATATATATATATATATATTTTAAAAGTTTCTCTGTTCTTTCCTGTCTCTAATCTAACACCTGCTGCTTATATCAGACACGCACATTACATGGAATCGAACTATTGTACCAGAGCGCCCCCTTCTGATGGGGGGGTTGCGTCCGGTTCTCCTTTCTCTTTAACTTATTTATGGAGGAAAAACACAGCAGGTTTGTCAGAAGCTTTGTTTTACTGCTGTATTATTTTGTCAGTACAAAATGAAAGAAAAGTAGTGCTTATCCTCAGCAACTAAATAAAATCCTACATAAACGGGCTTACTATAACCTGGAACACCCTGACTCGCCCTGAGACGGCTTTTCAGCCTGCAGGTAAAATTATACAGTCCATAGTGTATGCTCTCTGCTTCTTTCTTGGATCTCTTGAGGACCTTTTTCCTCCTCTCTCTCTCAATAGTGGGTGAAGCATAGGGCCCACCCTTCTCTCCCTTATGCTTCACCCCAGGGACCCTTGTCACCCTCTTGTGATGAGGGATGATTACTCTCTCTTAATACTCTCTTCTCCCTGGGGCATTTGTAATCCTTTTTCTGGGTATGATGAAAATAATATGTATTTGGCACCAACCTTTTATCCCCCAAGTTGTATCCGGTTTATCAGGAATGGGGGGCTTTTGGATGGCTCCTTACTCAGCTTGATTTCTCCTTAACAGAAGCGGGCTGCTCTCTCCTTTAGGAAAGTCTCTCAGTGACACCCTCCTCCTCAGACTGCTAGGCAGAGACTGCAAACTTCACTGAGCAGCCTTTTTAACTGCTCATGAGCAGGGTCAGGTGTTGGCTTAATTAGGCTGAAGATTTTGGATTAACCCTTTCTATGTCAGTCCAGGGTATATGGCTCTGCTCCATCTGCGGCTTATATATCTTCCCTGATGTACCGTGTTGCAGGTTATTAGGGATTCCTGCTGCACTTTATTACACTATACATAGACATATCTGTTTTATTTAAAAATAAAACTTGTTTTCCGCCTCCAGAGCTGCTCACATAGGCACAGTAAACCTCCCGATAGATATACTGCATTTGGGTATAGATTTAAACCCTTTAATAGCCCTCAAGAGAACAGCAGCACAATGCAGAGATCTACCTTGCTTCCTTGTGCAGGGGACTACATAACCTGGATCCAGGTCTATTCAAGCTGAGGTGACCCTCTTATCCTACAATGCTTTCACTGCTAAACCTACAATGTAACATTAGTTTAATCTATGTTTTCTGCAAATGTATTCGATTTACCATCTGCTGATCTAAGCAAAACCCACACTTCCTCTGTTTTTTTCCCTATCCACCTCCCCCACCCTCTACCTACCCACTCAACCTCCCACCATCCCTCCGCTCTTTCCCTCTGCAAATGTGTCATCTTCTTCAAAAAAATCCCTTTCTTTTACTGACCTAGGACCCAGGCACATCTCACACTCCAAACTCCTGTTTTAATTGGGCCCAAAGCTTCTACCTGAACCCTATTCCCTCCCAACCTACCCTAATTGTTTTATAGCAGTAAGATCCCCTGACTTTCTCATTTGCTGGTTATATTATCTTACCACTAGGGGCAGATAACATATTACACACTAGAGTCATCCACCTCAAATTGCACACCTTCCTACCTAAGCAAGCTTTTGTTTCTTCCTGACCTTGCTATTCCTTATATGTTTATTCTTCCCCAGGTTTCTGCCTCTTCCATTCCTTTTAGATGGTAAGTATTGAGTTTCCAATCTTGTTATGTCTTACTCTCATTGTACCTTGGCTGATACTGGATACTGGATTGGGTTGCCAGTTCCATCTCCAGTGGACCACACTTTGTCTGAACTCTAATATTATATATTTTTTTCACATTTTGAGCTTTGCTGAGATGCTTTTTTCATGCTACTTGTAGGTCCCTATTTTAGCCGCCATCTTATATCTGCTTTCTTTTATTTCATCCACTGCAAATGATCTACATTGACCAGTCACCAAGAGGTATCTGGTCAGTATACACTCACTGTGAAGTGATGATCAGTACAGATGTAGATGATGGTGTTTCTGAACCAGAGAACCATGGAAACCTACGGAGAAAAATAAAAATCAGACATAAAACTGAGCAAAAAAATATTGTGAGAAATGATATTGTAGTTCATGTCAGAAAGCAGTGACATCATCAATGTGATGTAATAGATTAAGGGTGAAGGAGGGAAATACATTCAGGTGATTGGATTCACAATGCAGAAATGTTGAAATGTATTTAAAAATCAATAAATCTACTAGTCTAGTCCATGCGGGTACCATGATGTATTAACCCATTGATTGCTGGGATCAATATAACACATGAATAAAACTTTACGAGGTTGAGACTGTTGTGCAAAGCATTCTAATGTCTTTCATGGCTTTCCCCATGTTTTAAAGTACAGTAGTGTGTTTATATTTGCTTTTATAGTTTTACAAACAGGGGTTTAACCCCCTTGCGAGTCCTATCTAGTACTCAAGGGATTTTTTGCTACATTTGTCATTTACAAGTGTGGAAGCTATTGTAGGCCTGAGGAATATAGATGTCGCGAATAGTTCGCCGGCGGACTTTTTTTGGCGAACATAGCATGTTCGCGTTCTCGGCGAACTGCGAACATATGCGAGATTCGACCCGCCCCCAATACTTTATCATTGAGCAAACTTTGACCCTACATGTCACAGTCAGTAGACACATTCCAGCCAATCAGCAGCATACACTCCCTTCCACACCCTTCTACCTCAGGTACAGCAGCCATTTTGGAATCATAAGTAACTTGCAGTCTTACTGAGAGGAGGGACAGTTTGTATGATACTGCATCAATAGGGAAAACCAAAGCTAGGCAAGTTTATTCAGTGTCCAGTGCAGTGCTGAAGGACTCTTGTGCATTATTATTATTATTATTACTACTATTTAATGTGTAGATGTACCAGCTGGGCATGCATTATTATTATTATTATTATTATTATTATTATTATTATAATATAATGTGTAGATGTACCAGCTGGGCATGCTCTTGTGCATTATTATTATTATTATTATTATTACTACTATTTAATGTGTAGATGTACCAGCTGGGCATGCATTATTATTATTATTATTATTATTATTATTATTATTATTATTATTATTATTATATAATGTGTAGCTGTACCAGCTGGGCATGCTCTTGTGCATTATTATTATTATTATTATTAATATAATACAACTACTACTAATAATAATAATGCACAAGAGCATGCCCAGCCAGTACATCTACACATTATATAGTAATAATAATAATAATATTAATAATAATAATAATACACAAGAGCATGCCCAGCCGGTACATCTACACATTATATAGTAGTAATAATAATAATAATAATAATAATAATAATAATAATAATAATATAGAAGAGCATGCCCAGCCGGTACATCTACACATTATATAGTAATAATAATAATAATAATAATAATAATAATAATAATAATAATGCACAAGAGCATGCCCAGCCGGTACATCTACACATTATATAGTAAGAATAATAAGAATAATAATAAAGCAGAAGACCTCCCCTGTGTCTCCCCCCCACTCCCTCCCATGTGTCTCTCTCCCCCCCTCTCCCCTGTGTCTCCCCCCCACTCCCTCCCATGTGTCTCTCTCCCCCCCCCTCTCCCCTGTGTCTCTCCCACCCTTCCCTGTGTCTCTACCCCCTCTCCCTCCCCAGTGTTTCTTTCCCCCCTCCCCTGTGTCTTTCCCCCCTTCCCTCTTCCCTGTGTCTCTCCCGCCTCATCTGTGTATCTTCCCCCTTCTCCCCTGTGTCTCTACCCCCTCTCCCCTGTGTCTCTATCCCCTCTCCCTTCCCCTGTGTTTCTTCCCCCCTCCTCTGTGTCTTTACCCCCTTTTCTCTCCCCGGTGTCTCCTCACCACTCCCTCCCATTAGTCTCTTCCCCCCTCTCCCCTGTGTCTCTACCCCCCACTCTCTCCTGTGTCTCTCCCCCCTCCCATGTGTCTCTTCCCCTCACCTCTCCCTTACCCTGTTTCTCTTCCCCCCTCTGCCCTGTGTCTTCCTCCCCCTCTCCACTGTCTTCCTTCCCCTCTCCCCTCTCCTGTGTCTTCCTCTCCCTCTCCCCTGTGTTTCCTCCCCCTCTCTCCTCCCCTGTTAGCTTCTATATGCATACATACATACGATAAGAAATCTGGGGGGGGGGGTTACCCCTTACCTCCCCCCCCAGTTCCAACACCCATGTGTACTGTATAATATTGTATTGCATTATGTTATATTATATCACTAGCGACTTGCCTGGCACAAATGATGGGGCAATAAAGTTTGAAGCCATGGCAATGCTGTTTGCCACACAATGTGATGCTTTTTGTACTCTGAGGACCTTCGGCGTTTATTGTGAGTCTCTTCCCTCGTGTCCTTCATGTTTTGTGCTTTGCAACGATCAATCTTCGGCGCTCATCGTAAAGACAGATATATAAGTACAGTGTTAAATATATATATTTTTTTGTGCAGTGTAAATTAAAAAATGTATTCAGGTCTCAGAGCATAATAAAGTGATTTAGATTTGTAACTGCTTTGAGAGTGCTATCGCTGGCAGCCAATGAGCAGTAATCCAGATATATAACTGCAGAGTAAAAAGTAAAACATTTTAGTGTAGTGTAAAGTCTACATTTTTATTTTCCATTACTAATTAATACTTATTAAATGAATGCACGATAATAACTATTGTGAATGAACAAATGTATTAGGAAGTGCGAAGCGTTAATGTATGAAAAGTAACCGCAGTGTAAAATATGCTATTAAGCGTATTTTTTTTATATATTTTTTTTAATAATAATGAATTAATTAATTACTAAAATACTTTACCTATTTGTAATTAATATATCCAGTGATCAATAACCTGAAGAGCTAACAATCAGTTTTGATTTTCCTGCAGCTTACAGTGTACATTTGGACTGTTGGTGACCCGAGGTGTAAGTGTCAGCAATGTGCGCAGTGCACGAGGGGAAACCGCTTGTATAGTCGTGTAACGCGCTATTTTAGATTTGTAATGTTATTAGTTGCAAGTTAGTGTTGTAAAATGGCGGCGATTGTGTATGTGTTATGCGGCTCGCCAGCAGTTTCCATTATTTATAATAGTGTATTTTGTACCTCGTCTGTTCCTAGGTAAAAGTCGTACATGGCTGGGGATGTTTTGCGCGGTTTGGGGTCGTGTAGCCTCGTTTTCATTTTTTCCGGACGCCATTTTTTTTGTCGCTTAGCCGATTTACAAGTGCCAACTGGGGAAGACGTTACAGATATCACATATATAGTTGTGAGCAGGCGGGTTGTTGCTAACGCTGCGGGCTTGCGAAGCGAGGGCCAGAGTTGCTGGCAAGGAGCGCCGAAAGCTCCCACGTCGGCTGCAATGAGCCGCAGGCTGGACTTACACCATCAAATTTACGGACTTACCATCCAAAAATACGGGACTTAGAAAAAAAAACCATTACGAGCTCACAAAAATACGACCTTAACGCCTGTACCGCACGCACTTAAAAACATTAAAAACACAATAAATACACACAACAAACACATAAAAAGCTTACCCACAGCAAGGCGGGCACCGAGGACCTCTGCAAGTGAAGTTACACCTCCATTTAAGTCCAAATTCATGAGTTTAGACACCCGAAAATCACCTAAGTGAGAGAAAAAATGGCCCTTGAAAAAAAGAAAACGAGGCTACAGGACCCTAAACACGCAAAACACATACGGATTTTCCTAAAAAGCCGTACGAGGTAAAGATACACTATTAACAAGGACGCTAAATCATCCACACCCGCGTACCACATACACATTCCCCGCCATTTTACAACACTAACTTACACAATGCGGAAGTACCCAGCTACCCTAACGGCTTCCCCTCACGCACGCAGCCTATTTACACTACACACTGCACACATTGCTGACACTTACACAGCAGCTCCACAGCACTGAAAACCTACATTGTATGCTGCAGGAACATGAAAACAGATTGTCAGCTCTTCAGCACAATGCTTCCTGCATATATTACTTACAAATAGGTAAAGTATATTCATTTAGTAATTATTTCATTAGCATACAAAAATACATATACACAAAAAAAATGAGCGCCGAATGATCTCCGACCGCCAACAAAATGAATGTCTCGTCCAAACCATTACCTGCCTTACAATCTTATTGCCGCCATTTTTTGATGGGCAAGTCGCTAGTAAATATATAAAGATCAAGATAATAAAAGTATCAGGAAATGTAACACAAAGATGCACGCGCGTCTGAATAATACGATACAATTATATGAAATATTTAATAATCATATTTTGATGTTACCAACAGATAAGGAAACGAAACTGAGGTTATTATATCTAATAGTAGCAAGCATGGGAGTACTGGGAGTAATAATACTGCAGCAGGAGGTCAGGACTAATGTCACTCTATAGACACCCAGTCAGATAAAGGTCAGTACTAATGTCCCTCTATAGACCCCCAGTCATATAAAGGTCATTACTAATGTCCCTCTATAGACACACAGTCAGATAAAGGTCAGTACTAATGTCACCTATAGACCTCCAGTCATATAAAGGTCAGTACTAATGTCACTCTATAGATACCCAGTCAGATAAAGGTCATTACTAATGTCCCTCTATAGACACCCAGTCAGATAAAGGTCAGTACTAATGTCCCTCTATAGACCCCCAGTCATATAAAGGTCATTACTAATGTCCCTCTATAGACACCCAGTCAGATAAAGGTCAGTACTAATGTCACCTATAGACCCCCAGTCATATAAAGGTCAGTACTAATGTCACTCTATAGACACCCAGTCAGATAAAGGTCAGTACTAATGTCACTCTATAGACACCCAGTCAGATAAAGGTCAGTACTAATGTCCCTCTATAGACACCCAGTCAGCTAAAGGTCAGTACTAATGTCCCTCTATAGACATCCAGTCAGCTAAAGGTCAGTACTAATGTCCCTCTATAGACACCCAGTCAGATAAAGGTCATTACTAATGTCCCTCTATAGACACCCAGTCAGATAAAGGTCAGTACTAATGTCCCTCTATAGACCCCCAGTCATATAAAGGTCATTACTAATGTCCCTCTATAGACACCCAGTCAGATAAAGGTCAGTACTAATGTCACCTATAGACCCCCAGTCATATAAAGGTCAGTACTAATGTCACTCTATAGACACCCAGTCAGATAAAGGTCAGTACTAATGTCACCTATAGACCCCCAGTCATGTAAGGTGTAACCCTTACACTACCTGATCGATACAACATCATACCTGATGTTTTAAAGCACGTTATTCCAAACAATTTAGGAATGTTAGGTCATTTATGCCCTTTATGGCTTAAAACCAGACTCTGTATCAACTATGTAATTTTCCGTGAGAGTTTTGTCATGGATCCCCCTCCGGCATGCTACAGTCCAGTTGTTAGACCCCTTGAAACAACTTTCCCATCACTATTGTGGCCAGAAAGAGTCCCTGTGGGTTTTAAAATTCGCCTGCCTATTAAAGTCTATGGGGTTTCGCTGATGTTCGCCGGTTTGCGAACATTTGCGGAGGCTCGTGTTCGCGGTTCGCGAACCGAAAATTTTAGGTTTGCGACATCACTACATTAGAGTTTGGAGGCTATTTGGCAGCTCGAACCTTCAGGTCCCTCCACAGATATTCTATGGGATTAAGGTCTGGAGATTAGCTAGGCCACCCTAGGACCTTAATGTGCTTCTTCTTGAGCCACTCCTTTGTTGTCTTGGCTGTGTGTTTTGGGTCATTGTCATGCTGGCATACCCATCCATGACCCTTTTCTATGCCCTGGCTGGGGGAAGGAGTTTCTAACCCAAGATTTGACGCTACATGGCCCCGTCCATTGTCCATTTCATGCAGTGCAGTTATCCTATCCAATAGCAGAAAAACACCCCCAAAGCATAATGTTTCCACATCCATGTTTGACAGTGGGGATGGGGGTTCTTGGGGTAATAGGCAGCATTACTCCACCTTCAAACATGGCGAGTTGAGTTGATGGCAAAGAGCTCGATTTTGGTCTCATCTGACCATAGCACTTTCACCCAGTTCTCCTCTGAATCATTCAGATGTTCATTGGCGAACTTCAGATGGGCCTGTATATGTGCTTTCTTGAGCAGGGGGACCTTGCGGGCGCTGCAGAATTTCCCTTGCAGGTGCTGCAGGATTTTGGTCCTTTTACGGCGTAGTGTGTTACCATTAACAAGATCCTCCCGAGCACCAGACCAATGGTGACTGACAGTTATTTTGTGTTTCTTCCATTTGCGAATAATCACACCAACTGTTGTCACCTTCTCACCAAGCTGCTTGCAGGATCTGAAATTCTTTTATTTATGTTATTTGCTGTTTATTTTGACAGATTTCTACCTTATATATTAAGTGTGAATATATAAAATAAAATCTATAGATGAAGCCAGAGGCAAAGAAATCGGGTGGGGGTTAGGGGGACAAATCCCCCTTAGATTACAGAGTATATATACAAGAATACCTACCTCCATTACATTGTAGAGGAGATAGGTATCTTATCCATTGTGCATTAGCTCACTGGGATATCCTCATTTTTCTCCCTGATACCTCCACCTCATCTCCTACTCTTGCAGCTACTGGTTTACTGATAGTGTCTCTCTTGATCTCTTTAGACCCTGCTATCAGAATTAAACTGACAGAAAAAAAGGTGAGGGAGAAGGGAAGATGCTTGGGAGGGAGTACCTTTCTATCTTTCAATCTATCTATCTATCTACATATATATATATATATATATATATATATATATATATATATATATATATATATATATATATATAAAACGAATAATACATTAATAAGCTCATTTGCATGTCTAAAAGGCGGGGACATGCAAATGAGAATACAATGCACCTCACCCTTTTAATCCAAAAATAGCAACTTTATACATTGCTCCCTTAAAGCATATGCCCGCTGTATTAAACAGCTTTTAAGCAAAGCATCGGGTTGGATTTTACACAAACCAAGAATCACTCATATACAGGCCTGTTTCAAGCTTTTGGCTATCATCAGTATGAGGTAGATTCTGGTTTGTGCAATAGATTTTGTAGGATTGGGTATTCCACAAGAATCATTTAGTATATGGTGAGCACAAGAGTGAGAAAAGCTCTCCACCGTACAAAGTACAGAAAACGAATAATACATTAATAAGCCCATTTGCATGTCTAAAAGGTGGGGACATGCACATGAGAATACACTGCACCTCACCCTTTTAATCTAAAAATAGCAACTTTATACATTGCTCCCTTAAAGCATATGCCCGCTGTATTAAACAGCTTTTAAGCAAAGCATCGGGTTGGATTTTACACAAACCAAGAATCACTCATATACAGGCCTGTTTCAAGCTTTTGGCTATCATCAGTATGAGGTAGATTCTGGTTTGTGCAATAGATTTTGTAGAATTGGGTATTCCACAAGAATCTTTTAGTATATGGTGAGCACAAGAGTGAGAAAAGCTCTCCACCATACAAAGTACAGAAAACGAATAATACATTAATAAGCCCATTTGCATGTCTAAAAGGCGGGGACATGCAAATGAGAATACAATGTACCTCACACTTTTAATCCAAAAATAGCAACTTTATACATTGCTCCCTTAAAGCATATGCCCGCTGTAAGTTAAACCGCTTTTAAGCAAAGCATCAGGTTGGATTTTACACAAACCAAGAATCACTCATATACAGGCCTGTTTCAAGCTTTTGGCTATCATCAGTATGAGGTAGATTCTGGTTTGTGCAATAGATTTTGTAGGATTGGGTATTCCACAAGAATCATTTAGTATATGGTGAGCACAAGAGTGAGAAAAGCTCTCCACCGTACAAAGTACAGAAAACGAATAATACATTAATAAGCCCATTTGCATGTCTAAAAGGCCGGGACATGCAAATGAGAATACAATGTACCTCACCCTTTTAATCCAAAAATAGCAACTTTATACATTGCTCCCTTAAAGCATATGCCCGCTGTATTAAACAGCTTTTAAGCAAAGCATCGGGTTGGATTTTACACAAACCAAGAATCACTCATATACAGGCCTGTTTCAGGCTTTTGGCTATCATCAGTATGAGGTAGATTCTGGTTTGTGCAATAGATTTTGTAGGATTGGGTATTCCACAAGAATCATTTAGTATATGGTGAGCACAAGAGTGAGAAAATCTCTCCAACGTACAAAGTACAGAAAACGAATAATACATTAATAAGCCCATTTGCATGTCTAAAAGGCAGGGACATGCAAATGAGAATACAATGCACCTCACCCTTTTAATCCAAAAATAGCAACTTTATACATTGCTCCCTTAAAGCATATGCCCGCTGTATTAAACAGCTTTTAAGCAAAGCATCGGGTTGGATTTTACACAAACCAAGAATCACTCATATACAGGCCTGTTTCAAGCTTTTGGCTATCATCAGTATGAGGTAGATTCTGGTTTGTGCAATAGATTTTGTAGGATTGGGTATTCCACAAGAATCATTTAGTATATGGTGAGCACAAGAGTGAGAAAAGCTCTCCACCGTACAAAGTACAGAAAATGAATAATACATTAATAAGACCATTTGCATGTCTAAATGGCAGGGACATGCAAATGAGAATACAATGTACCTCACCCTTTTAATCCAAAAATAGCAACTTTATACATTGCTCCCTTAAAGCATATGCCCGCTGTATTAAACAGCTTTTAAGCAAAGCATCGGGTTGGATTTTACACAAACCAAGAATCACTCATATACAGGCCTGTTTCAAGCTATTGGCTATCATCAGTATGAGGTAGATTCTGGTTTGTGCAATAGATTTTGTAGGATTGAATATTCCACAAGAATCATTTAGTATATGGTGAGCACAAGAGTGAGAAAAGCTCTCCACCGTACAAAGTACAGAAAACAAATAATACATTAATAAGCCCATTTGCATGTCTAAAAGGCGGGGACATGCAAATGAGAATACAATGTACCTCACCCTTTTAATCCAAATATCAAAGCAAAGTCGGTTTGCAGAGCTGTCCACAGAGCAAAGTCGGTTTGCAGAGCAAAGCAACGTTGATTTGCAGAGCAAAGCTGGTCGCAAGGCAAAGTCGGTTTGCAGAGAAAAGATATTTAAAGGTAAAGACTGTTTTGCCTGAAAGCTCTCCACAGAAAAAAAATGTTTTTCAAGTTTAAAGATTGTATACATTAACCCCAGGGAGAAGGCAGCATAATAACAGGGACAGGGCTTTTTCCAAAAGTCAAATTAAGGGTCCCTGGAGGTTGGAGCATTTCAGAGAGACAGGTGGGCCGGATGTTCCCCTTTTCTACTGATGAAGATGTTTCAAGAGCACAGTATGATTTGGTATAACTTTGGCTGACGTAAGCTATTGTGTGGTGTAAATTGTGGACTTTTCAATAAAAGAATAAAAGAATACCTGATCTCCTGGCTGTTAATCTATAAGGTAAAAGGGTAATATATATACATACAGTGCCTTGCAAATGTATTCACCCGCCTTGGCATTTTCTTGTTTTGTTGCCTCATAACCTGTAATTAACATGGATTGTTTGAGGATTTGCATAATTTAATTTACAGAACATGCCCACAACTTTGAAGATGTTTTTTTTATTTTTTTATTGTGAAGCAAACAACAAATAGGACAAAATACAGAAGCATCTGTGAGTGAGAAAGGGTTAATGTGGCATGGGTTTCATGTTTCTGTGTTGCTATTTAATTAGGTAGTGCATCTTTAATTGCTTTCTGCATGTGGCAGCATTGCTTTTCATACTGGCATATGCATGACCATTCCAACATATGATAAAAATAAAATACTTTTTAAGCCGCATGTCGCAAGTGGCTTGCTTTACGGCACCAATCCAGCGCCAATTTAATAGCTGCAAGTCTTGCGGGCTACGTTACGGGCAACGTTTTTACACGTTGGGGGAATTTAATGTGGCTACTGATCTTGTAGATCAAAGATAATCAAAATTGATTTGTAATTTTATGTTTTTTCAAGTTTTATTGTTAGGAGCTCTGTTGCTTTGCTTCCTCTCTGTTTACTGCTTGAGGGAGCAAGGAGTCATTTAGTAATCTAATGTGGAAGCTCAAACATGCTTGAGATGGTGGAAGGGCTATCTAGTAGCCTCCAAGGAAAATGCTATCCAAGTTGTTGTACTGGAGCAGCTGCTACAGTTGTGCACTTCAGCCATGAGAGCATTGGTC
The DNA here is from genome assembly GCA_027410445.1 of Discoglossus pictus. NCBI lineage: Eukaryota > Metazoa > Chordata > Amphibia > Anura > Alytidae > Discoglossus > Discoglossus pictus. Next base: position 4,824,307 of record JAPZIH010000013.1, on the reverse strand, counting down.
AAGGACTAGAAACCAGCCACAGACAAAAAGTCTGGCCATTTGGCGTATCAGTACATGGAGACCAGTGGGAGGGTAAAGTGCCTCCCTGCCAGTGGCTAGCACCTAGCTGGGACACCTGGTTCAATGCCTCCGTACTCCGCTCCCCTACCACTGGCCTCTCAACCTTCCACCCCTAACCCCCCACACACCCAGAAGAGAAGACGTTTGCCGGGAGGTAAGATGCCTTGTGTGCCAACAGATGGGCCACATCAGGAGGAATTGTACCAGAGAATGAGCAGGAATCCCTTTAGGTTCCTCTCGACCAGTGTTGTGTGTGGGAAAGAGGGTGACAGAGCCTGCAGCCACACAAGAATAGTATTACAACAGTGTAGAGGATGACATCCATTATGAGAATTAAGTCTTCATAGCCCCGGTGCTACCGCCAGCTAACCATACATTCAGCTCATCATTGTGAATGGCAAGCCAACTTACGGTTTCAGGGATACTGGGGACTATTTGACCCTCATTTATCCAAATTTGGTGCACCAATCTGCCATGTTCAAGAAGAAGGTGGACAGTGTAGCTGCCTAGGGCCTGCAGTTGGCCATTCCCCTGGTCAATCTCCATATTAGTTAGGGCATAGACCAGAACATGAAGAAAATGGGAGTCGTGTCAGGGCTTGATGCAGATGTTTTACTGGGTAAGTGATTTGGGCCACAAACAGTGCCAATATGTGGGCATCATAATCAGAAGCCTAGCCTGGAAGCAGATGACTTGTTGTAAAGGGTGTTGGCTCCACAAAGAGAAAGGAGCAACCTTGGAGGTTGATACAGAAGCCGGTAGTCCCTAAATGGTACTTGGCAGCCCTATTAAGAAATTGCCCATGACAGTCCCTTATCGGGGCACCAGGGTAATTGATGCACTCACATGACTCAGTCTTTTTACTAGATCAGAGTGTCTCGATATGTCATTTCTGTGCATTCCTTCAGTGCTTTGGTGGCTGTGGGTGAGTACCCCAAGCTCCCCTAAAGCAAATGCCTATTATAAAGATTCCCTACCACTGAGTAGCTATAGATGTCATTGATCCCCTTGCCAAGTATTTAATGTCAGGCAAGACATACATCCTCACTGTCTTGGACTATGCTACATGGTACCCAGAGGCTATAGTTCTTGGCCACATTACAGTGGCAACAATGGCTTATCTTGGGTTCCAGAGTGACATTTTATAAGATTAGAGTACCCAGTTTATGAATTAGCTATCAGCAGTTGTGGCAAAGGTGTGGAGTTACCCAGCTGAGGTTTACCACCTATCATCCCCAGACCAATAAGCTTGTGTGAGAAGCTTATAGGCATCCTGAAGGCTATGATTAGAGCTTAGAGAAATTGTTTCCCCAATGCCCTTTTTACCTATAGAGAGGCCTCTCAAAAGTCAATGGGTTCTCCCCCTTTGAACTATTGCATGGATGGCAAATGTGGAGGCCATTGGATCTGTTATTAAACCATACCAGAGTCAGCAGCCCCAAGTGATGGCCTTATGCCTGGCAGAAGGGGAATATCCTGAGGATGGGGTACTAACTAACATGTTTGCAAGTGCTGACTCCATATTGACTCCTGACCAGAGACATAACTCAGGCAATGCTGCTTAGTATCCACCCTGGCTTGTTCTCAACCCGACTGGGAAGGACAAACCTATTTGCCCTTGAGGTCTTTTCCCCTGATACTGCCCTACTAAAGCAGCCCTCCTATAGGGTCCAATTGACTGTGAAGGGGGATATTAGAAAATAACTAGATGAGCTGTTAGCTTTAGGTGTCATGCTATAGCCCTTGGGTATCCCCTGTGGTGTTGGTTCCATAAGTAGGACAGGGTCACCCCATTCTGTGACAAGATGATGCCTAAGATAGATGAGTTACTAGATAGACCAGGAAGATCAACCTACTCTGGATTGGTCTGAGGAGTACTGACACATCCCACTTGCGGAGTTAACTAAAGAGAAGTCAGCCTTCACCACTTAATCTGGGCTATATCAGATCTCAATGATAATACACATTTGAAAAAATAGAAAAAAAAAGAACTGAGGGCCTTGTCCATGTGCAAAGAAACAATGGCATATGTGGCATTTTATCTGGATTACTGAATAATGTATGATCACCCTACTCATGATCTAACATACCAAAACCAAACACACTACATGAATGAGTTGATGTCAAAGGCCAGAAGCTATTTCATGGGAGTATTTGTTAACAATTTAGCAGAGGAAGGGGCATACGTATTTATGAAAATGCTATCATGTAGTAGTAACTTAAGCTGTATTTGTTGTTCTCCGTTTTGAGCACTTAACATGTTGAGAGGTACAGCCCAAGAAAACTGGGCAAGTACTATGGTTTTTGGCAGTGTATGGCTGAAATATTCAGGATCAGGATTAGTAACAATATGAGTATGGTACAGCATCAAAGTTTATTTAAAACATGACAGACTTAATTAGGAAACAAAGAGCACATTAATGAAAAGGTGGGAAATAGACAAGGCTTAGAGTTTGGCCAATATTCAGATGGAAACATAAAAATATATTCAGAAGCAATTAATTTAATCTTAAAATGGAAATTACTTAGCACAGAATGTGATGACCACCCTGATGGGGAAGATGTCTGTAATAAAATACTGTGGGTTCTGCTTCATTTTCTTTACCCAAGGAGCCTAGTCCAGATGTCTCCAAAGAAATCCCTACCCTGGGCCAGGACAAGATGGTCATGACATCCCTGGGCTTTGTTGTTGCCATCCCATGACTTGCCTTGTGATATCCATGGTTTGCTCTCTTTCAGTGTTATCATGAGAAAAAGCCAAGTGACAGAGACTGGGAAAAGCAATGGTTACAATAACCCCGTATGTTGAGCCCAGCAAAGCTGAACTACAAGAGCTGATCCCCAGTAGGGGGCATATGTGCAGTCCCTCAGATCAAGAATGTTATAGTGACAAAACTGCACCACCTGGATGAGGAGCAAAGGGGCCCCCAAGTGCACAGGCGATGCCCCCATTAATTCATTTTAATATCATATAAGCTTTTTACAGATCAGTACTGTATTATATTAGACAGACAAACATATTTATTAGTATAAATGAGCAAAAAAAACATAAATAAAAAAACAATAGTTTCTCATAAATACTTTGAACATAATATTCCAGTCGCTTCCCAGGCTTCCAGGATCGAGACCCATATGAGCATTTGTAATATCGCATATAACCCTTTATGTTCTGAGTTCACTGAAATTGTTCTGCTTTACTCCCATGTTTGATAGTACTGCGTTACTACATGGCACTGTATAGTATTACATATACAATATAAATAATACATCTTTTAAGTTTTAATATTATTATTATTATTATTATTATTATTATCATCATTTGTTTGTAATGTGCCAACATATTGCATAGCCACAGATGTAAATGAGATTTACCTTTAGATATAACGTAAGACAATCCATCTCTGTAATCTTATGTTTAGCTGCCAATCCCATCCTAATGTTTGTTTATTTTCCCTGTAAATTTTCTAAATGCTGTTATCAGTTCCTTATTTCTTAAACTGTAAATGATTGGATTTAATAATGGTGTAATCGTTGTGTAAATGACAGATATTATTCTTTCTCCAATATCATGGTAAGTTGGAGCAGGATTAAAATATGTGAATAAAAGAGTTCCATATAAGATAGAGACAACGGTCAGGTGTGAGGTACAAGTAGAGAAAGCTTTATGTTTCCCTTCCTTGGTCGGGATCCTCAAGATCAACCTGACTATGTGCATGTATGGGATAAATGTTACTCCAAGGGCAAGAAATGCCATCGTTAATGTTGCAAGGCATAGAATAAGGACATTTATAAAAATGTCAGTACACGAGAGCTGTAATAACAGAGGGAAGTCACAAAAAAAGCCATAAATAATATTTTGTCCACAAAAAGTCAGTCTGAGTGTACCAATGGAGTGTATAGAAGCAACAGTAAATCCAAGCACCCATGCACCAGATGCCATGAGGGTACAAACCTTCCAAGACATGATAGAGGTGTAATGCAGTGGTTGGCAAATGGCGACATATCTGTCATAGGACATCACAGCCAACAAAAAGACCTCAGAACAAACAAACAGCAGGAAAAAAAACATTTGAGTTACACAAGCCATGCGGGATATTGATTTCATTTGAGAAAGCAAGTCAACAATCATTCGAGGGACAGTGACAGTGGAAGACAAGGCATCTATACATGATAGGTGGCCAAGAAAGAAGTACATTGGGGTGTGAAGATGGTGGTCATTCTGAATAAGAACTAAAATGACTAGATTCCCTGTCAAAGTCCCCAGATAAATAAGTAAAAATATCACAAATAATATAAATTGAGCCTTCGGGAAGTCAGAGAAGCCGAGAAGAAAGAATTCATGTCTTATAGTTTGGTTCTCGAGAGTTGTTACTCTGGGCATGTCCATGTCTGTATTAAAAACAGAAACTGATAATATTAATGCTTAGGAGAGTACATGGAATCATAGAAATAAACAAAGAAATGATCTAAAGTATTTTTAAGCAGCTTTGAAAGGTCTGTCTCTCTTTGAGATGGGGAACGAGCAAGAAAAATGATCATTTGTAGATGAGATTTTAACCAATATCTTTTTCGCACAAGGAATATCTATTTATTTAAAATTTGAATTTTAAAAGGGACGTGGTACTCCCCCATACCCCACTTTACACCAATACATGCTTATACAGCTCAATACTGCTCTGAATGGCGTTCATCATAGACTCCAAGTATGGCTACCCAGGCGAGCCAGGTCCGCGCATTCATTTAAGGTGCTTGGCAGTCTGAAATTTAATATACCTGAATTGTTCAATTATATCATATACAGTATTTATTATTTAATGGGACAATAGAAAACAAATGTTTAATGTCCTTTCATCATAAACATGTAAAACAATAGAAAATTCACATTCTATAACATGATTATAACGTATATTAAACATTCAGTACACGCAGCCGCCTCCACTTGTTATTTCTCTTAAACCCAGATTTCCAAGTGAGAATCCCCCAATCACAGATTACGTTACAGCTACCTAAATAATCCCAGTAAAGAGTACCAGGTACAACTGATAAGAAAAACTGTTTCTAGAACCTATTAGACAGACGCTGGATTTTATTAGATATATAAATGATACGGCTAAGCACATTTTAATACAGTAATCATTCTTTTTTCTCTTTTTCTTTCATTTTCTGTTGTTTTGTTAGAGGTTTTTCTGCCTTATTGATTTTTTCTCTCCATGTTTAAAACAATTTTATTACAATTTAATATATATTTTGTGATCAATTTAAAAGTGTTTGTTATTTAAATAAATATTTTCAATAAACTCGATAACTATATCTTATATATCTTATATCTTAAGGTGATATAGCAGAGCATCAATCAATATGATAACCTTAGTGTTGTCTTTACACAGAACATGATAAATGAAAGTATATTCTGTGATATAAAGCTCTTTATTGTAACGCCGGGTGCAGGATTATGGGATCTAGCGACCCCTCCGATAGGACAAAGTACAATAATTACAGACGTCTCACAAACGCCTTTTGTCAACTTGTATCCCATCATGCCACTTGTGATTAGTAAATACCCCAACTGGACTATAATATAATACAGAACATTACACTTCTGTCATTTTCCTACCAGTTATAATTCATAGTAAACCTGTACAAAGTGTAAATATAATAACCCAGATATTGTCATATACAGTCTATTATACATGAAGGTCTGGTCTATATATGTGATCACCTGGGATAGATATTACATTGGTATATTGTGTGTGATATTTATACCAACACATTATTTTAGTAACTATTTACATAAACAAAACGGTTTTCCTTGAACTATAATTTAAAAAAAAAGAAACCATCTGGGCCGTGTCTTTCTTTTTAATTTGGATCTTACTACGGGATGTAGGCTGTATATAGACTTAGAAATGTAAAATGAATGTATATTATATGTAGATGTATCTAGACTGAATGTCATGTTTTGGATCTGTTGGTGACCGGTCTCTAATCCTCCATCACCCGCACAAACCTCAGGCTCCAAGTCATAAAGTATTCAACACAATCTAATTCCACTTTTTGCAGCTATCCTCACAACATAAAATCAAACTAACAATACAATATGTAGTGATACTATTTATTTGACAGACAATCATTTAAAATATACTGACTTTTCATCAATCCCATGTGTGTCTGATAAAGGTTTTGCTGTAAAGTTCAATACTCCATTAATTTGCACCACCAGACAAACATACCTAAAATATTTGTAAGTTTTACTTATAAATGTATTTTTACGTGTTTTGACAGGTAGATATATCATTTTGAAGGCATATAATAAGCAAAAATGGCCATAGTGAGTGCACAATATATTTATCTAAATAGGCTGGATCAATTAATGTTCAGGATAGCCTCATGTTTAAAGTCCTTAACGTGTTTGACTCTATCACTTCAACTGGAAGGTTGTTCCATGTGTCTACTACTGTAAAACTATTCCTTCTCATATTATCCCTAAATCTTCTTCCGTACAACTCAAATCACAAACACTTGTTTTGTTCCTTCTTTTCTCAAATACACTTCTCTCTTGAACATGTCATGGAGTCTCTATACATATTAATGTCATGGGTTCTCCAACTGTTCACTTTATCCTTTAGTCATCTACCCACTACGGTAATGAGTTTCCTTCGCATATGAAGCTAATAATTTAGTTAAGCACATTTATTTATTTATTATTTCAAATTAATGATTGTTGTTTTGGAAATGTAATATCTTGACAAAACACCAATATTAACTTGAGCAACCTAGAATTGTTTGCGTAAAGTTGACCATCATTGATGAAAAGACTTTTCTAATTTTTACAGTTTAATAGAAATCAGAAGGAGCACATTGTTGAAAAAGTGCATCATTTGTTATCACTGAAAGTAACCCCATATCAGTAAGATGTCCTATCCCCCAGTAGACAATTCTTCACACCCTAAGTCTATGATCTAAGCCTGGTTGGTACCTGTAGGTTGTCTTCAGTTCCAGTCATTTATTATAAATAAGAATCTGTCGCACGTTGATCTGCTGCACAGGTTGGGTCTTTTGGCAATGTGTTTCTCTTATAAGACACAGATCTGCCTTAAATACCAGACAAGTACCAACTTTCTTGAGACTTAATTAGAACATTGTTTTTCTGTTAGATCCCATGAGAAGTATGTACATATTATCTAAGATTAGACTTAGGGGAACTTGAACCTGTTAACCTCCTCTTATCTGAAAATCAGCTCAAGGCAGAAAACTGGAATGGAATGCAATGCAGGGATCCTGGTTCAAAGGACCCACTTCATCACTTCTTCTTGGACCTAGATACCAGAATGTGGCAGAAGTAGACAACTCAACATAGGCTGCTTAACTATTCTTTTCCATACCCTAGCTCACAAGCCCCACATTTGAGGCCGTAAGCATTTTCTTTCCTGTTATCTCAGACCTTGAACAATCAGTACTTTATTTATTATGCTACATGTAAATCCTAGACTGTATTATATAAGTGTGACGATCTGCTCTTCTTATTGGGCTTGATAAGGCAAACTAGAGCAAAATCTACCCCGCATATTAGTTTATGGTCTGTTTGGAAAATCCCTTCTGTAAGGTCAACAGACCTTGGTTGGACAATCCCTGCTTGGGACAATTTACCAGTTGCAGTTGGACCAAGTTGCAGGAACAGCTGGGCTGTAAATAGGTACTCAGTTGAGCAGAGTAACCCTCTTATAACAGAGATGTACTCATGAGAATGAAGACACACCATGTGCTTCAAACATATGCATACTTTACTGATTAACAACCACAATGTTATACCCAAAATACAGTACAACGGCAGGGGGTCACTCATACAATAGGGGTATTGTGTTTTAGCAACCTGTAAACCACAAGGAAATAATAGCCCTGTGGGTGTGATGTATAATGTGTGTTAACTGATAAGGAGATGTCTCTCAGTTTGATGTCTGACCTCCCCTCTTTATGATGGGATTAGCCATTAGACATGGTAATCCTATTACACAACTACCAAGGGGTCATTACAGGTGTAGCCCTTCTGATTAATACTAATCTGGTTATGTGAACTAGGAAGAGGTACTTGAGGTCAGTCTTAAAAAATATATAGACCTAATAAAAAATAGTAACCCCCAGGTGATACAAAACACACCACACAGACATTAAACAAGCCTAAAGGTAAACATAAACATCCTACTGACCATCAGATAGTCTACACAAAACCTAGTTGTGCCATCTTTCTTGGGGACTAACACAGAAAATAGACCAGGGATGTTATCCAGCTCTGTATTTATTGTCTCTTACTGGGCCTGAGTCAAAATAGGTAAAACCTTTACAAATTCAGCCTGGGATGCAAGTGCAATAGGTAGGGCAGTAACCTTTTCTCTGGGTCACTGCCAGTGAGTAGGCAAATTGCACAAATAGCTTGTGGTTTGCATTGAAACCCTTACAGTCTATTGATATGGGAAACCCTAGTTACTCTACCGGGCTCATCAAGGGCTACCATATAGTTGGCTGACTTTACAGGCAATCTTGTAAGGTCCCCCCCAGGAAGCCTGGAGCTTATCCTGAGAGTGGGGAACCATCATTAACACCTCCTGACCCTCCTCTAGTTCCCTCACTTGGATTCCCTATATAACTTCTTCTAATGCTGTTGGGTACCCAAACATTCTCCCTGACACTTCACATCAGGTTAGCTCTCTGGTCTATAAAGGCAAGGACATAGTGGACTACTGGCACCAGTTCCTGGCTCTGCCCCCCTTCCCAAGCTTCTCTAAAGAGGTCTAGTGGCCCTCTCAAATGATGTCAAACTACTGGGGGAAATCACGGTAGGCAAAGACAAGGTATGGTAACAGATTTTCCCAATACTTCTCTTGCTCTGCAAAGATCCTGAGCATTCTTTTGAGAGTGCCTTTAAAGTGTTCACATAAGCCATTGGTCTGGGGGTGGTAGTGGAAAAAAGTGAGGTGCTTAATCCCTCATATCTCCCATAGTTTTTGGGTCAGGGCAGGCCTGAACTGAGTACCCATATCCGACAAAATTTCCTGAGGAAACCCTATCCAAGAGAACACTACTAATAATTCTCCTGCTACAGTACAGCAGAAATATTCTCTAGGGCTACTGCCTCTGGGTACCTGGTAGCATAGTCTACCACAGTGAGGATATACCTCTTCCCAGCCTTACTGGGTCTAGCTAGGGGCCCTATATGGCACCTTGGCAGCCTTCTCGGTATGTCCATACTGCTGACAAGCATCACAGGATTCACAATAGGTGTTAACATCCAGATTCAAGCCTGACCAATCTAACACCCAGGTTAGTCACTGCCCACTCCTTTCTATAGCCCATATGACCAGCTAGGGCTAGTCGCAGCAACTGATCCCTGAAACCTTTGGGGACTATCAGCTGCCTCAAGTCCTACACAATGCCCTATCTTCTCACCCTATACAAAAAACCCATTCTCCCAGGTAAAACTCTCCCCTTGAGAGCCTGGATCTCACTATCCTCTGCTAGAGCTACCTTCAGCTCCTCTAGCCTGACCCCTGGTAACCCAAAACCACAAGCAGATAAAGAGCTTACCTCAGGGTCCTCTGGGCTGGTCGGTTCCTTAGTTTCTGCAGGGCTTTCAGACCTCAAGGCTGCTGACTGGGACCTGGTAACACTATTCAAATAGCAGGTCCCAAGGCATTCCCCAATAACACATCAGTAGGCACTCTTTCATTCAATCATTCCTACCTCCCTCATCTCTTTGCCCTGACCCCAATCCAACTCCACACAGGCAAGGGGAATGGTATATTGCTTTCCTTCAGCAACTACCATGTCCATAGATTTGTCCAGGAGGTCAGATGGGCTTACCGTGGATGGGTGAATAACAGGCATGGCAGCCCCAGTGTCTCTGAACCCATTCACTAGTTGACTATCCACTAGAACAGTCTGTAAATGTGGCATCCTCCGATCCCCTTTGGCCATATTGATCAGGTGGATGGATAGGTGGTATGATCATTCTGTCAGTCCTGGAACTTCTCCACCTCCTCCTGCTCATTTCCCCAATGTCCCAAACACATCAAGGGGCAGACAGGAGGCTGCTCGACCTGGCAAGACTGGCAAGGACAATTCCTCTTGTAGTGGCCTCACTGGTGACAAGTAAAACAAGTGGGTCCTTCATTGCTCTCCTGCCCCTGTGGCTAACCACTGGCACTTGTTGTGAATTTAGGGGGTGCCCAAATCCCTGGGCGAGAAACCCCTGTTGCCAGTGAGAGGGTATGTACGGCAGAGGGGGGGCCTGATGTGGTAGCATCAGATGGGCGGGCAGCAGGGACATTTTTTCGGCCTCTCACCTTATCAGGCTGGTCATCTAGCTTCCCAGCTTAATCCACAGTGACAGATTGCCTATCTTCCACCCACTCCTGCATGGTCTCTGGGCAAATATAGAAAAACTGCTCCATCATAATCACCTTGGCTTTCCACCAGATTTCTAGGGTGTCCAACAAAAAGTTCAAAGTCCAGGGCTACTTTGACAATAAAAATATACAGAATTTACAGAATACTATATAATTAATTGTTATGATAATTGTAATTCATTGCATTGTAATGAGAACAAGCTCTGTAATTTACGTGCACAGGATTATTGTTATAAACATTGATCAATTCTGATGAGATTGTGATTACATAGTTACAATACATGTATCAGTGTTGGGACAGCATTGTGTTTGTTATTATTCCTTTATTTTTATCATCCTATATATCATAATATTTCAATAAACATTATGTTTTATATATAAAGATCTGTGTTATTAGATTTTTTTGCTTGAACTTGAGTTCCCAAATGAGAAAATCTTAATGGTCTTGCTAAGTGTCTGTTTGGGTTTAATTTAATGTCTTTACACTTATCATTGAGTAGTTCTAACAATATATACTATAGATAGTAGCACTATTGATGGGCGCAGAAAAAGCGTTCAGTAGGGTGTATTGGGACTTTATTGACTTAGTTTTGGATAAATATGGTTTGGGTGCATTTAGCATTTCATGAGCAGTAAAAGCTATATATACAATCGCCAATGCCTCTATTAAGGGTATGGATTTTAAACCAGATAATTTTTGAATACTGAACAGAACAAGACAGGGGTGTCCACTTTCCCCAATATTTTTGTACTAATTATTAGACCTCAGATAGAAGCGATTAGGAGATAGAAGGTATAATAACTGGCTCTTTGAATAATAAAGTTACTACCTATGCAGATGACCTAGTGGTTAATCTTACAAATCCTACAAAATCTTTATATGAACTACATAAAATTATAAATGCTTATAGTGAAGTTTCCTATTATAAATTAAACATTCCAAAATCAGAAGTCATGGGAATGAATCTGGGAATAAATGACAAATTAAAACTGAAATATAAATTTAGATATAATTGAGATGAAAATGCATTTAAACACTTGGGCATAAAATTTACTCTGAACCTGAATAATTTAATAAAAAATAATCTCGAGATATTAAATCTCGATATCAGTAATACAATGTCAAATTGGAGGAAACTCAATTTGACATGATCAGGAAGAATATCAGTGATAAAAATGACGTTGCTTCAAAAAACCACATATATACTGAGAAGTATACCTCTCAAAATCCATACTAAATGAGTTACAGAATAAAATAGACAACTTTATTTATAAAAATAAAAACCCTAGAATAAAAAAAAAGATGTTACAACAAAAGCATATTCTAGAGAGGGCTTGGCAACACCCAATGTTATCAAATACTCTAAAGCAATTGCTTTAACCCACATTCTGAAATATAATATTGAGCATGATGTCCCAAAATATTTGACAATTGAGAGAGAGCTATCACCAATGGTAGATCTAGCAACTGTATTTTGGGATAAAGCATATGGGGGAAAGACAATAAATTACCAAAGATCCCCAGAGTATTAAAGAACAGCTGGCATGGACTGAATAAAAGTTTAAACTTAATCAAATTTCCATCACCTGCTAAAAGGGAATTATTACCTTTTTTGAAATTCGAGTGAGCTAATTGGGGTATAAAAACTATAAAAACCTATATAAAGGAGATTTAATTTTTTTTTTAAACATTTGAATTTATCTGCAAGGAAAAGAAGATACAAAAAGAGAACTGGTTAATTTTTAACATGTTATATACTGCTATTCTGGGCTCTATTTATAAATTAATGGGATAAAGAAACTTAACAGATTTCAAGGTATCATTATGTGATATTAAAAGGAAGCAAACTATAACTAACTGTCTTAAAAATACAAAACTATTAACTGCAAATACAGGGAGTGCAGAATTATTAGGCAAGTTGTATTTTTGAGGATTAATTTTATTATTGAACAACAACCATGTTCTCAATGAACCCCAAAAACTCATTAATATCAAAGCTGAATATTTTTGGAAGTAGTTTTTAGTTTGTTTTTAGTTTTAGCTATTTTAGGGGGATATCTGTGTGTGCAGGTGACTATTACTGTGCATAATTATTAGGCAACTTAACAAAAAACAAATATATACCCATTTCAATTATTTATTTTTACCAGTGAAACCAATATAACATCTCAACATTCACAAATATACATTTCTGACATTCAAAAACAAAACAAAAACAAATCAGTGACCAATATAGCCACCTTTCTTTGCAAGGACACTCAAAAGCCTGCCATCCATGGATTCTGTCAGTGTTTTGATCTGTTCACCATCAACATTGCGTGCAGCAGCAACCACAGCCTCCCAGACACTATTCAGAGAGGTGTACTATTTTCCCTCCTTGTAAATCTCACATTTGATGATGGACCACAGGTTCTCAATGGGGTTCAGATCAGGTGAACAAGGAGGCCATGTCATTAGATTTTCTTCTTTTATACCCTTTCTTGCCAGCCACGCTGTGGAGTACTTGGACGCGTGTGATAGAGCATTGTCCTGCATGAAAATTATGTTTTTCTTGAAGGATGCAGACTTCTTTCTGTACCACTGCTTGAAGAAGGTGTCTTCCAGGAACTGGCAGTAGGACTGGGAGTTGAGCTTGACTCCATCCTCAACCCGAAAAGGCCCCACAAGCTCATCTTTGATGATACCAGCCCAAACCAGTACTCCACCTCCACCTTGCTGGCGTCTGAGTCGGACTGGAGCTCTCTGCCCTTTACCAATCCAGCCACGAACCATCCATCTGGCCCATCAAGACTCACTCTCATTTCATCAGTCCATAAAACCTTAGAAAAATCAGTCTTGAGATATTTCTTGGCCCAGTCTTGACGTTTCAGCTTGTGTGTCTTGTTCAGTGGTGGTCATCTTTCAGCCTTTCTTACCTTGGCCATGTCTCTGAGTATTGCACGCCTTGTGCTTTTGGGCACTCCAGTGACGTTGCAGCTCTGAAATATGGCCAAACTGGTGGCAAGTGGCATCGTGGCAGCTGCACGCTTGACTTTTCTCAGTTCATGGGCAGTTATTTTGCGCCTTGGTTTTTCCACACGCTCCTTGCGACCCTGTTGACTATTTTGAATGAAACGCTTGATTGTTCGATGATCACGCTTCAGAAGCTTTGCAATTTTAAGAGTGCTGCATCCCTCTGCAAGATATCTCACTATTTTTGACTTTTCTGAGCCTGTCAAGTCCTTCTTTTGACCCATTTTGCCAAAGGAAAGGAAGTTGCCTAATAATTATGCACACCTGATATAGGGTGTTGATGTCATTAGACCACACCCCTTCTCATTACAGAGATGCACATCACCTAATATGCTTAATTGGTAGTAGGCTTTCGAGCCTATACAGCTTGGAGTAAGACAACATGCATAAAGAGGATGATGTGGTCAAAATACTCACTTGCCTAATAATTCTGCACTCCCTGTATAAAATCTGTAAGAATGATAAAATGGGAACAAGAAAAAAAAAAAGGAATGGGATGAGAAGATCTGGCAAAGAGCGTTTAATATCACTGAAGAATATATTAAGTGTAGTTCACTTAGAGAAATCCTTATTAAAATAATAATAAATAATAATGTGTCTTAAAGTTTAAAGGTATATGGACATTTCCTGGATTATAAATGCATCTGATAGAGGAGAATCAGTATAAAAGAGGAAAAAAAAAAAAAAAAAAAATATATATATATATATATATATATATACTATAGATAACTGCTATTTGGTTATATAATATTTATTGATGTATTTACTGATATTAAAGAATTGTAACAATTGTATTGCATTTTTTTAATCATAATTCTTATTGGTGGACTATTCTCCGAAATACATTCTGTTGTTTTCTAATTGTATGTACACAGGTAAGTGCATAATTGTTCCATAATGTTCTATATAATCAACAACTGCTCATCCTATTGGACGATACCCATTAAAAAACACTTGTTTTCAATCAGTGTAAATTTTTATTCATTCAAAAGTTAAAGGGTTAAAGAAAAAAAAGTTGGAAGCTCTTCTTAGAGTACCACTCTCAGAAAATGGAAACACCCCTCATATTCACAACGTCCACCAACATATCATGGCTGTGTACAGGATCCAACAGAGGCATTAACCCTACATTTTTTCTTGTTAAAAACTAGGAGCCATATTCAACTGAGCGAATTGGAGATCTGGAAGCCCGTAAGTGTGGTTGCAAGCTATTTTGCTATACAATTGGCGTCTCTTTGCGGGCTCTGAACAGCTTACGAGTTACGGCCTTGAAAACAATGGCACAGATCAAACTCATAACTTACAGCCTTCCGAAGCCTATGATCTCTCACTTTCTCAAGGCTAAAATCACAAATCGCTATTCAATTGCTCCAATTCCTTAAGCCTACAAATCTTTTCACACCCGTAAATGGCAAATGAAGGAGAAAATCATACGAGTGCCAGAGAGGAAACACAAAGGAGTTAAACATCTATTTGTAGCACTGTAAATGCAAATAACAAATCACTACTGCACTGTAAATAATGGGGAAAGTGATGATAGACAGAATTAATTGCACAACAGTCTCAAGCTTGCAAATCCGTAATAACATTTTATTTTTTCATGTGTCATTTTGGGGTTCAATTGACCTCGGGTATCAATGAGTTAATACATATCAGGCCACACATATGGACGAGAAGAGTATTGGCATTCATTATCATAATTCTTCATTTTGCAAGTTTTGCTAGTCTGATCGCATATCGGACCCCCAAACCTAAATGATTGACGTGTAAGCTCTGTGTTTTACTGCCGTAATAACGACAGTCTCATTTTCTATTGGCTGATTCAAAAGCGGCAGTTACGGGCTTGCTGAATTTGTCAGGTTCCCACCCAGAACTTCTCCGTACCAGTGCATAGTTTATAGTCTTGGCTTGGGGCTCATAACTCGTGCCCTTCAGCAATTGAATATCATCGCAATCAAAGACCACAATCAGACATTCAGCTGTCTGCGAGTTACAGGCTTTGAATTGAATATGGCCCTATCTTTGTGACTTTTTCAAAGCTTAATTATGTTTTAGTCAGACCTTTTTTATTGTAAAATGCACTATTAACATGCAAATGTACCAACAAATGTAAAAATAAGCATTCTGCAATTGTTTGAAAATAATTACACAAGTATTAAACTATTTTTCTTTTAGGACACTACATGCTGTAAGTTTGCACATATATGTCCATACAGTGTCCTATCAGTGACTAGAGGTTTGCACATGCTCAGATCCCCGAGAGCAGTTAGCAGAAAGAGATAACCTGGTGACGAGGGGAGAACAATTTTTAACATATTTTATATGTTTGTAAATAATTATAACCCTTTCTTTGCATTTTAAGCACTGATAAACCCATCTAATTAACTGCTTCTTTCTTAATGTATTTGCCATTTTATTTTATGTTATCAGTTTACTGACCTATGAAGATTTTTAGTATAATTTTATAATTTGAGACTTTCTACCAATAATTAATTAATGTGCTACTTGCTAATGATTTAATTGCATGAAATTGATTACTAAATTGTTGTAACAATATAAAATATTGTTTCAGTTAAAACAGCTTACTGTATAATGTAAGTTACAGCTATATTTATATTTACCACACCTAAATAAAGCAATATGGGACATATTAGATTATATTGTTACATATATAGAAGCAAAAGGTAATTTAAAATAAAATCACAAATCAAAACAACCAATTCAGCCGGCATTACCTGCCTTGGCAATAAGTAGAAGAACATTAGGAAAATAATATTTATGAAATGATGTACCATGATATGAATGGGCTGTTTTACATCTTTCATGCACTCAGCTTTCCATATTTGCTTCTTTATTAATCAAAATAATTTTACTACATAAATTCTGGTCACCGTTGTCAGAGAAAATTAGCAGGTGATATCCTGGGTCAGCATCAACTAAAAGTGTCTCAGTTTTCCAAGAAAAGGGGAAATAACCGACACGTTATAAATATAATATACCTAGAGGTGCTGAGCATTAGTAAAATAACAAAAAATAGAAGTAACAAAAAAATTACATAAAAAATTATACAAAATATCACAAAAAAATAATTAAAATTAAAATAATAAAATAATTATAACCTGAAAGTTAGAATTTAAAATATTAATTCATAATCACACTCACCGTTTCAGCTTTGTCTAACAACACTTTTGTCTTCAGGCCTCACAATCTACCAAATCCATTCTGACTGAAGACTGATTGAAGCCAACTATCTCTGTTTATTAACGACCATGGTCCTTGCTTTGAACTTAAGGATTCAAGGAAAAGTCCCATTCCAAAAATGACAACTCTGGCCAGGAAGGAGACCAATGAGGTAATAGTGAGAGCTTTACCACCACTCTCCAAGGCTTTGAATGGTAAGGTTTGGAGTATTCATCAGTTTTGGTGCATTAGCAAGTTAAAGCCACTTAGCTGTAAAACGATAGTGTATAGTGTCTATAACATCAATATTTTACAAAAGTTCCACTACTGGTTGGACAGACGTGGATAGACAAGGGTCTAGTTTGAGGCAAATGAAATTCCAGGGTCTCCAGCCAACAACTCTTTGGGGAAACCATTCACTTCATTAGGGGTTTAGAGTTTTCACTATCAGGTGTATTTATGTCCTAAATTAACTGGGTACGTGGATCAACAAGGCTACACGGACCACATTTTGTTTAATAAACAACCATAGCTAATCTTACCACTGAATCAAAGGGGTTTAGGGTTAACCTATGTCAATTCCAAGCCTGTAATTACAATCACACGGGCTGTAAGTCTGCTGGTTAGAAATATGTAACAATTACAGTTGTTACCTGATGTTACCTAATCATGATCAATTAAGCACGCCCATAAGTTGCTTTTTAAACAATGGTAAATGGGACCATCATCATAACATCAATAGAACATGGCGTTTAAATGACAAATCATTAGTGTTTAGAATTACGATTTGCGATCAAACTCGCAATCCAGAAATGTTGAAATCTATAAAAATCAATAAATCAAGTGTTCTAGTCCATGCGGGTTCCATGATATGCATTATCTCATCGATAGCCGGTATGGATATAACATGAAAATAAAATGTAAAATAAATATTTATTTCTTTTGCAGATTTATGAGTTTGAGATTGTTGTGCAATTAATTCTAACGCCTTTCATTGCTTTCCTCATATTTTAAAGCCATTTACAAATTTGAAGGCAATTGTGGACTTGCTGAAATGTTGAAATTAAATATCGATTCACATTTTTAGCCCTTGTATCATTTGCGGGCTTGAAACATCAAAGGATGAGATAGGATGGAGTTACGTTTTTAACATCTGCAGTGATTTTCAGCCTTTAACCCACAAATGGAAAGCAAGTAGCTAAAAGAAGCCAAGTAAATATCAGTAACTTTTACGGGCTCCTTTACGGGCTCCTGTAATTTTGATTTGCTCAATTAAATGGGGCCTATGTGAGGAAAAACGTGTTTTATTGTCTCTGCTACACACATAGATTATTAGATATGTTTATGCTCTTCAGTGAAAGCATTGTTGAGTTGCAGAAATAATATGAATTACCAAACCCACATAATATTACTTTTACTGGCCTACAGATCATTTCAAGTTTGATGTTATGTTAATAGATTTCTATTTGGCATGATTTTTTCTGCTTGTATTTTGATATTTTAAAAATCTTGACGTTTGTTGCTATTTTGCTTTATTTTCTTAAAACAAGCAATACAGATATTTGTTAAAAAAGATAAGCTACTGGTATGTAAATATAACACCCACACGTTCTTTAGTATTTAATCCCACTTTCACGACCCGTAGATTGTGGTGAAAGTTTTAATTTAAACAAATCATGGCTCAGATATTGGCCACACTGAGGATTTGCATCTTCTGGTCCACGTTTGTCTTGGAAGCCTAACTAATAATGATGATGGCCATAATAAATCTAATGTTATTGCCACTCAGTCCTTCATTCAAACTCTTTATTAATTGTTATTGTGTTTTTAAATTAGGCAAATCAGAGAGTATATGAGGATGAGCATTTGAATCTATCAACCAATGCTCAGTCTTCAGTGACAGCATTACACCTGCGGTCCTATGTCTGATATAATGTGTCTGATACAATACTGGGATAAGGTCTAAGTAGCAGATAAGAAGAAAAGACCATGATGTCTACTACACAAATAATCATGTTACTAATTAGTGCTGTAACATGGATGTCTGGGACCATAGGAAACTTGTCAATTGTAGCTGTATATTTCAGAGACTGGAAGACAAACATTGGCCTTGGTGTCTGTGACCAAGTTATTCTAACCATCGGACTTATTAATATCATACTACAGTACAACTTAACTTTCCATGGCACTATGCATTATTGTCAGTTACTAGTTGCTGAAGAAGTGGATGAAGCATTACATGTTGTTCTCCATCCTGATTTATACAATCATCTGGCACTCAGTCTTGCTTAGCTTCTGTTATTTTATAAAGTTGGCCAACTTTTCACATCAATTTATCAATCCCTTGAAAATGAGAATCTCTGGTTACTCGATTACAGTTGGCATCAGTAATTTGTTCATTTGCCATTAATATCCCAATTTTTTGGAGCATAAAGGTAGAGCATCATCAAAATACCACAGGTAACACAACCATGAGAAAATATTCAATAGACATGTATTTACCGTACATAATACCTAAAATGTCTTTTGGCATCTTTCTTCCCTTAATGTTCACTCTTATCTGTCTTGGACTCAGCCTCACTTCCATCTTGGGACATGTGTAGAGGATGAAGGTGAATGTGTCTCAAAGACCTCGTACTGAAGGACATTGGAGAGCATCCAGGACAATGGTGCTACTTGTGATTACAAACTTGCTGTTTTATTTGACAGTCGGGGCCTAGGACAGAACCTTGGGAAACACCAACAGACAGAGGGAGAGGTGAAGAAGAGGTGCCAGAGAAGGAGACGCTAAATGTACAATCTTTTAGATAGGATGTGAACCATGAAACAGCTGTGCCCTGGATGCCAAATGAGCGGAGAGTTTGGATTAGAAGAGGGTGGTCAACTGTGTCGAAGGCAGCAGAGAGATCCAGGAGAATTAGAATGGAGAAGTGACCCTTTGATTTGGCAGTTAGCAAGTCACTGGTGACTTTTGTGAGGGCTGTTTCTGTTGAGTGTTGGGCATGGAAACCAGATTGGAAGGGGTCAAGAAGGGAATTGGAAGAAATAAATTGAGTGAGGCGATTGTAAACAAGCCGCTCAAGCAGTTTAGAAGCCAGGGGAAGTAGTGAGATAGAGCAGTAGTTGGAGGCAGAAGCGTGGTCAGAAGAGGGCTTCTTGAGAATGGGTGTAATTATGGCATGTTTTAAGGAGGATGGAAAGCTGCCAGTGTTTAGGGAGAGGTTGAATAGATGTGTGAGAGCTGGGATAAGTGCAGTGGATAGGGGAGGGATTAGCTGTGATGGAATAGGATCATGTGGACATGTTGTAAGGTGAGAGGTTAATAATAATGTAGATACTTCATCCTCGGTTACAGGGTCGAAGGAATCCATAGTGGAGGAGGGATTGGGGAAGGGGAAGGGTTGGGTGTTGTCGGCTTGTGGAAAGGATGATGGGATAGGGCCAAGCTGGGAGGAAAGTTCATTTCGGATAGTTTCAATTTTAGTTTTAAAGTGGCTGGCAAAGTCATCAGCAGTTAGATAGGAAGGGGCAGGAGGTGGGGGTGGGCAAAGTAGGGTGTTGAATGTAGCAAATAAACATTTAGGGTTGGAGGACAGGTTTGATATTAGTGATGAGAAGAAGTGTTGTTTGGCAAGATTGAGGGCAGACAAGTAAGAGCGCAATTTAAACTTGTAGTGAAGAAAGTCTGCTGAAGTGCGAGATTTCATCCACTGTCTCTCTGCAGTGCGTGAGCATCTCTGTAGATAGCGTGTTTGTGTAGTGTGCCATGGTTGTGGATGAGAGCGAGGGAGTTTGCTTGTGATTATGGGGGCAAGAGAGTGAAGGGTGGAGGTTAGAGTAGCGTTGTACTGTGAAATGGCGATGTCAGGGCAGGCAAGGGTGGTGAGGGGGCTGAGAAGGGGTTTTAGTACATTTGAAAATTGTTGTGGGTTGAGGGCTTGCAGGTTTCTGCGTGTTCTGGAAGCAGAATTTGAATAAGGGTGGTGAGCGGAAGATGAGGTGAGGTTGAAAGTTAGCAGGTGGTGGTCAGATAGGGGAAGTGAGGAGATGTCAAGGTTGGAGATAGTGCAGAGATTAGTAAAAATAAGGTCAATGGAGTGTCCACCACTGTGAGTTGTGGAATCTGTCCATTGTGAGCGGCCAAGGGAAGAGGTAAGTGCAAGTAATTTTGCAGTTGTTGGGGAGGTGGGGGTGTCAGTGGCTATGTTGAAATCGCCAAGAATGAGTGAAGGTATATTGGAGGAGAGAAAGTGAGGGAGCCAGGCGGCAAAGTTGTCCAGAAATTGAGAGGGTGATCCAGGCGGGCGATAGATCCAGCTACTCACAGAGGGATGGGAGAGAAGATGCGGATAATGTGGACTTCAAAAGATGAGAATTGAAGTGAGGGAACAGGTGGTATGCAGTGAAAAGTGCAGCGAGAGGATAGCAGTATGCCCACACCTCTGAGAAAGAGGCAGGAGGTTATAATAAGGAAGGTGGTGAGAGGAAACACAATGGCAGGGTGGGAGGGAACTGCTTTCAGGTGGACTTCTATGGTATATGTTGGTCAGCAGTATGTGGAGATTATGGAGCTATAAAATGGATCAGTGAACACAGAGCATTTCTGGTTTACAGATAAGCAACAGAATATTATGACAATAGCAGAACAGTCTAACAGTAAAAAGTCTATCTCAGCAATTATCATAACACACATATCACATATATAGTTGTAAGCATGCGGGTTGTTGCTAACGCTTACAGGGATACCAACCTGACCTGTACTCCATTGTGCAAAAGGAAGTAATGGCATCTCTGTCACACAGTGTTGGGGCAAGGGTCCATCTGACCACTGATACCTGGTCTGCAAAGCATGGTCAGGGCAGGAATATCACCTACACTACGCATTGGGTAAACCTGGTGACGGCTGCCAAGCATGGAATACGTGGCTCTGCAGAGGAGTTGGTGACACCGCCATGACTTGCAGGCAGGCCTGCTGCCACCTCCTCTACTACTCCTACTTCATCCTCTTCCATAACCTCCTTGGCTGAGTCCTCTTCTGCTGCTGCTATGTCTTGCTACACATCAACGGCACCCCCCCAGCTCCACAGGTACTATTCCACATCCCGGATACGGCAGTGTCACGCCGTCTTAGGGTTGACTTCCCTGAAAGCAGAGAGTCACATCAGACCAGCACTCCTGTCCGCCCTGAACGCACAGGTGGATCAGTGGCTGACTCCGCACCAACTGGAGATCGGCAAAGTGGTTTGTGATAACGGAAGAGATTTGTTGACGGCATTGAATTTGGGCAAGTTGACACATGTGCCGTACATGGCACATGTGTGTAATCTGATTGTACAACGCTTTGTGCATAAGCACCCAGGCTTACAGGACGTCCTGAAGCAGGCCAGGAAGGTGTGTGCCCATTTCAGGCGTTCCTACACGGCCATGGCGCACTTTACAGATATCCAGCGGC
Organism: Discoglossus pictus; assembly: GCA_027410445.1. NCBI lineage: Eukaryota > Metazoa > Chordata > Amphibia > Anura > Alytidae > Discoglossus > Discoglossus pictus. The sequence goes on along the minus strand of JAPZIH010000013.1, from coordinate 4,802,202 downwards.
GAATCAACATGCCAGTGAAGCGCTTGATTTTAGACAGCCTGACACGTTGGAATTCAACACTCCTAATGTTCGACCGCCTGCTCTAACAAGAAAAGGCCGTTAACAAGTATTTGTATGACCGGGGTGCTAGGACAGCCTCTGCGGAGCTGGGGATTTTTTTGCCACGTTACTGGACGCTCATGCGCAATGCCTGTAGGCTTGTGCATCGTTTTGAGGAGGTGAAAAACCTGGTCAGTCGCACCCAGGGCACCATCAGCGACATCATACCATTTGTTTTCTTCCTGGAGTGTGCCCTGCGAAGAGTGCTGAATCAGGCCGTAGATTAACTTGAAGAGGAAGAGGAAGAGTTGTGGTCACCATCACCGCCAGAAACAGCCTTATCAGCATCGCTTGCTGGACCTGCGGCAATGCTGAAAGAGGATTGTGAGGAAGAGGAGTCAGAGGAGGAATGTGGCTTTGAGGAGGAGGAGGAAGACCAACCACAACAGGCATCCCAGGGTGCTCGTTGTCACCTATCTGGTACCAGTGGTGTTGTTTGTGGCTGGGGGGAAGAACATACCTTCAGTGAGATCACTAAGGACGAGGAACGGGACATGACTAGCTCGCATCCAACCTTGTGCAAATGGGGTCTTTCATTCTATCGTGCCTGTTGAGGGACCCTCGTATAAAAAGGATGAAGGAGAACGACCTGTACTGGGTGTCCACGCTACTAGATCCCCGGTATAAGCAGAAAGTGCCTGAAATGTTACCGAATTACCACAAGTCGGAAAGGATGCAGCACTACCAAAATAAATTAAAAAGTATGCTTTACACAGCATTTAAGGGTGATGTCACAGCACAAAGGCAATCTAACAGCGGAAGAGGTGAACATAATCCTCCTCCTCCCACGACCACGACGGCAAGGAGAGGATGCTTTAAAGACGTGTTGTTGATGGAGGACATGCGGAGCTTTTTAAGTCCTATGCATCGCCACAGCCCTTCGGGGTCCACCCTCAGAGAACGACTAGACCGTCAGGTAACAGAAAACATCGCCATAACTACAGATATCGACACTATGAGGAGTGATGAACCCCTTGACTACTGGGTGTGCACGCTTGCCCTATGGCCTGAGCTATCCCAATTTGCCATAGAACTTCTGTCCTGCCCCGCTTCAAGTGTCCTGTCAGAAAGGACCTTCAGTGCTGCAGGAGGTTTTGTCACTGATAAGAGAAGTCTCCTAGGTCGAAAAAGTCTAGATTACCTCACCTTTATTAAGATGAATGAGGGATGGATCCTGAAGGGACTGACAGTGGGCAATACATTCGATTACAAAAAGGCCTGATAGATGAGCTGCCTTGAGCTAATAATGGTCCACACGCTGCTGTATTTTATCCCTGAATGCCGGATGACTTGCGTGACTTATCCGCCACCAACTAGGGTTTAAGACGCAATGTTTTAGGGCACTTTCTGCCTGGCAAACTAACATCAATTTTTCTGGTCGCTGCAACAATACCTCATTTTTGCATTTAAATTATTTTATTTTAGAAGGCGTACAGCATATAATGAAAAATAAAGCATTTTTTAAAAGTCTTGCATAACAATTGTGCAAAAATACATATTTACAATAGAGACATTTTGTGAAAGTTAGCTGGCTAGTCCTTCTTATTTTTACTTTTTAGGTTAATTATTTTTGCTTATTTTTTACTGTGATTGCAATTTAAGAGATACCTAAAACATGGTAAAACAGACAATACTAAAGAGTATATCTGCAGGAAACACCAAAGTCCTATTAGCTATCATCCCTCTAGCAGTAGTAGCTTTTTATTTACAATATCTAACCTGGGCAATCACCCCTGGGTTACCCTAGGGCAGTCTTCAGTAAGCAACCTCTCCTTTCCTGGGATGATTTTGCCGCCGGTTGCTTCTGAAGGGTCTCCAGGGCTCCCCCACTCCGGTCCTTCCCCCAGTGTCTCTTCAACCAGTAACAAATGTTTTATATTTGTAAAGTGATCCAATGATCACCCTTGATAGAGGTTTATCTTTACACATTTTGGAGAATCAATTTAGGACCGGTGTCCCCTGTTTCTGGGTCAGAGAGTGTGTGAAATGCATCAGCCTACAGTAATTGTAATGTTCTGACAGCAGTAGCTCATGCTTGTCCCTCAGTTCCTCATAGGTGAGCATCTGGCCCTTTACTAACCAGTCTCCCAGTCTATCTAGTTTCCTTGACCTTCACCAGTGTTGTGATGTTGTGCTCATGTGTTTCGGGGCCTGAGGGTGGTCAATAATTGGGGTCATTTGGGTGGATCCAGGGAACAAACCTGTGTGTTTCTTGGCCCATTTCCAGTATGATAGTGAGTGTCTAATTAGGGGGTTTGGTGAGTTTTTAAGGCTCTGAGGCAATTCTGATAGCCAAGCCTCCTTGTCCTAGGTTAAGGGCCTTAAAGTGTGGTTCTCTAAATACACACAGGCCGGTTGATGACATATATAATGTGCTATTGGGAGGAAAGATAGGTGACGGAACAGGTATTAAACTGATAGGAAGGAATAGTACAACTCAATACACCACTCCTATCTGGTGGCACCTTAGATTGCAGGTGCAGTGCCCCAAATTCGAAGTAGGAGGTCCAACTAAGCATCTTTTTCAATCTCCATATTCCAAAAATACATGCCATATACACGTCCCCTGATAGGTAACGTAACAGGTATTAAACTGATAGGAATGAGTAGTACAACTTAATACACCTCTCCTATCTGGTGACACCTTAGATTGCACGTGCAGTGCCCCCAATTCTAAGTAGGAGGTCCGACCAAGCATCTTTTTCCATCTCCCTGTTCCAAAAATCCATGCCATATACACGTCCCCTGATAGGTAACGTAACAGGTATTAAACTGATAGGAATGAGTAGTACAACTTAATACACCTCTCCTATCTGGTGGCACCTTAGATTGCACGTGCAGTGCCCCAAATTTGAAGTAGGAGCTCAGACCAAGCATCTTTTTCCATCTCCCTGTTCCAAAAATCCATGCCATATACACGTCCCCTGATAGGTAACGTAACAGGTATTAAACTGATAGGAATGAATAGTACAAATTAATACACCTCTCCTATCTGGTGGCACTTTAGATTGCACGTGCAGTGCCCCAAATTTGAAGTAGGAGCTCAGACCAAGCATCTTTTTCCATCTCCCTGTTCCAAAAATCCATGCCATATGCACGTCCCCTGATAGGTAACGTAACAGGTATTAAACTGATAGGAATGAGTAGTACAACTTAATACACCTCTCCTATCTGGTGACACCTTAGATTGCACGTGCAGTGCGCCAAATTCGAAGTAGGAGGTCCGACCAAGCATCTTTTTCCAACTCCCTGTTCCAAAAATCCATGCCATATACACGTCCCCTGATAGGTAACGTAACAGGTTTTAAACTGATAGGAATGAGTAGTACAATTTAATACACCTCTCCTATCTGGTGGCACCTTAGATTGCACGTGCAGTGCCCCAAATTCGAAGTAGGAGGACCGACCAAGCATCTTTTTCCATCTCCCTGTTCCAAAAATCCATGCCATATACACGTCCCCTAATAGTAGACATAACAGGGATTAAACCGATAGGAATAGTACTACTTAACAGTACACACCTTATAATAACGCAGACAGAGGCAACGCGTATAATCTTCCATGCTGTGCAGTGGAAGCCCCCAGACTCTGACCTGTGTATAATATTCCATGCTGTGCAGTGGAAGCCCCCAGAATCTGACCTGTGTATAATATTCCATGCTGGGCAGTGGAAGCCCCCAGACTCTGACCTGTGTATAATATTCCATGCTGGGCAGTGGAAGCCCCCAGACTCTGACCTTTGTATAATCTTCCATGCTATGCAGTGGAAGCACCCAGACTCTGACCTGTGTATAATATTCCATGCTGTGCAGTGGAAGCCCCCAGACTCTGACCTGTGTATAATATTCCATGCTGGGCAGTGGAAGCCCCCAGACTCTGACCTGTGTATAATCTTCCATGCTGTGCACTGGAAGCCCCCAGACTCTGACCTGTGTATAATATTCCATGCTGTGCAGTTGAAGCCCCCAGACTCTGACCTGTGTATAATCTTCTATGCTGGGCAGTGGAAGCCCCCAGACTCTGACCTGTGTATAATATTCCATGCTGGGTAGTGGAAGCCCCCAGACTCTGACCTGTGTATAATCTTCCATGCTGGGCAGTGGAAGCCCCCAGACTCTGACCTGTGTATAATCTTCCATGCTGGGCAGTGGAAGCCCCCAGACTCTGACCTGTGTATAATCTTCCATACGGGGCAGTTGAAGCCCCCAGACTCTGGGAGTCTGAAGAAGAGGAGTCAGAGGAGGAAGGTGGCTTTGAGGAGGTGGAAGACCAAACACAGCAGGCGTCCCAGGGGGCTTGTTGTCCCTTTTCGAGGACCCTTGGTGGTTGGGTGGAGGAAGAGACCTTTAATGACATCAGTGAGGACAAGGAACGGGACATGGCTAGCTTGGTATCCAACCTTGTGAAAATGGGGAGTTTGCTGTTGTGCAAAGGGACTGTTTGCGGTTGTTTGCGGTGCATTAAACGGAGAGATTGGTCTGTTACTGTGAAGCGGGTGTAACCCTTACACTACCTGATCGATACAACATCATACCGGATTTTTTAAAGCACGTTATTCCAAACAATTTAGGAATGTTAGGTGATTTATGCTCTTTACTGCTTAAAACCAGACTTTGCATCAACTATGTAATTTTCCGTGGGAGTTTTGCCATGGATCCCCCTCCGGCATGCTACAGTCCAGGTGTTAGTCCCGTTGAAACAACTTTCCTATCACTATTGTGGCCAGAAAGAGTCCCTGTGGGTTTTGAAATTCGCCTACCATTGAAGTCTATGGCGGTTCGCCGATGTTCGTCCGTTCGCGAACATTTGATGGAATTTGCGTCCGCGGTTCTCGAACCGAAAATTTGATGTTCGCGACATCACTAGGAGAGATGTATCTTCCAGAGAAAAGAAGGATACAAGAACAATCTAATCAAAATACAAACCAGCATCTGGCAGGTGTTTAAGATAAAGTATTCTGATATTTTCAGTGTTTCTTAAACAGCGAGAAGGTTAATCACTGAAGGGTCAAGGGGTAGAGTGGTGGAGAAGGCCTTCTTCAGGCTACACCCATTACATAAAAATGCTGACTAAATATCAAGTTTATGTTTGGATAATGGTCTCACAAGTTTAATATTTATTTATCCTTAACAATTTTTTGTTAGTAACACAGCTAATAAGTTTATAGAACAAAAAAGAGGCATCAGTATACATCCAGAATAACCTAAAAAAATATTTTACAGTACCCTAATAACAAAAGTGAGGCCCACATGTCCTGAAGCACAAAAGAAGCCTTCCTAATGCCCAATCCTACTATTTACAAAGAAATACTTTATCAGATAAGAACAATTAACAAAATCACTATGCCAATTACCAATGGCTGCTCACACAATTAAATACTGACACCCAACTAGTGCAGTTACACTTGGTTATTACAGAGCCCCAGGAATTAACACCCACCCACCTGCGCTATCAGTACATTTACAAACCTACAATAATGCTGTCTTAGCTTTTGAAGTATGGCACAGACAATAGTTGTGTGGGAGCAAATACCGTTAGAGACTCCATGTAGCAATAGTTGCTGAAGTTTTTTTTTTTATCTTGAGCGGGGAGGGTATGGGGACTATAGTGTTTATTGTCTCCGAATCACTGCTCCAAACTCATAGAGTTGCTCACACAACATATAAGGTCCGTTGTCTATCTTCCTTTACTTGACAAGCCCCCTGGCTATGAGAACATAATTTCCTACTTGAGCTAGCTCAGCCTTATGAGAGGTCCTATGGGAGCAATGGAATCTAAGAATAGGATTTGCTCAAAAACACTTTTCCTGCTAATGTGTGTTTTATTTTTATGGAGTAAATAGTGTTGGCTAAATATTTGTATGGACTTGCAGTGTAATGTTTCAATATATAACAGTTCACATACCTGGCCATGGTGGTCATGGTGTGTCTGAGCATGCCTAGATTTTTTTTTCTGCAGGTGACTTGCACTCAATGCAATGGACCCAATGCCTTTGGCCTAATCAGTCATTTTTGCTAATTGTCTCTCATTAACAATACATTTGAATCTCTTTTTGTTGATGGATCAGAAAGGCTGATTGACATCTCAACAGGGCAAACTTTAGTTTACTGTAGGAAAATCATTACTTAAAAAAAAAATGTAATTAATAAAGTACTTGGTATTACCTATTAAACAAACAGTAGCCCTGAAGCAAATCATGTTTGTAGTATTTATAGCAGATGTCCAGAGATTGACATTTCCAATGTAAATGCCAGTTTATCATGGGGTGTGTGACTGAGTGATCTTTGTCTATTGGCACCTTAGATGTAAAACCATTCCTGGCCCTTCCCTTTTCTGACAATGGCAGATTTATATTATCTGTATTAGCTGGCCATTCTCGTTGGAATCATCTCTAATAGTTTGAGTTTTTCTAGCCCCTCACATACTAACATATTATCTCTACAAAGTAATGAATAGAAATCCAAAAATACAAGAAAACTATTATTTGCATTCTTGTTCCTTATTTTTGTCTCCTTTTTTTGATTGCAGTGGAGTTTTAATTCTCATGTTTTAAATGTAAAGTGGCACGGTAGTGTTCAAATAAGTAATGTCCCTTTAAAATGATAAGTTGCATATACTATTATGATAGTCCTATTAGTCTGATTATATAAAGTTAGGAATTATTGGTATTTTGTTTCCTTTACGGGGCTGCCATGTTGGACCATTTCTCTCAATCCCTTACTCAAGATTTGTTGGTGGATAGGAAGATGTGAATCTACATCTCTGCTATTCTAGTATATACAGAATGACTAGAATTATTTGGTCCTCATGGTCATGTGGTACAGTTTAGACTGTAGGATTATTATACCCCTATCAAGGTGTTTACATTATCCCTATGAATCTTTCCAAATTCCTCCAAAGGCAGACCAGATCACCCTGTGCCAGTAATGTTATTCTTCAGTTGTGTTCCTGTGAAGACATGTCTATCTGTTTGCTGGCCATAACCTCACCAGGTGTGTCTTAGCCACCCATTAGGTAGCCCTGAAAGGCCGATGTATCCATATCTGGTAGAAATCAGGAGGCTCCAAGAATACTGTTGCCATTTTCTGAAAAAAATGTTTTGTGATTCTTTTTATTTCTAGATAACTGAACACATAACTCATCTCATAAAAGTTGTTTTTGCATCATTAGTTATAATAAAATATAACTTCAAAAAAACACGATGGATGCATAGATTTAAGTAAAACATTATCTTGTGGCTTGAGGGTCATATATGAATGTACTTACTGAGTTTATCTTAATGGGCCAGATCTTCTAATGAGGGAAGTGTAAGAGAATATCTGGGTAACCTTCATGTTTTACTATGGATTTATGATTTCACCCTAAAACCTTTCCATCTATTTTTTTAAATAATATTTTTTTGTGAACTAGGTATATAAATATATATATATATATATATATATATATATATATATATATATGTAATACATTTTATATACAGTATATATATATAAAAAAGAATATAGAAAAAAGAATATATATATATATATATATATATATATATATATATTCTTTTTTCTATATTCTTTTTTTTGTTTGTTTTGTTTTGCATTTTTTATTTAATTTCCTTCTTGATTATTTAATTAAGTTGTAGTTTTATTGTGTTTTATTATTGCCATTATTTCTATTTTTATTGACACAGAAATATTATAAGAGATAGTATAACAGGTATTAGCATGAATACATTTATTACAATTATAGATAAAATATCTGAAAATAAATCAGTATCTTTTTAGTTCTACAAATGAATTAACACAATTTAAAATACTATAGTTGAAAAATGAAATAACCTAAAATCTGTATCTAGTTCTATTTGTCAGTCTGTTGGTCAATACATTCATTTCAAAAGTTATTTAGCTCTGAAACTGTTAATTTGTTCTGTTTGTTTTACATTATGAAACTATTGCAGACGCCATTATGATTATCTGGCGATTCCTATGTGTTACGGTTTAGATCCCAGCTGAGCTTGTTATGGGATCCAGGTGTTTCAGGGCACTTCATGGGATTGGGGAATGATTAGTGTAACAGACAAATTAATACAACACATAAAATTATTTTAATTCTTAACTCACACAGGAACAGAAGTCTAATTAATGAGACCAAGTTATGTCATTGCTACTCGGGATGCCGGGGGACGGCGAGCTCAGAGAATCATCACAATTATCTCATACAGTTACAGACTATTGGAAAGTATATGGGAAATAAAGTCATAGAGTTATCTATTGTTTATTTGTATGGTACTGAATTTACAAAATTGTAATGAGAACTGTCCACAAGTAATGATCATTTTAAAATATTTTCACATGCAGTTGCTAGTCTCATGTGTACTGATATTGTAAAAAAGTAAATCAATAAATAATATTTGTAACCTTAATATACAGCATATATATGTATATATACACTGCAATAACATTTACATCACAACCAGACAAGGAAAGTATGTACCACTTATCAAAAATATACAGAATCTGAACTAGATTATAATGAACCTCATATAACCAATTAAATAAAAGCACAAATGTACTAAAGATGCAAATAGATACATTTCATACAAACGCTAATAAAATCTTCATCAATGTTGATCAAAAATGGTACTTTTTAGTAAAAAATATTACTAGACCGACAAGCAAACCCCCTCCCCACATAAAATGAATTGGACAGTGATATTGATTACTGATAAACTGAGAAAATAAAAACAACTCCCTATTCCCCTCCCTTTTCTCCCTCTCCCCCTCTCCCTCACCCTTACTTTCTATCCTCTCCCCTCTCTCTCCCAAACCCCTTTTTCTCCCCCCTCTCATTCTATCCCTCTCTTTCACTTTCTACACCCCCTCACTTTCTCTCCCCTCTCTCTCCCTCTCCCCTCTCTCCCCTCACTCTCCCTGCTTTCTCTTTCTCTCCCTACCCCCACTCTCTCTCTCTCCCCTCCCTCTATCCCCCTTTCTTTCTCTCCTCTCACCTCTCTCTTCCTTCCCCTCTCTCTTCCCCTCTCATTCTATTCCTCTCTCTTTCTTTTGCTCCCCCTCTTTCTCTTCCCCTCTCTTCATCTCACTCTCCCCCTTGCCCTATGCATCCCCCTCTCCAGTCATGCCTCCCTCTCCATGTGTCTCCCTCTGTCCCCTTGCCTCTCTACCCCATGTCTCTCACTCTCTCCCCCATGTCTCCTCTCTCGACCCATGCTCCCCTCTAACCCATGTTTCCCCCTCTCCCTCCATGTCTCCCCCTTCCCTTTCTCCCTCCATGTGTCTCCCTTTTCCACTTTGCCTTTCTTCCCAATGCCTCTCCCTCCATGTCTCTTTCTCTCCCCCATGCCTATCCCTCCCCATGCCTCACTGTTCCTCCATTTCTCTTTCTCTCCCCCATGCATCTCTCTCCCCATGCCTCTCCCTCCCCCATGTCTCCCACTCTCCCCCATGCTCCCCTCTCCCCATGTCTCCCCTTCCCTTTCTCCCTTCATGTGTCCCCTTTTTCACCTTTGCCTCTCTTCCCCATTGCATTCCCAAAAAGGTGACACCCAGGGCGCTCCGCCCCCTGCGCACCCCACTTCCTACGCTACTGCCAGACACATTATATACCGTATTGGTCCTAATATAAGCCGCACCCGCACATAAGCCGCACCCATAAAGTTCAAGAGAAAAAAGTAGAAAAAAGATAGTACTCAAATATAAGCCGCACCCATAAAATTGGAGAGAAAAAGACTCTCAAAGTGATCAGCCATTGCAAGAAAGAAAGAGAAACAGGCTTTTTTTGCAGGTTACAGGCTTTACAGGATGTTAGAATCACTAAAACTGTAAATCGCTATTCAATACCGCAGTCTAAAGCACGAAAATCGGCACCCTTAACTCGCAATCGCGCAAATCGGCAGTAATTTTGCATTCGGGAATAGAAGTCACACGCATTACAAACAAAGTTTGCAAATCGGCAATGATTTTTTGATGGCCGCTAATATAAGCCGCACCCTAAAGCTAAAGCTAAAAAATCAGAAAAAAGGTGCGGCTTATATTCGGATCAATACGGTATATACTGTAACTTTGATTAACGTAATAAATCTTATAATAAGTGGGAAGTGCAGGAACAAGTGCCATAACTGACTATGGCAATGGAAAAGATATATATATATATATATATATATATATATATATATTTATTGCTTTTTAATTAAAAATGTATTTTGATATTTAAAAGAGATGACATTTGTATTTATAGCTTCAAACAGTAAAAAAATTGTTTATTTTGTGTTAAAATTTGATATATTAAGAGTGTTTGCATCAGAGTGTTTGTTCCTAGGCAACGTGGTTTTAACTCTTGATGTTACTTGTAATATTTGAATTTTTAATTTCTAAAAGACTTTGCTTGTGTGAGAAGTTGTATTGTGTCATTTGTGTCTGGCATCAAAGTGTAGTGAGCACAGAAATCAGACTATGGCAATCAGTCCAGAGTCCAGAACAAATACACAGCATGATGTTATATACATTAAGGTTTTAAGGGATTAATAAAGTTATTATTATATTATATATTATATTATATTATTATATTAATAATTATAACAATAACAATAATATAATTTTCTTACAAATGCAAATTGTCACATTTTAAAGACAGAGCCACAATCTTGTCCATGTCCATCTCTATAGCTGAAGTCACCAGCATGTCCCATTTAACTAGAACACGTCGGCCAAACTGAAGTGATGTTGACCAGCTCATTCTCAAGGTTATGACTAAACCTATTAGCGTGTATTATTACTACCTGAAAGGGGACTCTGAGTGCAGAGGAGCAGAGGAGGATTTCAGCTGCTTCTATTGAACAGGAGGGAGCAACACAACAGGAATAATAAAGGCTGAATTAGTCTATTACAAGTATTCAGAAAGTGGTTCATAAGAGTAGATCAAACAAGAAAAGTTAAGCGCCATTAAAGATCATCTATATACAAGAGTTGATAAAGCTTTGGAACATTTTAAGGCTGATTTGGTCAGATATGACTTACTAATACCTTGGAAAGTGAAATTAGTCAGAATATCTAAATCATCTAAAAGTTGAAAGATCATCACTAGAACATTATTATGGTCCTTGTACTGAAAGGCCATGTAGAGTTTTTCCTGCATTTTCTTCCCAATGTAAATTAACCCGTTGACACATTACTTAAGAAGAAATAGAGTTCTGCAGAACTTCAGTACTCACACTATGATATAACTTTTATTTACATACCAAAAAACAACATATTGGACCAAATTACTACTTTGTCATGCTATACATTGTGGCCTTTTTTACATGTTTGTTTTAGATTCATAGGAATATGTGGCCCAAACCATTTCAAATGTATTGGTACAGCACATCACCATCAAATCTAGGGGTCAAAATACATGACTACAGATTGGAAATATTCCTGGAATTATTATCATTATTATTATTGTTACTTGTAATCTGCCAACATAGAGCTAAGTTAGGGTACTGCTGTAAATCCAATATGGGGGCTCTACACTAATGTAAATCTTTTTGCTCCCCCATGTTAGGGCACTCAGCTCACAACTGTAAATTTTGCTTGAGTTTTGTCCTGATGGGCCGCACACAGGCCTGGATTTGAGGATAGCCCTGCTGCACCCAGGTGAGACTCTTTTCTTCAGTCATCCTAATTGACTCATCTGTGCACAAAAAGGAAATCCACAAATCCAGGCCTGTGTGCAGCCCAGCAGGAGTGAACTTGAACACCCCTGCTTTAGATGCAACAGATTTCTGTGCAGGGAGCAGCCAAAACAAACTTATCGGATGAGACGTGTCTCTAGGAGCCAATAGGAAATGCTTACGTAATAAATCTTATAATATGTGGGAAGTGCAGGAACAAGTGCCATAACCATATGTATTGCTTTTTAATAAAAATATATATTTTGCTATTTAGAAGATATGACATTTGTATATATAGCTTCAAACAGTAAAAAGGTGTTTATTTTGTGTTAAAATATGATATATTTAGAGTGTTTGCATTAGAATGTTTGTTCCTAGGCAACATGGTTTTAACTCCTTGAGTACCGGGTTGTTTATTACCCTGCATTTTGTGTCATAAAACTGGTTTAATACTAACATCATATTTTTTTATTGCACATATGTGGATATCGGAGTGTTAAGTGCAGTGGTTGCCGGTGACCGTTCAAGTTGGTGGGGTGGAAGACAGAGACCCGGCCCCTCCCTTACATTGACTACACCCAATTATATAGACCCTCCCCTTTACTCCATGTTGACCTTTATATGTCCTGCCCGATGACCTTATATAAACCCTGCCCACTGACATGGACTTTACCCACTTACTTGATTTTTTTTTCATGTTACTTTACTTACTTATTATCTTCGTGAGGGTGAGGTGGTGTTGGCTCTGCTCACTTTTCTTATGCTGTGAAGTACCTCCAGTTTTTTCCTGAGGATGTGTTGGTGCTGTTTCTTATGCTGGGCCTCTAATTTCTTGATGACATACAATAATGAAATAGAATACATTTTAGATCATGTTAGTGGCAGCTCAAATAAATCAACATATGGAATAGGGAAAGGGTGGGGGATAGAGAGGGAGTAGATAAAGAGGGGGATAAAGAGAGATGGGGATAGAGAGAGGAGGATAGATCCCACTCTAAATTTTCCCCTCTCTCTATCGCTCACTCTCTCTATCTATCTCTCCCTCTCACTCTATTAATAATTTTTTCTATATCCCCCTCTCTCTTTCTATCCCCATCTCTCTCTCTCTATTCATATATCTATTCCTATCTCTCTCTATCCATGTTTCTCCCTCTATCTATCAATATTTCTCTATCCACATTTCTCTCTCTATCTAGCCATCTGATTTTTTTCCAATCTATCCCTCTCAATCACTCTCTCTCTATCTATCCCTCTTTCTATCCCTATCTGTATCTATATATCCCTCTCAGTATCTATCCCTCTCTTCGTCTCTCTATTCCTCCCTCTCTCCCTCTCTATTCCCCCTCTCTTTATATCCTCTTCTCCCTATCAACCTATCCCTCTCTCTATATATCCCTCAATCTACCCCTCCCTTCCTATCTCTCACTCTCCATCTATCCCTCTTTTTCTCTATCTATCCCCTCCATCTCCCTATATATCACATATTATAATTGTCCAACTACGATTCGTCGTCACGCTGTTTGCGCAGTGCTTACGAGTTAGCGATGAGCGACACAGGTGCTCATCGACCGGCGAGACTTGCATAGCGAGGCTAGCCGTTAAACCGTAGCACTTAGGCAATGAGCGCCGCAGGCGCTCATTGCTGGCGAGCCTCGCGTAGCGAGGCGATCCGTTAAATCGTAGCACTTAGGCAATGAGAGGCAATTTCTTTTACACACCTGAAAAAGAAATACATATAATACAATGCAATACAATTACATACAACACAATACAAATACAATACAATTACATACAATACAATACACCCCTATCTAATATACATCACACAATCTATCTAAATAAATACCATAATCTAATATACATCCTATCTATATAATAATACATCCCCAATCTATCTAAATAAATACCACAATCTATCTACATTACATCCTATGCTATCTATATAAAACGCATACCCCTAGCTAACATACAATAAATGCAATCTATATATAAATTAATCTAATTCTAAGCTAAAAAAAAATAATTAAGACCACTTACCTTAGCAAATGTCCATTGAGATCAGCCACCTACGGAAACAAAATAAAAAAAATTAGTTCTTGTAATCCTTCTCCGGCGCGGCACCTGTTAAAAAAAACACAACATTAATACACATACATCAAAATAAAATAAACATAATCTACATTCTACTTACCTTCCCGTGATGTCTCCGGCCTCCTCCGGATCCTCTTCTGCCATGCCCTGTATACAAAAAAAAAAAAATATATATATATATATATATATACTTACATCCGCACTCCCATACATCCCTGACGCTAATGAGACTCCCGGAGACTTTTCCGGAAGAAAATAAGCAATGGCACCTTCTGATTGGTTGAAAACGCTGTCTATCAAAATTACCCAATTAGGTGGCGCCAATGTGTGAACCAATCACAAAGGGATACACCCTAAAATCCCACTCTGATTGGTTAATGCACCTGTCAATCTTTATTTAAACCAATCACAAGGCGCAGATGCCTTCAGCCAATCACAATGGAATTCACAGGGTGATTGGTTGGAGCCTCTGCGCATTCTGATTGGTTGCAATGACAATAGCCAATCACAATGGAATACACCCTCACGCACTGATTGGTGAAGGATTTGCGCATTCTCATTGGCTACTGTTAATATCAATCAATATTACAGCCAATAGGAAGGCGCAGATGTCTTCACCAATCAGTACGTGGGGTTATATTCCATTGTGATTGGCTGATGGCAATAAAGCCTTAGGTTTGGTTCAAATAAAGACTGACAGGTGTGTTATCCAATCAGCGTTGTATTTTGGGGTGTATACTTTTTTCATTGGTTCACAATTGGGGTCTTCTCATTGGCTGAATTTGATAGACAGCCTTTTCAGCCAATCAGAAGCCGCCATTGCCAATTTTATTCTGGAACACTCCATAGGAAGGTCATTAGCGTCGGAGACATCCGCCAGGGCGGATGTGTGTCGCTTTTTTTTTTTTTTTAGAATGTTTAGTTATTTCATGTAAACGTGTTGTATTATTTTTTTTATCTTTTTTACCCTAGGTTGCTGATCTGAAGAAACATCTCATAGGTAAGTGATCTTAATTATTTAATTGTAGCTTAGAATTAGAGTAGCTATATATAGATAGCATGTATTGTATATTAGATAGATAGATAGATAGATAGATAGATAGATAGATAGATAGATAGATAGATAGATAGATAGATAGATAGGGGGATGTATTATTAGATAGTATTGTATATTAGATAGTTGCATGTATATTACATTATATAGTGGGATGCATATTAGATAGTGGCATGTATATTAGATAGTGGCATGTATATTAGATAGGGGTGTATTGTATTTAATTGTATTGTATTGTATTGTATTTTATTTAATTGTATTTTATTTAATTGTATTGGATTGTATGTATTATATGTATGTATTGTATTGTATGTATTATATGTATTTCCTTTTCAGGTGTGTAATGCACATATTCTTATAATCCTTCAAGAAAAACATAAGTTAGATACTGGTGAGAAAGTAGATTCTGTCATTATTGCTGAATAGTGATGTCCCGAACAGTTCGTCGGAGAACTGTTCGCGGCGATTTTTGCATGTTCGCGGTCGCCACGAACGGCGAACACATGCGCTTTTCGGTTTGCCCCCTATACTTTATCATTTAGGAAACTTTGAACATAATTTATTTTATTTTATATTTTTTTTGTTTAATCTATGCCTGCCTGCCAGCGTGTGTTTGATAGGCTAACACCTAACAGCTTATATTGTGCTTATTTTCACTACTCATACCTGGTGGTGTAACATACATTGAAAACAACCAGTTTTTTCCTGTAATCTGATTTCAGTTGCCTGCCTGTGTCAGGCTCACAGCTTATATTGTGCTCAGTGACATAAAACAACACTTTTTTGACTGTAATAGATTCAATAGCAATTGCCTGCCTACAGGCATGTGTGTGAAGCCTAATGCATCTACTCCACCAACTTTTGCCAGTGCACAGTGATACGTCATATCAGGTGCAACCGTAGTGTACAGTGACATAAAACAACACTTTTTTGACTGTAATCGATTGAATATCAGTTGCCTGCCTACAGTCGTGTGTGTGACGCCTACAGCGCCTACTCTGCCAACTTTTGCCAGTGCACAGTGACACTCATATCTGGTGGCACCTTAGATTGCACGCGCAGTGCCCCAAATTTGAAGTAGGAGGACCGACCAAGCATCTTTTTCCATCTCCCGCTTCCAAAAATCCATGCCATATACACGTCCCCTGATATTGGACGTAACAGGGATTAAACCGATAGGAATAGTACTACTTAACAGTACACACCTAATAATAACGCAGACAGAGGCAACGCGTATAATCTTCCATGCTGTGCAGTGGAAGCCCCCAGACTCTGACCTGTGTATAATCTTCCATGGTGGGCAGTGGAAGCCCCCAGACTCTGACCTGTGTATAATCTTCCATGCTGTGCAGTGGAAGCCCCCAGACTCTGGCCTGTGTATAATCTTCCATGCTGTGCAGTGGAAGCCCCCAGACTCTGACCTGTGTATAATCTTCCATGCTGGGCAGTGGAAGCCCCCAGACTCTGACCTGTGTATAATCTTCCATGCTGGGCAGTGGAAGCCCCCAGACTCTGACCTATGTATAACATTCCATGCTGGGCAGTGGAAGCCCCCAGACTCTGGGTGTCTGAAGAAGAGGAGTCAAAGGAGGAAGGTGGCTTTGAGAAGGTGGAAGACCAAACACAGCAGGCGTCCCAGGGGGCTTGTTGTCACCTTTCGGGGACCATTGGTGGCTGGGTGGAGGAAGAGACCTTCAATGACATCAGTGAGGACAAGGAATGGGATATGGCTAGCTTGGTATCCAACCTTGTGCAAATGTGGAGTTTGCGGCTTTGCAAAGGGACTGTTTGCGGTTGTTTGCGGTGCATTTAACGGGGAGATTGGTCTGTTACTGTGAAGCAGGTGTAACCCTTACACTACTTGATCGATACAACATCATACCTGATGTTTTAAAGCATGTTATTCCAAACAATTTAGGAATGTTAGGTGATTTCTGACCTTTATGGCTTAAAACCAGACTCTGCATCAACTATGTCATTTTCTGTGGGAGTTTTGCCATGGATCCCTCTCTGGCATGCCACAGTCCAGGTGTTAGTCCCAATAAAACAACTTTCCCATCACTATTGTGGCAGAAAGAGTCCCTGTGGGTTTTGAAATTCGCCTGCCCATTGAAGTCTATGGCGGTTCACCGATGTTCGCCCGTTCGCGAACATTTGGGAAAGTTTGCATTCGCTGTTTGTGAACCCAAAATTTGATGTTCGCGACATCACTAATTATATGTATTTCCTTTTCAGGTGTGTAATTTTTTGAAAGAATTTGTAGTGGGGGGGGGGGGGGGGTTGAAATGTATTTTTTTATTTTCTGTAATTTTCCTTTTTCATTTTTTGTGACGTAGGTTTCTTTTTTTATTCTGTAATGTACATTTTTTATTTTTGGTGATTTTAGTTTTTCTTATTTTATGTAATGTAGATTTCTGCTTTTTGATTAATTTAGTTTCTTGAGGCATACAGTACACTCACATTGTGTGACAAACAGCATTTCAACACTTTCTTTTATTGACCGTCATTTTTTGACGGGCAAGTTGCTAGTCACATATAATAGTTGTCAAACTACGAATCGTCGTCACGCTTTGTGAGCACTTGAAGTGAGCTCACAAGAACTGCGTCGTTTGGTCCGCAAATGAGGACCCTCGCGAAGCGAGGGGCCGCATTTGTGGAAGGTGGCGGCTTTAAGGAGCATGCCGGATTTAAGTTGATTTAGACGATTTTCGGCACAAAAAAATCGCCTAATCGAGGAAAAAAATGGGCGGCGAAAAAAGTTAGACAAAGCTACACGACCATGAACCTCGCAAAATATAGCCAGACACGTAGCAGTTTGACAAGGCACGTACGAGGTACTACAATGGACTGTTACTAAAGATGGAAAATTCTTCCGATGCGCTTAACACATACAATATCGCCGCCATTTTACAACAATCTACACAATAACTTATCTGAAATGGCGACTTTCCAGCCTAAACTAATGGTTCTGTCTCCTGCACGCAGCCTATATATTGGGCATACTTGCCACACTGCTGACACGTTCTCCTCAGGTGATGGCAGTCTGACTGGACATTTTTTTTGCTGCCGGAAAATCCAAAGAGATTGTTAGCTCTTCAGGATATTGATTGCTGGATATTTATTATAAATAGGTAAAGAATATTAATTAATTAATTAATTATTAATTAAACAAATATTAATTAATAAAAAACATTGTCTTACTACATTTTGCAATACCTGTAGTTTATCAAGATATTAATCATTAACCATTTCAAATATGTTTATTAATTCATTCATTATTTTTTAATGGACATTCACTTTTAAATTATGAATTATTTATAAAAATTGTATACAATTGTCACTACCTTTACTTTAGGATTACATTATTGATTAACTTTTTATAATATATTTAGTCATTGATTAATTACTAATTTTCATTCGTTAATTATTAATTAATTAGTCATAATAAGAAAGTTAATAAAAATATTGATAACATTTTATAGTGCATTTACTTATATTTTGCATGTATGGTAAACATCATACAAACATTAACAATGCTTTTTATTTTATTTTACAGTTTGATCATCTGGGCACCTGACTGCACAGAGGGGCGTTTGCAGCATTTGATCTACAATAAGATCACCTTCACAGGTATATCATTTTTCAAGATTTTAATTTCTTTTAGTAGATGCATGTATGACAAGGACAACAAGTACTTTCTATGATTCATACATTTATTCAAACAAAAAATGAAATATGATTTTTACATCTTTTGACAGATTTCTCACGTCTCCTGCCTAAACACAGGAGCGACTCTGCAGCATTTCACATTATACAACATCTACTTCCCAGGTATATAATTTTGTGATGACATTCTTTAAAAATATAGGATTAAGTATTTTTGTAAGCCCACTGATGACAGATATTGCTTAATTAATTTAAATCATTCATTTAAAAAATTAATCAATAATTACAAGCAAAAAATAAAAAAGGAATACATATATGCTTAGCTATTTATGTTTTAACTAATTACATTTAACATCATATCTTGATTTATTGATTAATTATGCATCATATTTTCATTAATTTCTTAATTTATGTACTACCAAAAAAAAGCCTTTTACGCCAATCTATACTTTGCTCAGAAATATTTCCGTTTGCCCTTCTTTACGAAAGCATGTTTACAGGTTTAGATTTTGCAGTGATAACACTTTTACATTCTTTTATTCATGTGTATTCTTTCATTCATTAATTCATCATTATGTTACTGCTCATTGTCTAAAAGGGATAGGACCTTAGAATCAGTTAAATATTTAATTTTATGTATTAAATTAGGTCACTTTTTAACATTTTAAATGCTTTTAACATATATTTATGATTACGATTTATGTTTGCTATGTATGCCAATTAAAATGCATATTTTAAAACTCTTTATATGTCATTTTACAGATCCATCATCTCTGCACCTCCCTGAAGACACAGAGTGACATCTACAGTATTTCAGTTGATATCACATCTAATTGACAGGTATCATTATTAATGACTTTATTCATAAAAACAGGATTAACAGCCTTATTAAATTTCAAGTTGCCCTATGAAATAGAGCTCGATATAACCACAGAGCATATTTTGGAACACAAATACTTACTTACTGAAGATCTTGCTTTTGGATAGAAGATAACTAACTACAAACTTACATAACCAAAATATGTTATGTGGTTATATAGAGCACTTTTCAATTCCTTAAATCGCAACTTAAGAAGTCTCTAAGTGTTTTTTTATCAACATTATTCACAGGTTGTCATTCATTAAAAAAAATACATATATGAAAACACATTTATCTTTACATGAATGAGAATTACACTTCAGATGTTTAGTCATGTCAATCTATAGTTTGCTAATAGCTCTATTGATTTGCCCTTCTTTAGGAACACATGATTACCTGTTTATAGTTTTGCAGTCATGATAGAGAGAGACACAGAGAGAGAGAGACAGAGAGAGAGAGACAGAAAGAGAGAAACACACACACAGAGAGAGACAGACAGAAAGACAGAAAGACAGACAGAGAGAGACACAGAGAAAGACACACACAGAAAGACACACACACATAGAGAGAGACAGACACACACACACACACACAGAGACACACACACAGAGACACACACACACCGACACAGAGACAGAGAGAGAGACATAAACAGAGAAGGAGAGATAGAAAGAGAGAGAGAGACAGAGAAAGTGAGACAGACATACAGGCAGACAGAGACACAGACAGACAAAGACACAGACAGACAGAGACACAGACAGACTCTTACACCTCTATTTCCAATAACAGTCTGCAATGGCAGACAATGCAGAAGATAAGAAAGAATATAAAAGAAGAATGGCAAGTAAAAGTAAGCAAAGATGGAGTGATGCACAGACCCCTGAGAGTTTACTACGTTTAAGAGAAGAAGATCGACCGAGACTTCTAAATAAAAGAAAAATGGCTAAAAAGGCACAAAATGAGTCTGCTGGAGATTCAAAGAAAAGAAAAAGTAAACAAAAAACATTCTCTAATGACCCTATTTTGCCACTAAATTTGGCAAACCAGATTTATTCATTACATTTACATGTAATGCTCAATTTCCAGAGATCAAAGAAAATGTACTGCTTGGACAAACTACTTCTGACCAACCAGATTTGGTGGCGAGAGTATTCAAAATAAAACTCAATTCATTCATTCATGATATAACTAAAGCAGTTTTATTTGGAAAATGTGTGGATTTTGTTTATACTATTGAATTTTAAAAAAGAGGCTTGCCACATGCACATATACTTTTAATCTTGCAAGAAAAAGATAAATTGAATACGGCAGACAGAGTGGATTCAGTGATTACTGGTGAACTGCCGCATCCAGAGAAACATTCCAAACTTTATGAGGTTGTAACTCATAGAATGATGGTCCATGTGGAGAGATCAATCCAAATTCACCATGTATGAAAAATATAAAATGCATAAAAGAGTTTCCAAAACAATTTCAAATGCAAATGTATGTTAATTGTGATGGATACCCTTTGTATAAAAGAAGAGAATAACAAACAGCTATTATCTGTTTCCAAAAAGTCGATTATAGATATGTGGTTCCATACAATCCACATTTGCTGATGAAGTACAATGCATACATCAATGTGGAAGCTTGCACTTCTATCAAATCCATCAAATATGTCTATAAATATATATATATATATATATATATATATATATATATATATATATATATATATATGATATGATGCAGCAACTGTTGTTGTGCAAGGTGCACAAAATGAAAAAGACAATTCAATTTTACATGACGAACTTTCATCTTATTTAGATACTCGCTATGTAAGTGCTCCAGAAGCAATATGGCGTCTTCTCAAATTTGAGATGTATGATCGGTCACATGCTGTGTATCGAATAGCTGTTCATTTGCCATAAAGTCAATTTGTTTGCTTCACTGCAGGCAATGAAAGAAATGCTTTAGCACAAAGTGAACATAGAGCAACAACGCTTACTGCTTGGTTTCAATTCAAACTTTCTGGCAGATGATACAGATAGGGAGAGATGTCTTGAGGAAGCAGCACTATGTCAAATGCCAAAGCAAATGAGAGAAAAATTTCCTTTCATTTGCATATTTTGCAATGTACCTGATGCATTAACTTTGCGGGAAACATTTAAATTACATATGTGTGAGGATTTCTTGAAACGTTACAATGAGACCATTGCACAATTGAAAACATTAATGGAAATACAGGAAATCTTTCTTTGTCATGGATTAAATTGTGTCAATTTTAATCTACCTGATCCAGGAATTATAGATTAAATTAACTTTGATGAGTATGACACTGACATTGAATACCAAAAAACACAAGAAAAAATTGGAACTTTAAATGCATTGCAATTGGAAGCGTTTAACACCATCACAAATGCAATATAAGATGACATGCTCAAAGAGCGTTATTTCTATATGGATGGCCCTATTGGATCAGGAAAAATGTATCTATATAATTTGTTGATGAGTTGCATTCAAGCAAAGGGTCAAATAGCACTGCCATTTGCAACCACTTAAATTGCTGCATTTTTGTTAGAAGGGGGTAGAACTGTGCATAAGAGACTTAAACTGCCAGTTCCCATTCTGGAAACATCAGTGTCGGATATTAGAATGAATTCATTACAAGCAAAAAAATTGCACAAGAGTAAATTAATTATCATAGATGATGCAACTATGATGTCATGTCATGCCCTGCAATGTATTGATCGGCAAACATTACCTGTGGTGCCACATGGCAATCGGACTGACATTGTCGAAATGTGTATAAAAAGAAGTAAGCTGTGGAAAATATTTACACACCTTAAATTAGAAGTAAATATGAGAAATGAAGCCCAAAATCAATTCAATGATTGGTTCATTCAGATTGGAGAATGAAAACAGCCAAAAATAAATAATTTACCTGATGATGCTGTACAAATTCCACCAGAAATGATTTCAAAAGAACCACTAATTTCGACAATCTTCCGCAATACCATCAATAAGGAGGATTACTCAGACATTGCATGCAAAGTCATATTGACATCCAAAAATATAAATGCCTTGAATCTAAACAACAAAATATTAAAATGAATCAATGCACCCCCAAAAAACTTATACAGTGCAGATTCTGTTCTGGCTGATGACAAAGATAGTGAAGCAAACTTTACTATGGAATTTATTAATTCTTTAACTCCCTCTGGAATGCCACCACATATTTTGCAACTTACAAAAGGGAAAATTATCATGCTACTGAGAAATATGAATCCCAAAAAAGGACTTTGTAATGGGACCAGATTAATTAAGGATTTAAAGGATCATTTTATACATGCAGAAATTATGAGCGGTACCCATAAAGGCGAACCAGTTCTCATACCGAGAATTGATTTGGCTCCAAGTGAGAATGGTTTGCCTTTTGTCCTTCAAATGAGACAATTTCTCATTATCATGGCATTTGCCATGACCATCAATAAATCCCAAGGATAAACTTTTAAGTCTGTGGGTATTTTTTTTGATGGAACCTGTGTTTGCACATGGTCAACTATATGTTGCATTTTCAAAATGCAATAATCCAGAGGAAATTAAAGTACATGTTGAAGAAAACCCAACTCAGGGGGATTTATTGGAAGATGGATGCGTTTTTACAAAAAATATTGTGTAGTATGAGGTGCTTTAAATAGAGAGGACCGTGGTTTAATTTCAACAACAACATTTTATGTTACTCAGACTGATTTTAGAGGACCACTATTTCAATAAGAAACTCTATACAATGGCAAAAAAACATTGGTTTTACTTCCAGGACAAAATGTTATCTCACTGGAACTCTTTAAATAGGGGACCACTATTTCACTTAGGAAACTCGATGTGCCATTTGCACAAAGTACAACAAGAACAAAGAAAAATGAAAAAAAAGAACACTAAACAGTGGTTATACAGATTGGAATGTGTTAGAAGTTACCTTTTTACATGCTTGGCCCCACAAAACAATTAAGTCACATTTTTTTAAAATTGAAGTTTAAATGTTAATGTTAAAAGTTTCACCATTTGTTAATACATTGAACATTGAATTGTATTCAGTCAGTGAGTAATCCAATCGCCAGTTAATGGGGTCAGGAAGGAATTAATTGTTTTCTCTCTTTGATACAATTGGCCAAGTTTCAAGTTTTTTTTTTTTTATTGTTTGCCTTCGTCTGGATTCAATACCAATTTAGTTTAACAAGAGTTTAAAAAAAAAAAGAATGTTACAAAGCATGTAATTGTTCCAAATAGTTTTTTAGAGAAAGTCTTCTGTCAATCATGGATAACTATTAATTCAAAATGTTAGTATTAGAGATGTCCCGGACAATTCGCCCGCGGACTATTCGGGCGATTTTGGCTCTTTCAAGCTCGCAGAGGACGGCGGACACATGCGCTTTTCGGTCCGCCCCCTATTATTTATCATTGAGGAAACTTTGACCCTGCACCTCACAGTCAGCAGACACATTCCAGCCAATCAGCAGCATAGGCTCCCTTCCAGATCCTTTCATCTGAAGGACAGCATACATTTTAGAATCATTCTGAAGCTGCATTGTAAGAGGACAGATAGTGTAGCTGCTGGAGATTTAATAGGGAAATAGATAGCCAGGCGGTGTATTTAGCTTCCACTACAGACCTGAAGGACTCATCTGATATCTGCTGCAAGGACAGCAACCCAAAAAGCCCTTTTTAGGGCTAGAACATCATTTATTTTATTTTATAATTTTTTTCTATCAAATACAGAAAAGTGAGGATTAGGATTTCCCTGGGTGTTTTCCACCCTAATATACCATATACAAAAAAAGTGGGATAAATATATACAAGAGATATTATTTTATTTTATTAAATAGATGACAGCGGCGTATATTAAAAACAGTGAGTGTAAAAACATTAGTAAGGAGAGTAAAAAAGGGCAAATGTAAGGAATAGTAGAATACCCTAAGGCACTGGTATTGTGCAAAATTTAATCCTTAAGTAGGTGGGTATAACTATTCACACCTGGCGGGCGAGCAATGGAAGTTGTAAATAAGTATCAGGGTATACAAACCCTATAGTGTCCTAAATAGTATACTTGTAAAGCACCCTTATGCCTAAATATATGTCCTCCAAGTGTCCAGAGGATGCATTAGAAAAGGCAATATACTGGCATAGACCTGAAGTATGGATACTTGAATGCCTTACTGATACATCTATTGCATTTAAATGAGGTACTAGAGGATTGTACCTAAAAAAGTCAAACTTGCAAAGAGGCTCAGCCTAAAGTGCAGACAAGGTTGCCTTAACTAGTATATGTTACCCAGCGTGTGATCCAAACTGTGTCTATATAGACTAGTTGGTATCTAACTGTAATATGGTACAAACAGTTACCTAAAGCTGTATAAAGAGGATTGAGGCTGTGCCCCATTTCTAGGGGTTATAATGAGTAGTATCTGATACTTGCAGGCATGCTATGTCATTCCTATGTCATTAGTGTGGTATAAGGGGCTTTACACTAGGCCGTTATAGGAGCAATATCGCGCTTCCTTAAGGAACTCGACCGCCAGGTTTGCAGCGCGCATGCGCACGTCTAACGTGATGACGTGCGTAGCGTCGTTGCTAGGAGCCTGACGCGTTTCGACGTCATAATTTTTTTCTGTGTAATCTAATTGCATATGCCTGCCTGCCTGCCAGCGTGTATATGTGACAGGCTAACACCTAACAGCTTATATTGAGCTTATTTTCACTACTCATACCTGGTGGTGTACCATACATTAAAAACAACCATTTTTTTCCTGTAATCTAATTTCAGTTGCCTGCCTGTGTCAGGCTCACATCTAATATTCTGCTCTGTTTCACCAGTCATAGTTGTTGTACCATACATTGAAAAAAACAACCCTTTTTTCCTTTAATCTAATTTCAGTTGCCTGCCTGTGTCAGGCTCACAGCTTATATTGTGATCAGTGAAATAAAACAACACTTTTTTTACTGTAATCGATTGAATATCAGTTGCCTGCCTACAGGTGTGTGTGAGGCCTATTGCGTATACTGTGCCAACTTTTGCCAGTGCACAGTGCCACTCCTATATGGTGTCACAGTAGCTTGCATGCATAGTACCACTAATCAGAAAAAAAATGACAGGCAGAGTGTGGTGATGTGATTCCCTTTGGCCCTAGAATAATGCCCAGTTTTCAGAGGCCACGTACCCTGAACTTGAAAAATTCTGAGGGCATGGTTGACTGGCTAACACAGGACACCCAATCTTCTACAGCTTCTACTTGGAACCTAGATGCACCATCCTGCTTCAGCTTAGCTGCGGGCACCTCTCCAGATACCACTCACCCGCCTGCCGCCACCACCAACACTAGCACCACAGCCGCTTCACTTGATCCATCATCAGAGTTATTTACACATCCGTTGGAAGGAATGAGTGATGCGCAAACATTAGTGCCAGAGGATGTAGATAACAGGGATATGTCCCAGTCAGGCAGCATTAAACACATGGACGTACGGTCTGATGATGATGATGTTGTACCCGGTGCTGCTTCCTTTGTTGAGTTGTCAGATACAAGTGAAGCGGTTGATGATGCCGATGCGTCCGTGGATGTCACGTGGGTGCCCGCTATAAGAGAAGAAGAACAGGAGGTAAGTTCAGATGGGGAGACAGAGAGGAGGAGGAGACAAGTTGGAAGCAGGGAGAGGTGGTCGCAGGTAGCTAGTGGCACAGTCAGACAGCATGCATCGGCACCCGGGGTCAGCCAGTCAGCACGCCTGTCAACGCATGCTGTTGCCACCACCAGAATGCCATCATTGCAGAGCTCAGCAGTGTGGCAATTTTTTGGTGTGTCTGCCTGTTACAACAGCCATGCCATTTGCAACCTGTGCGAAAAGAAACTGAGTCGTGGGAAGTCCAACACCCATCTAGGTACAACTTCTTTGCGAAGGCACATGATGTCACATCACAAATGCCTATGGGATCAACACATCAGTACAAGCAGCACACAAAATCAAAGCAGCCATCCTCCTCCTGGTCCAGCATCTTCACCCACATCAACCACTGCTGCCCTGCTTGCCCCCTCTCAACCATCCACCACTCTGTTTCTCACCCTGAGCAGTCCCTGCTCATCTGCCCAAAGTCAGGTGTCTGTCAAGGACATGTTTGAGCGTATGAAGCCAAAGTCACAAAGTCACCACCTTGCCCGGCAACTGACAGCTGGCTTGTCTGAACTCTTAGCTTTTACCATACAAGCTGTTGGAGTCTGAGGAGGAAAAAAATATTTAGCTATTGGGACACCGCAGTGGAAGGTACCCGGACGAAATTTCTTTGCACAAAAGGCAATCCCCAACCTGTACTCGATTGTGTAAAAGGAAGTAATGACATCTCTGCACACAGTGTTGGGGCAAGGTCCATCTGACCACTGATACCTGGTCTGCAAAGCATGGTCAGGGCAGGTATATCACCTACACTGCGCATTGGGTAAACCTGGTGACGGCTGCCAAGCATGGAATGCATGGCTCTGCAGAGGAGTTGGTGACACCGCCACGACTTGCAGGCATGCCTGCTTCCACCTGCTTTACTCCTCCTACTCCATCCTCTTCCATAACCTCCTTGGCTTAGTACTCTTCTCCTGCTGCTATGTCTTGCTCCACATCAACGGCACACCCCCAGCTCCACAGGTACTATTCCACATCCCGGATACGGCAGTATTACGCCGTCTTGGGGTTGACTTCCCTGAAAGCAGAGAGTCACACCGGACCAGCACTCCTGTCCGCCCTGAACGCACAGGTGGATCAGTGGCTGACTCCGCACCAACTGGAGATCGGCAAAGTGGTTTCTGACAACGGAAAAAATTTGTTGGCGGCATTGAATTTGGGCAAGTTGACACATGTGCCGTGCATGGCACATGTGTGTAATCTGATTGTACAACGCTTTGTGCATAAGCACCCAGGCTTACAGGACGTCCTGAAGAAGGCCAGGAAGGTGTTTGCCCATTTCTGGCGTCCCTATATGGCCATGGCGCACTTTACAGATATCCAGCGGCGAAAAAAACATGCCAGTGAGGCGCTTGATTTTAGACAGCCCGACACGTTGGAATTCAACACTCCTAATGTTCGACCACCTGCTCCAACAAGAAAAGGCTGTTAACGAGTTTTTGTATGACAAGGGTGGTAGGACAGCCTCTGTGGAGCTTGGGATTTTTTTGCCACGTTACTGGACGCTCATGCGCAATGCCTGTAGGCTTATGCATTCTTTTGAGGAGGTAACAAACCTGGTCAGTCGCACCGAGGGCACCATCAGCGACATCATACCATTTGTTTTCTTCCTGGAGCGTGCCCTGCGAAGAGTGCTAGATCAGGCCGTAGATGAGCGTGAAGAGGAAGAGTTGTGGTCACCATCACCACCAGAAACAGCCTTATCAGCATCGCTTGCTGGACCTGCGGCAATGCTGGAAGAGGATTGTGAAGGAAGAGGAGTCAGAGGAGGAATGTAGCTTTGAGGAGGAGGAGGAAGACCAACCACAACAGGCATCCTAGGGTGCTCGTTGTCACCTATCTGGTACGCATGGTGTTGGACATGACTAGCTCGGCATCCATCCTTGTGCAAATGGGGTCTTTCATGCTGTCGTGCCTGTTGAGGGACCCTCGTATAAAAAGGATGAAGGAAAACGAACTGTACTTTGTGTCCAGGCTACTAGACCCCCGGTATAAGCAGAAAGTGCCTGAAATGTTACCGAATTACCACAAGTCGATAAGGATGCAGCACTTCCAAAATAAATTAAAAAGTATGCTTTACACAGCGTTTAAGGGTGATGTCACAGCACAAGTGCAATCTAACAGGGGGAGCGGTGAACATAATCCTCCTCCTCCCACGACCAGGGCGTCAAGGAGAGGATGCTTTACAGACGTGTTGTTGATGGAGGACATGCAAGGCTTTTTAAGTCCTATGCATCTCCACAGCCCTTCGGGGTCCACCCTCAGAGAACGACTCGACCGTCAGGTAACAGACTACCTCGCCTTAACTGTAGATATCGACACTATGAGGAGCGATGAACCCCTTGACTACTGGGTGTGCACGCTTGCCCAGTGGCCTGAGCTCTCCCAATTTGCCATAGAACTTCTGTCCTGCCCCGCTTCAAGTGTCCTGACAGAAAGGACCTTCAGTGCGGCAGGAAGTTTTGTCACTGAGAAGAGAAGTCGCCTAGGTCAAAAAAGTCTAGATTACCTCACCTTTATTAAGATGAATGAGGGATGGATCCCGAAGGGACTGACAGTGGGCGATACATTCGATTAAAAAAGGCCTGATAGATGAGCTGCCTTGAGCTAATAATGGTCCACACGCTGCTGTATGTTATCCCTGAATGCCGGATGACTTGCGTGACTTATCCGCCACCAACTAGGGTTTAAGACGCAATGTTTTAGGGCACTTTCTGCCTGGCAAACTAACATAAATTTTTCTGGTCGCTGCAACAATACCTTATTTTTGCATTTAAATTATTTTATTGTCAGATGGTGTACAGCATGTAATGAAAAATAAAGCATTTTTGAACAGTCTTGCATAACAGTTGTGCAAAAATACATATTTTCAATAGAGACATTTTGTGAAAGTTAGCTGGCTAGTCCTTCTTATTTTTACTTTTTAGGTTAATAATTTTTCTTATTTTTTACTGTGATTGCAATTTAAGAGATACCTAAAACATGGTAAAACAGACAATAGTAAAGAGTATATCTGCAGGGAACACCAAAGTCCTATTAGCTATCATCCCTCCAGCAGTATTAGCTTATAATTTACAATATCTAACCTGGGCAATCACCCTTGGGTTACCCTAGGGCAGGGTCAGTAAGCGACCTCTCCTTTCCTGGGATGATTTTGCCGCCAGTTGCTTCTTAAGGGTCTCCAGGGCTCCCCCACTCCGGTCCTTCCCCCAGTGTCGCTTCAACCAGTAACAAATGTTTTATATTTGTAAAGTGACCCAATGATCACCCTTGATAGAGGTTTATCTTTACAAATTTTAGACCGGTGTCCCCTGTTTCTGGGTCAGGGAGTGTGTCAAAAATGCCTCAGCCTACAGTAATTGTAATGTTCTGACAGCGGTAGCTCATGCTTGTCCCTCAGTTCCTCATAGGTGAGCATCTGGCCCTTTACTAACCAGTCTCCCAGTCTATCTAGTTTCCTTGACCTCCACCAGTGTTGTGATGTTGTGCTCATGTGTTTCGGGCCTGTGGGTGGTCAAGAATTGGGGTCATTTGGGTGGATCCAGGGAACAAACCTGTGTGTTTCTTGGCCCATTTCCAGTATGATAGTGAGTGTGTGATTAGGGGGTTTGGAGAGTTTTTAAGGCTCTGAGGCAATTCTGATAGCCAAGCCACCTTGTCCCAGGTTAAGGGCCTTAAAGTGTGTTTTTTTAAATACACCCAGGCCGGTTGATGCCCTATAGAATGTGCTATTGGGAGGAAAGATAACTGAGCTGCCTTGTGGTAATATTTTAAGTTTGGACATGATAGTCTCCCCTCTGACTCATGAAGGTACATCATTTTCTTTGTGAAGCCTGTGAGGGAGAGTGGTTCCAATTCTTTTTATTTAATCGGGATCGAGAGTGTTCGAAATATGGAGAGCAACCTAGGAAGGACATTCATTTTTATTGTATTTATTCTC
The DNA here is from genome assembly GCA_027410445.1 of Discoglossus pictus. NCBI lineage: Eukaryota > Metazoa > Chordata > Amphibia > Anura > Alytidae > Discoglossus > Discoglossus pictus. Next base: position 4,772,126 of record JAPZIH010000013.1, on the reverse strand, counting down.
CCTAGCCATGATAACCTATACTTTGTCCATTTACTCAGGTCATTAATTATTGTTTTATAAAGTTTGGAGTGGTTGGCTTTGTACAAGTCCTCTAGCTTAGGGGTTAGTCGGATTCCCAGGTAGTTTATGTGGTTCTTATCCCACTTAATATTAAACTTCTCTTGGAGACCCTACTTCTCTACTGCTGTTAAGTCAATCGCTAGTGCTTCTGTCTTCTCTATGTTCAGTTTAAGGCCAGAAAACTGACCAAACTCCTCCATAGTTCGAATCAACTCTGGGACCGATTGGGTAGGGTTTGAGAGCATACACAGCAGGTGGTCTGCAAATAGACACGTTATCAAATGGTGATGGCCTATTTTTATGCCTGTGATCCCAGCCTTGGCCCTAATTGTCTGAGCCAGGGCTTCTATTGCTATTGCGAATAGAAGGGGAGAAAGGGGGCACCCCTGTCTTGTTCCTATTTCTATTTTAATTAAGGATCTCTCATCTCCCGGAATCTGTAACCTTGCCCTGGATGATTTGTATAATAAGTGTATGAGATTTATGAAATGGCCTTTAATACCAAATTTTTCAAGCGTGGCGTATAGGTAAGTCCACTCCAGGGAATCAAACGCCTTTTCAATGTCAAAGGACATAAGACAGGCTTGAATTTTAGAGGCTTTGGTGTCGTACAGTAGGTTCATGACTTTTCTAATGTTGTCTCCTGCTTGTCTGTGGGAGACAAAGCCTACTTGGTCATTATGTATTAACTTAGGCAAGAAGGATGACATTCTATCCGCTATTATTTTTGGCAGGATCTTTGTATCACAGTTTAGTAATGATATTTGCCTGTAGTTTTTTGGTTCTAGGGCATCTTGACCCTATTTAGGGAATAGAGCGATATCTGCCCTGTTCAGCTCTGCTGGTGTTTGCTTGCCTTCTAGAACTCTGCTAGAGTGACCAAGTGTGGGCCTAATATGTCTATAAATTTTTTATAATATAAATTGGTGTACCCATCTGGGCCTGGTGACTTACCAGGTTTGAGGTTCTGGACTGCTTTTCTCACTTCCTCTAGGGTAACTTTGGCATTTAAAGTCATGTTCTTCTATTAAGGGGAGACCAGAGGAATTAAGAAATCCCCTCATTTTGTGTACATGTGTTTTGTTGCCGTATAAAGGGTATTGTAAAGTTTTGTAAAAATCTTCTGGATCTTATTTGGGTTTGTTGTTTTTTCTCCCTTCGAGGTCTTAATTTGAAGTATCCTATTTTGTGTTGTTTTGGTTTGTAGTTTACTGGCTAGTAACGGGCCAGGTTTATTGGCTTTATTAAATCCGATAGGAATAAATATTAAAAACTGAACACACCACTCCTATCTGGTGGCACCTTAGACTGCAAGCGCAGTGCCCCAAATTTGAAGTGGGAGGACCGACCAAGCATCTTTTTCCATCTCCCGCTTCCAAAAATCCATGCCATATACACGTCCCCTGATAGGTGACTTAACAGGTATCAAACTGATAGGAATAAATAGTACAACTGAACACACCACTTCTATCTGGTGGCACCTTAGATTGCACGTGCAGTGCCCCAAAATCGAAGTAGGGGGTCCGACCAAGCATCTTTTTTCATCTCCCTGTTCCAAAAATCCATGCCATATACAGGTCCCCTGATAGGTAACAGGTATTAAACTTATAGGAATAAATAGTACAACTGAACACACCACTCCTATCTGGTGGCACATTACATTGCACGTGCAGTGCCCCAAATTCGAAGTAGGAGGTCCGATTAAGCATCTTTTTCCATCTCCCTGTTCCAAAAATCAATGCCATATACACGTCCCCTAATAGTGGACGTAACAAAGATTAAACTGATAGGAATAGTACTACTTAACAGTACACACCTTATAATAATGCAGACAGAGGCAACGCAGAGAGAGGAGTCTGAAGAAGAGGAGTCAGAGGAGGAAGTTGGCTTTGAGGAGGTGGAAGACCAAACACAGCAGGTGTCCCAGGGGGCTTGTTGTCACCTTTTGGGGACCCTTGGTGGCTGGGTGGAGGAAGAGACCTTCAATGACATCAGTGAGGACAAGGAACGGGACATGTCTAGCTTGGTATCCAACCTTGTGCAAATGGGGAGTTTGCGGTTGTGCAAAGGGACTGTTTGCGGTTGTTTGCGGTGCATTAAACGGGGAGATTGGTCTGTTACTGTGAAGCGGGTGTAACCCTTACACTACCTGATTGATGCAACATCATACCTGATTTTTTAAAGCATGTTATTCCAAACAATTTAGCAATGTTAGGTGATTTATGCCCTTTATGGCTTAAAACCAGACTCTGCATCAACTATGTAATTTTCCATGGGAGTTTTGCCATGGATCCCCCTCCGGCATGCCACAGTCCAGGTGTTAGTCCCCTTGAAACAACTTTCCCATCACTATTGTGGCCAGAAAGAGTCCCTGTGGGTTTTGAAATTTGCCTGCCCATTGAAGTCTATGTCGGTTCACCCGTTCGCGAACATTTGATGAAATTTGCGTCTGCGGTTTGCGAACTGAAAATTTTATGTTCGCGACATCACTATTGAGGAACTCACCATCCAAAAGAACCAGGGGGCTACTAGACGTGTGTCTAAAATGACAGTTCAGCCAACACTGTATACACCTAAAATATTGGCTTAATTTAGTCTTAGTATACCTGATTGGATTAATTCATACTCTACCATTTTAGCTGGAAGACTCATCTTATCCATCCCTAAATATTCCAACTTCAAATCATGATAAATTTTTATAGTACATAGTAGCTGACGTTCAAAAAGTCTCAAATCCATCAAGTATAAGTATTTTCACGACTCCTCTAATGAATGTTTTATGTGATTAGATCCAGAGAGATGTAAACCACCCATCATAGCACCGACATTTTACTCATTTGAGAAGAATAAATTCCTTTCTGACACCAATAAAATTATTTTCTCTGCTTAAATAAAATACACATTCTATGCTGCCATGAAAAGTTTCCATATTTGGAGCTCTTTTGGAGCTTCCCTCTACCGATCTCTCTCATTCTTAGGACATAGACCCCACGCCCAAACAAGATGTTGTCAAATCATGGCTGGTAGTCGTCCAATCACATTGCTCAGTGCAATAGCTGCCGTGATCTCATCAGTATTGTGTCTCTGTTGTCTCCTACAACATGGTGGCAAAATGGATCACTGGTGGAAAAGCTATTAGAAAAACAAATATATAAATCTATAAATAATTTGCACCAAAAGTTTTTTTTATATCTATGCACATTTATTACAATATGGTGTAAAGTAGCCTGTGTTACAGTGTCCCTTTAAGCATTCAGTTCATAACCTGTAACATGGAGGTCTACAGATTGTAATTGTTAATGTAAATGATATAAGTTGCTTTGAATTTCATGTAATGTTAAACATGATTTTATTCTAAGTGTAGAGACGGATGTCTGTCACCATGTCATGTAATAGTGAATATTATGTCTAACACTTTACTGGTGTGTTACAAAGTAGGTCAGTTCTTCTGTGTTTCTGGACTTACAGTATCTGGTCCAGTTTTAATAATAAAGGTAGGGGGGTTATGATCACATTCACCAATCTGCATCTACTGAATATGGACTTCTTGGGGATGCTTGTGCTGATTTTTGCCTTTTCTCCCGTGCAATATGTTGTTCTCATCTTGGGAAAGAGAAAAGTAAGGCAGAACTATCAGAACTTCATGTAAGTGAGGCACCAAAGTGAAGGTAATGTGACACTGTATTGTAGTAACTAATGTGTCTTGTGTGTAGTCTTGGCAATGGGACTTTTGTTAAACTCTAATACAGGGGTGTCCAAACTCGGTCCTGGAGGGCCACACACATGCCTGGATTTGATGATATCCCTGCTGTGCGCAGGTAAGTCAATCACTTCTTCAGTCATCCTGATTGACTCACCTGTGCACAGAAAGGATATGTTCAAACCCAGGCCTGAGTGCGCCCCTCCAGGACCGAGTTTGGACACCCCTGCTCTAATACATTATTTGCAACACAATATCCCTAAACTAAATATATAATAAATAGCTGACTGTGAAATAATCTGAATAACTCAGTTTTTTATACTTTATTTCTTCAAAATATTGATTGATTGTTTGATTTATTATTACTTGATTGTTCAATGACCTGAACAGATGTAGCTCCTGCCTATGCAATCACTGAGTGCCCTGGGAGAGTCAAGATGTCCCTACCTTGCCTACATTTTAATATATATTTTGCTTTTTTATTTTTCAACATATTTTTTATCAGTTATGAACCAAACTTACAGTTTTATCAATCCCATTAACAGAATTATCATTATAAAGGGAACCAGAGTGTGAGATGAGTACAAAAAACCTAGAAATAATTGTTTTCTGCTCCGTACATTGGTCATTATAGAGTCACTTTAAGGTAAAGCTTTACTAATGAATAATGCAGAAAATAAAAATGGATCAGTATTAAAAGTGATTCGCAGGGTTATAATTCGTATTCCAAAACAGATAGAAACTATTTCCTTCTGGCACTTTAAGGGCAAACATTTCATTCGTAAAAATAAAAGATACTCAAGCACAGAGCTTGTAATCTTTGGCTCATCACTATTATAAAGTTTAATTACATATATGCACGTAGCTCACATTGGACACACAATGGGATGACCTGAGGACATATGCATACACCCAATACCAAATAACCAGTGTATTGTGGGTAAATGTGTACACCATGTTTAGTGGAAGATTACATTTCCTGGCCTGAGAACACTTCCTCCTACGCCTCTTTTTTACATTCCTTTGATTCTTCTTCACTTCCTCACCTAATTTACTCTCATTCTCTTCCACGACTATTATTTTCCATATTCCTTTTCCAACCTGTTTTCTTACACCAACTACTTATTCTTATTTTATGCTCTTCACATGTTTAAATCAACCTCCTCCTCATTGCACCCAAAAGACCATATTTGTTCTATATGTTCTGTGGAATAGCTAAACTTGACAATAGGGACAATATTTGTAGAAATTACATCTTTCCATTTTTATCTTTTATATGGATATATTTTCTTTTGTCAGCTGACATTCTCATGCCCGCAAATCGGCCCCGTAAAATACTTTATTTCATGTTTAATTTCCGTGTTATATCGGTCCCGGCCATCAATGTGTTAATACATATACTTTAACTTGCACGTAATAGAATATCATATTTACGGCTTTATGAATATTGCATCATATCTGGAATGTGGGTCCGATCTTAACTCGTAATTGAACCCAGTAACACTTTGAAAATCCCACCTCTATTTTCGGTGATGTAATTCTGACAATCTCTTTTGCCATTGGCTCCATCCCAACTCGTAACTACGAGTTTGACTAATTGATCCCGTTCACAGTCGCACATCTGACGGGCGAAAAATGGTTTAGGGGTTGGGCTCTCAAGCCCGTAACTCTCAGCCTGTTCTAATTTAACTAGCGACTTGCCCGTCAAAAAATGACGGCAATGTGATGTATATGTTTGTGAAGTTGTTTAGTTATTTAAATATTTTTTTGACTCTTGTAAGTATTGTGATATGAACATTTTTGTAAAAAGTAAAAATACTTTTTTAAACGTAGGAAATTTTAACATGAAGTTTAAAATATATGTAAGCAATAACCTTGAAAGTATATATTTTTAAAATGGAACTTTATTTTTTATGTAACTTTGTAATTTTTGCAAAACATTTGTCTAATTTTGAACATTATAAACAGGAACATAGTAAAAACATTTTGTAACATAATTTTGAATTAAAAGTATTAACATTTGAATGTAAAAACAGTTTAACTTGAAATTAATCAGTATTAACATGCAATTTATATCAGAAATAATTGTTAAGTTTAATATACATTGAATGTAGAGGAAGACATACATTAAAAACTCTACTTAAACCGTACATAAATAAAGTAATTCATTACTGAGCACTTAAACTGGCGATAAACATTAATGTAGGTAGTAATCTTAAGATAACATAGAATATTTACATAGGGACTTAAAAGGTGCTTGAGCTCTTAACATGAACTTTGTAATATGTTGAATGAAATAACTTGAAAATATTGTTTTTAAACTTGTAACATTAGAAACATTAACATAGTGACTTAACATTTTAACATAATTTTTCATAGAAATGCAAGGCAAGTATTTTGTGAGGCGAATTATCCATAAACATGACTTCCATTAATTCTGACTGAATTAAACAACCAATTGTTTTGTATTTTTGAATGTTTTTTCAAAATGTTTGCATGGCTTTAGTTTGTATCCTGCAAAGTCAGAGTACTTCATAATAGACAATGTTTTTAGTAAAAATACGTCCATCTTTTAATAAATCACCTTGACTTTCATTGTTTTCAATGTAAACTTTAATAGCCTGTGGATTTTTGCAGCGTGACAACGCAACGTACAATTGACCATGTGCAAAAACTGGTTCTTCCAAGTAAATACCCACAGATTTGAAAGTTTGACCTTGTGATTTATTAATGGTCATGGCAAATGCCATAATAATGGGAAATTGTCTTCTTTGAAGTATAAAAGGGAGACTACTTTCACTTGGTGCTAAATCTATTCTTGGTATGAAAACTCTCTCTCCTTTATGGGTCCCAGTTAAAATTTCAGCATCTATAAAATGGTCCTTTAATTGTTGAACAATTAATCTTGTGCCATTGCATAGGCCTTTTTTGGGGTTCATATTTCGCAGTAACATGATAATTGCACCTTTCTTTAGCTGCAAAATATGTGGTGGCATTCCAGAAGGAGTTAAAGAGTTAATGAATTCAGTTGAAAAGTTAGCCTGACTTTCATTGTCATCAGCAAGTACAGAATCAGCACTGTGATAATTTCTTTGTGGTGCATTAATTTTTTTTAATATTTCATTATTGAGTATTAATGCATCTTTATTTTTACACGTCAGTATAACTTGGTTGGCAAGCTCGGAATATTCTTCGTTATTTATGCTCCCTTCAAATATAGCCGATATAATATCTTGTTGACAAATCATATGAGGTGGGATCTCTACAGTGTCGTCAGGTAAATGTAGTCTTTTTTCAGTTCTGCCTTCTCCAATTTTAATAAGCCAATTATTGAAATCAGTTTGGCCTTCTGATCTCATATTTTGTTACAGTTGAAGATGGGTAAAAGTTTCCATACTGTACTTGACTTTATACATGTTTCAATAATGTCTGTTCGATTTCCATGTACAACAACAGGTAATGTTTGTCTAAAATCGCCACCCAACAACATTACTTTTCCATCAAATGGAAAAATATTATCCATGACTTCACGAAGCAAACGGTCAATACATTGGAGGGCATAGCATGACATCATTGTGGCCTCATCTATTATAATTAATTTACATTTCTTCAATTTCTTTGCTTGCAAGGATGTCATGCGAATATCTGACACAGAATTTTCCAAAATAGGCACTGGCAGTTTAAATCCACTATGAACAGTTCTTCCACCTTCTAATAAAAGTGCAGCAATTCCAGTAGTGGCAAACGCCATTGCTATTTTTCCTTGTGCTCGTACTGAACTCATTAATAAATTGTACAAATATGTTTTCCCTGATCCGCCAGGTCCATCAAGATAGAAATAACGCTCTGTCACCATGTCATCATCTATAGCATTTTTAATGGCATGAAATGCTTGCAATTGTAGTGTATTTAAAGTTGCAAGTCTTTCTTCTGTTCTTTCTGCTTGTAGTTGAATGTCATAGTCTTCAAAGTTAATGTCATCTATTAGACCTGGATCAGGCAAATTAAAACTTGCACAACTTAATCCATGAGTTAAAAAGACTTCTTGAATTTCCATTAAGGCTTTTAAGTGTGCAATGGGTTCATTGTATCGTCGCATAAAGTCTTCAGCCATATTACTTTTAAAAGTCTCCCACAAAGCTAATGCATTTGGAGCATTTGAGAAGATACAAATAAAAGCAAATTGTTCTCTCATCTGTCGTGGCATTTGACATTGTGCTGCTTCTTCTAAACATCTTTCCCACTCTGTATCATCAGCGAGTAAGTTTCTATGTCTTGCAGCTAAATGGAAGGATTCATATACAATGTCATTAACAGTTCTTAATTGTTCAAAACTTTGTGCTCCTGGAACATTTAAAAGTAATATCCGTAAGCAAAATCGTTCAACATCTCTTGGACTGACTGTGTAAATTCGTGGAATTATTTTATTGCCTCTGGTTTTTCTTGCTCTCCATAATCCATTCACAAAAACATAGTGATATGGAATTTCAATATATAAGTATTGTGTTCCTTGAGCATCAGTGGAATTTAATGCAAACCATGCAGTTAGTGTAGTGTGACGATCTTCACTTTGGGCCAATGCATTCATTTCCAGCATGGAAATAGACTAAATGTCGTTGTGGCAAATGTACTGCTAACCTATATACTGCATGTGATCTATCATGCATTTCAAATTTTAAAAGCCGCCACATAGCTTCTGGCGCACTGACATAGCGAGCATCTACATGAGATGCAAGTTCATCATGTACTAACTCACTACTTTCAGGGTTGTCTGCACTTTTGACGACTACAGTAGCTGCATCGTAACCTTTGTAAATATATTTGTAGACATATTTAATGGATTTGATGGAAGTGCAGGCTTCTACGTTGATGTGGGCGTTGTACTTCATGAGTAAATGTGGATTGTAGGGTACTACATATCTATTGTCCACTTTTTTTCCACGAATAATGGCACTATCTCCTTCTCTTCTTTTATAAAGTGGATATCCATCACAATTTGCATATGTTTTGTCTCTATAATCTTTTGGAAAATCTTTTGAACATTGATTATTTTCCATACATGGTGATTGTGGATTAAGGTCTCCACAGGGTCCATGAATCATGCGATGAGTAACAATCTCATATAGTCTACCATATAGTTCTGGATCTGGTAGTTCAGCAACTATGACTGCATCCACTTTGTCCGAAGTATCTAATTTATCTTTCTCTTGAAGTATTATGAGAAGATGTGCATGTGGAAGGCCTCTTTTTTGAAATTCAATGGTATATACATAAGCAAGACATTTGCCAAATAACTGATTTATAGTGAAGTCACGTATTAATTCATTTAATTTGATCTTAAAAACTCTGGCTACTAAATCTGGTCGATCTGAAGCACTTTGTCCAAGAAGTAGATTTTGATTAATTTCTGGCCATTATGGATTACATGTAAATGTCACAAATAAATCAGGTTTTCCAAATTTTGTCACAATAGCCATAGCATCATTGTATCTTTCTCTCATATTTCGAGGAGATCCTTGAAAGGAAGATGGTAAAATGATGGCTTTGCCAGCTGTCATGTCTCTGCTTGTAGCCACGTCAGCAACATAGTCCATGAGTCCACAATATTGTTCTACACGTATTTTATCTTGTTGATATTTTATAAAGTTTAAATTATTTGCCTCAACTTGCAAATATGAATCAATAATCCATTGTTGTGTTAGTTTCCCACCACATAAAATTGGATTAAATTCATCTCTAATGGCAATTTGAGCAACTTTAAATTCAAGCATAGAAACATTATTTCGGATTCTGGATTTAGCATTTGGGTAACTGGGAAGGGTTAATTTTGGTTGCCAACCTGCTTCTCCGTATGGGAAAAAGATGGGATATGTCATTGGATCTAAATTTGGACTTAAGATATTAATATTAATAAATGGTTGGTCCTCATTTCTGGGATATATTCTAATGTCTCTTTGAAATGGTGGTTCTCCTTCATCATTCTGAAAGACCATTGCAACCTCATTTGATGTTGGCAAGTTATAACGACCTTTATCAGTATGTCTGTCTCTTTTAAGCACCATATTAACCTTTGGCATGGGTAATTGATGTCTTTGTGCATGAAGTAGTTGTTCATTTTCTACTTCTGCCAATTTTTTGTAAGCTTTACTGTAGGGATTGTTGTCCATAATGTTATTTAGCTCTATAAAAACACTGGGTAAGCATTTTTTATTTTCTTCCATCTGCATATTTTGGTCAACAGCTTCCATTGTATCTAGGACATATAGTTGAGCGAATTTTCTTTGCTCTCCTTCCTGTGGATGTAAATGTGAAGTCCGATGATAAATTTGTCCTTGGACTTTAAAACAGTAAGGACCATGTCCTGGTACATTAGCAGCCAATGTTGCCCCCATAGATGCAAATGATATGGCACTATTGTAGGATCTTATGTTTGTCTTAAAATTTGTGTAATTTGGAAAAGTAGGTTCAGTCATAATATTTTGTAAATAGGTTGGAAATTGTTTCCTTTCTGGAAGTTTGAACTTTCCTTTTTGACAACAACTAATAAATTGTCCATCTCGGGGTCTCTCCTGTTTAAAATAATAAGCCTCACAAAATTGACATTGAGTAGTCATGTCCCCACAACTATGAACCTCTACTGCTAAAGACTTCAGTAAAGGACAATTTGCAAAGCATATTGGATGTTGACTTTCATATTCATCAGATGAAAAGTCATGAAATGTTTCAACAACAGGTTCTAAATGTTTAGTTTTTTTCGTAGCTTTTCTTGGTATATGTTGGACTTGTTTGGTTGAAATGTCCTGTAAGTTTTTAGTAAGAGTTTGTAAATGCTTTGTTTTTGTAGTTGCTTTTTTTGGTCTGTCTTGACTGGTATCTTGTAAAATGTCATCTGATGTTTTAGGAACAGTTTGTAAATGCTTTATTTTCTTTTTATTTTTTTTGGTTGTATCTTTCATTTTTGCAGCTGATATTCTTTTATTTACAAGTCTTTTGCGTTCTTTTTCTCGTTGAATTTCTTTCTCCTCCGGTGTCTGCTGGGCGGCCCATCTCTCTTGTCTTTCTCTAGTTTGACGTCTTTTCTTCTCTTCTTTGGTCTCGTTATCAGCCATATTAATCTGTAAAGGAAAAAAAAGTAAATGTAATTGTGTATATTTAAAATTGTAATTCCTGTTAAAGATTCTTGTGCACAATTGGTGAACTAAAAGGCAAATCATTAAGGTATCATTTATATTTAGAATTTTTCATTTATATTTAGTTAAATTTATAATTTGTGTCCTTACTGGCTAAGAATGTGGCCAATAGAATAGTGCTGTAAATAAGCATGTAACATATTTTTTTAAAATAATGGTTTTATTTATTAAAAACGTTGTTTGTGGATAGATATTTTCCACTGCAAAACTTCTTTGCTAAAAAAAAAAGTGATGTGGTTATTGAGCTATGTATTGCATAGTAGCAATTTAAATAAAATAAGGGAGATATTAAATTAATTATTTTATGTTTCTGTTGACACAGATGCAACTGAAATCAGTTTCTTTATTTTTAGACTTTAGTAATTATTATACTTTACCTTGGTTGAAGTGTGATTTAAATCCGAATGTTTGTTGGTCCTCGGTTCCAAATCGGTGTCCAATGGTGTGGTCCTCTGTTGGAAGTCCTCGTCTGATGGTGTGGTCCTGTGGCGATAGCCCTCGTCCGATGTTGTGGTCCTGTGGCGATATCCCTCGTCCGATGTTGTGGTCCGTTGGTGAAAGTCCTCGTCCGATGGTCTGGTCCTGTGTTGAAATTCCTCGTCTGCTGGTCTGGTCCTGTGTTGAAATTCCTCGTCTGCTGGTCTGGTCCGAGTCCTCGTCCGATGGTCCGGTCCTGTGGAAAAAGTCCTCGTCCGATTGTCTTCACGCAGTATCTGTTGTAATATAAAATAGAAAATGTTGTTTGAGTGAAATGTCTTTTAAATAATTGAAAAATGTATTAATTTGACTGTATTGTATCAGTTATGGTTATTTTTTTCTATCTTTTTTTTTTTTTACTTTCTGTACAATCCCACAACTTTTGTTATTGTTCTTGAAGGTTCTTAGTAAGGCTTGTGGGTTGTGATATATTAAATAAGAATATAAATGTATTTTGCTATGTGTTTATGTTATTTTTTGTACAATCCTGTTTTGTGCACACCACTTGTGGTATACTTATTTAACCTTTATTGTGATGCTTATAGTTAGTGAACCATGAAATAATATAATTAATGTAGTTTGCTATGTGTTTGTGTTAGTTTTTGACAATCCTGTTTGGTGCGCACCACTTGTGCAAAAGTTATTTAATCTTGATTGTACTGGTTATAGGTTGTTAAACATTAAAGAAGAATGTTATTTTAGTTTCCTATGAGTTTGTGTGATTTTTTGTACAATGCTATTAGGTGCGCAACACTGTTGTTATTCTTATTTTTTCTTCTTTGTAAGGCTTATAGGTTGTTAAACATTGAATAAGAAATTCAGTTTTGTGTGTAGCAGTTTGTGTCTCATTCAATTGCGATTTGGCTAATTGAATCGTGCCCTAAATAAGCACATAGCATATTTTTTGAAATAAGTTTTTAGTCATTTAAAAACTTTATTTTGGATATATTTTTAGTAACTAAAAACTTATTTTCAAAAAATAGTTATGTTGTTATTTAGAGCTCTATTCAATTGGGCAAATTGCAATTGAATGAGAGCCTTGGTGTGTACCATATGTTGCATAGTTTGCCCCTCATTCAATTGCATTTTTTACAATGTAATAGTACTCTAAGGCCGTCATTGAATTGCAATGTGGCAAATTGAATAGGGTTGTAAATAAGCACATCATCACATATATTTGTTAAAATAGAATAAGGGCCTAAAAGTGCTTATTTATAGCCATATTGAATTGCCCAAAATAGCAATTGAAAGAGGGCCTTTGGTTACTGCATTTGTTATATTGTGAGCTCCTCATTCAATTGTGTTTTGGCCAATGGAATAGAGCTCAATATCAGCACAGAGCATATTTTAGTACGTAATTTTGTATTTAGTGAACTTGTATCCAAAAGCAACGTGTTCACAAAAGAAAAAGTTCCTTTAAAAAATATGCTCTGTGCTTATATAGAGCCCTATTGAAATGGGCAAATCACATTTGAGTGAGGCCCTTGGCCATTAAAGATATATAGGTCCTCATTGAATTGCAATTTTGCCAATTGAAGAGGGCTCTATATAATCACATAACATATTTATTGAGCAAAGTTTTTAGTTATTGAAAACCTTGATTGTGGTTAGAAGTTCAGTAACTAAAAAGTGATGTATAAAAAATATGTTATGTGCTTATATAGAGCCCTATTCAATTGAGGAAGTCGCAATTGAATGAAGCTCATGGTTCTTTCTTGTTTATACTTAATACTTTACCTTGCTTGAAGTTTTGAATGACAGACGGTCCCCTTCTGCCAATCTTAATGCGCTGGTCTTCTTGTAGTGTCTTTTTGAAAAAGAAAGTGAAATAGTTATTTGTATATTTATAATTTTTCATGTAGCAAAGCATGGCCTTTTGAGCATGTAATGTCTTGTTGTATCTTACCTCTTCTTCTTTGTTGGTGTTCTTTAAAAGGGATGGTGCAAATTGTTGAGAGACGCTATTGATGCAGAGTCTGTTTGAATATTCAAAGAAATAAAAAGATTCAGCTTTATATGATCTATTGAATTGAAGTAAATGAATGTCATTGAAATATAGTTGTGTAATTTTTTTCAATTAACCTTATTTTTTGTTGGGGGCTACACACATATGTCACATACATGATGCACATTCCATTGTTTAATGTAATTATTTTGTACGTGTGACATATCAGTATACATGACTCATATTTAAATGGTTAAATTAACCTTATATTTGTTTTTTCCAACACACATAAATGTGTGTGTGTGAGATGTAACTATAGATGATACACATATATGTGCATGTGACATATCAGTATACATGACATATAATGTCATTTAAATGTAGTTGTTTACTGATTTTGTTTTAAGCTAATTTTGTTGCAGTGGCAATACACATAAATGTGCGTATCACATGTCACTATACATTATACACATATATGTCCGTGTCACATGTCACTATGAAGGGGCAGTACACATAAATGTGTGTGTCACATGTCAATATACATTATACACATATATGTCCGTGTCACATGTCACTATGAAGGGGCAATACACAGAAATGTGGGTGTCACATGTCACTATACATTATACAGATATATGTCCGTGTGACATGTCACTATGAAGGGGCAGTACACATAAATGTGTGTGTCACATGTCAATATACATGATACACATATATGTCCGTGTCACATGTCACTATGCAGGGGCAATACACATAAATGTGCATGTCACATGCCACTATACATTCTATACATATACGTGCGTGTCAGATGTCACTATACATTATAGACATATATGTGCGTGTCACATGTCACTATACATAAACCTCTGTTTTAATATTGAAATCTGTTTGTTAAATGAACCTTTTTTTGAGCCTATACACATAAATGTGCCATATATGTCACTACATAAATCCTATTTTTTTTTGTATTTGTTTGACCTGTCCTGATAATAAAATGTAATATATTATAGCTTACCTCTCAGTTGTAATTTGCACAATGCAAAGTAGTAAATTAGTAAAGAATTGTCTTCTCAAGTAAAAGCAGCAGTTATCTCAGAAGTCACTCCGTTGATCACCTGAGGAGAAATGTATTTTTTTGTTTGAAATAGGCAGTATTTATAAACTTGTAGAAAGTTCTGGAAAGTGAGACCGTTAGAACGCAATACGCATGCGCTATTTGCTTTCCAGCTTACAATTTGCGTTCCATCCGCCATTTTCTGCGTATTACTGTTCAAAATGGTGTTTAATATGATTGGGATACGTTCCGCATAGTATGTGTTTCATTATTGCGAGTAAGTGTAGTGTAGTTACGTCTGAAGCCTCGTTTTCGTTTTGTTCGTCGGCCATTTTTTCTGTCGCTTAGCGATGGTATTAGTGTCTAAAGTGTTTTATTTTGATTTAAATGTAGGTGTAACTTGTTTTTTTGAGGTGCTGGATGGTTCCTCTTGCTGTAGGTAAGCTTTTTATGTGTTTGTTGTGTGTCTTTCTTAAGTTTTAAATGTTTGTATGTCGGCGTGTTGCGTCCGATGTTTGCGAAGTCGTAATGTGTGGTAACGTGTCTTGTATGGTGTTTGCGTGTGTAGCCTCGTTTTCGTTTTATTCGTCGGCCATTTTTTGTGTCGCTTAACAAACTATTTAGTGTCTAAACTCTTTTATTTTGAGTGCAATTAAGTTGTAAGTTGCATTTTTGAGGTCCTGGGTGCTTCCTGTTTGTGTAGGTAAGGTTTTTATGTATGTGCTGTGTGTATGTATTGTGTTTGTAATTTTGTAATGTTCGCGAGTTGCGTCCGAGTGTTGCGAGGCCGTAATGTGTGTGAACGTGTGTCGTATTTTGTTTGCGAGTGTCGTAATGTGTGTGAACGTGTGTCGTATGTTGTTTGCGAGTGTCGTAATGTGTTGCGACGTAAACTTTTTTTAAAATTTTGCAAGGGTCGCAGTTGCTGCAACTGAAGACCTCGCTTTGCGAGGTCCTCAGGTGCTGGCATGGAGCGCCTGCGGCGCTCCAAGCCAGCAACTGAGGCCCTCGCTTCGCGAGGGTCCTCAGAGTTGCTGGCAAGGAGCGCCGCAGGCGCTCCATGCCAGCAACTGACAACCTGGCACAGTGCCCTCGCTTCGCGAGGGCCGCGGGCTCGCTACGCGAAACGCGGCTCTCGCTTTGCGAGGCCCACGACTCGCTACGCGAGCCCGCAGCGTTAGCAACAACTCGTACGCTCACAACTATATATGTCATTATTATTATTATTATTATTAATAAACAGTTTTAACACATTGCAAAGGCATGGAGGGACCTGTCTTTGAGCTTAATATTCAAGGCACATGGTGTTTTCCCCAAAGCACTTTACAAGATTGAAAACTCACAGACAACTTACAGTCTAAAGGGATTGAGTGAAGTACAGGGGGTGAACTTCTTTAAATAAATGCATTTTAGTGAGGTTTTTTGAAGATTTTGAGGAAGAAGGATAGTCCATTGGAGTGGGGCAAGAGGTTCCAAAGAATAGGGGTAGCGTGAGAAACCTTCTGAAGGTGGGAGTGAGAGGAGGTGATAAGAAAAATGTATAGAAAAGGTTATTAGCAGAGTGAAGAGAACGGTTCTGAGGGTATTTTGAGATTAGAGCAGAGATATAAAAGGGAGCATTATTGTTGAGGGCCTAAAAATTTTGTTCTTGATTTGACATTGATCTCTGGAGACTATGGGAAGCCAATGGAGTGACTGACAGTGAGGTGCTGCAGATACCTAGCATTGGGTAATTTATATGAGTTTAGTGGATGCATTCAATATGGATTTGAGTTGACGGGTGGATCGAGAGGGGAGTCATTCTGGGAGGTAGATTTGAGTGTCAACTGCATATGAATAATAATGAAATCCTAAGGTTTTTATAAGGGTACCAAAGGAGGATGTATAATAGATGGAGTAAAGGAGGGGGCATAGTGCTTAACCTTGGGGTATGCCAATGTTCAGAGGATGAGGCAAAGAAGGGAAGCCAGAGAAGAATACACTAAATGTTTGATTTTCTAGGTCAGATGTGAACAATGAGAGAGCAGTGTCATGGATGCAAAGAGAGCTTAGAGTTTTGATAAGATGAGGGTGGTCAACTGTGTCAAAGGCAGCAGAGATATCCAGGAACATTAGAATAGAGAAGTGACAATTTGACTGTGAGCACGTCATTATAATAAAGTGTGTAGAATAAAGTACTGATCTGAAACAACTTTTATGTTTGTAAAATAAAATGTTCTAGGTCTATTTAAATCAAAATGTTATTTAAATGATCTCATGTTTCTAGATGATCATACAGTGGGATAAAACCAGGGTGTAACATTAATTTTTTTTATTTAAATGACTCCATGTTTCCGGACGATCATACAGGGTTGTAAAATCATGGGAAAAAGGGTGTTTTTGCTAGTGATTTTTTTTCCAATATTTTTGGATAATAAATAAATAATTCAACAGGAAGTGGTCAACAGCATCACTGGATTCAGACTCCAAACTATGACAGACATGGCAAACTCCAAGTATGGAGGGTTAACATATTTTTGCACTTTAAACACTTTTTTTATATTAAAAGTGTTTTTTATTGACTGTAAACATAACTTAAAATGAATGGGCACTACATATCACACATGCAATGCTGCATCTAAACCAGATGTATGCAAGAATTACCTATAATATGTATCTATATATTACTTTTTTTTGGAATAATCTACCTATATTTTAGTAAATACTAATTATTGCTTCCACTTGCTTGTCATTAATACCAAAATATGCATCACACAACATTAAAACCTATTTTTTAAACCAGTCAAACTGTAATGTCCAGTGTGCTGTTACTAAAAGAAGCAGAAAATTAGGCAATAGATCTTATCAATAAAACTTACATATTTCATTGTGTTTTAAACACTTTTGTAGATAAAAAAGAAACAAATGGTCTTGTTTCAATTGTAAATGGTAGATATTAGAAAGCTGTGTTGTGTCTCTGGATATTTTTTTGTTTGTTTGTAGATAAATGAAAACTACAGGAGAATCTAATATTAACTAGGGTCCAATAGAATATATGTGGCGGGGGGGGGGGGAATGTCTGACTTTTGAGCCTATGTCAATTTTAAGTTTTATCCCTACTGAGGGTGTGCTAGGGTAGGGAAATGAATAAGGAACAGCCTATGTAGAGATCTCTACTTCTGTCACATTCTGGAATGTAGACCTTAAGAAAGAAGTGGGTCCTTGGATTCCCGCCATTCATTTTTTTTTTATATTTTCCTGGCTGATTTTCAGTTAAGAGAAGGTTAGCAAGTTCCCCTATGTTTAATCTTAGAGAACATTTACATACTTCTCAGGATAACTAACATACTTAGTAATATTCTAATTACAAACGTTCAAAATCAGTAGCGGATCAAATACTTTTTTACCTCACTTTCAGTCTCAAGAAAGTAAGCAAAGGTAGATCTGTGTCTTATAAGAGAAATGCATTGCCAAAGGGAACCAACCTGTGCAGCATATCTACCTGCGACAGATTCTAATTTATAACAAAGGACTCAGAGGCTGGAACTGAAAGCAATATGTGTGCATCTGTGGGCCTCGTCACTGATGTGCAGCTGTACAGTGAGCAAGTAGTCCACGTCTGGTTCCTCCTATCACCCTTAGGGTGAGAAAAAACCTTAAGGGTCATTTGCATAAACAACAAAGAAATCAGAAGTGCTCAATCCCAGAATGAAAAATACCTAAGTAGATTTGTTTTCTAGGTGTGGTTACCTACTCAGAGAGCAACCTCTTTTAGCTCACTTGTGCCCTTCACAGGAATAAATATGCTGTAGTATATCAGTCTGGTCTTACTCAAAGAGTGACAAAGCCCTGAAATACCAGGCAATTCAGGGAAGAGTAGGTAACCAGACCTATAGAGCAAACCTACTAAGGTATTGGTCATGCTCAGATGAGCCCCTCCACTCTTTTTGTTTGTTGTCCAAATAGGACTTGCAAAGTGTTTACAGACTAGTTCATGACACAGTAATAGGCTTTACATTATGAAGAAAGCAATGGAAGGCATTATAATGCATTGCACAACAATTCCCAAGGAACAAATAGGTCTTATAAATATTTATTTTCTCATATGTTGGAATGGTCATGCATATGCCAATATAAAAAGTGTGGCTGCAAGATGCTGAAAGCATGTAAAGAGATAGTACCTGATTAAATTGCAACACAAAACCATGAAACTGCCTTCCATATTATCCCTTTCTCACTCACAAAGGCTCTAATGTGGACCCTAAAAATAAAAAGAACATCTTATATACAACTCACTCATATGATCTAGATTGAGAAAAGTAATAGTCGCCAATTTATACCTCAGCATGTCATATATCAAGTACCAGGGGAACATACACCACACTATCTACTCTAACCCATCAGGAAGGGCCACAAACAAACATGGAAGCTGTGGAGAGGCACGTGGAGCAACAGCCAACTCACCTTTATCAGGGATAATATCAATTACGCCAATCCTGGAAAGTCCCATGCCATTGTTGGTGGCCATGTGCCAAGATGTATACCCATTATAACTTGGTCACATCTCATCAAGTGTTCTGCTATCAATCCTTACACATTATCACCTGTCATATTCTTATCAGACCTTTAGGGTAGAGATGTCCCGAATAGTTCGCCGGCGGACTGTTCCCGGCGAACATAGCATGTTCGCGTTCGCGGCGAACTGCGAACATATCCGATATTCGACCCGCCCCTTATACTTTATCATTGAGCAAACTTTGACCCTGCATGTCACAGTCAGCAGACACATTCCAGCCATTCAGCAGCATGCACTCCCTTCCAGAGCCTTCTAACTCATGGACAGCAGCCATTTTGGAATCATAACTAACTTGCAGTCTTACTGAGAGGAGGCTGAGTGTAGGTGATACTGCATCAATAGGGGAAACCATAGCTAGGCTACTGTACACAGTGTGCAATACAGCCATGAAGGACTATTTTGATCTCTGCTGCAAGGACACCCCTGTGTCTCTTCCCCCCCCTTATCATCATCCTCCCCTCACCTTAGCACCCAACCCTAACACCCCTCACAATTATCCATAACACCCATCAACCTAACACCTAACCCTAACACCCCTCACACTTATCCCTAACACCCCTCACCCTAACCCTAACACCCCTCAAACTTATCCCTAACACCCCTCACCCTAACCCTAACACCCCTCACACTTATCCCTATCACCCCTCACCCTAACCCTAACACCCCTCACACTTATCCCTAACACCCTTCACCCTAACCATAATACCCCTCACACTTATCCCTAATACCCCTCACCATAACACCTAACCCCCTCACCCTTATCCCTAACACCCCTTACCCTAACACCCCTCACACTTATCCCTAACACCCCTCACCCTAACCCTAACACGCCTCACACTTATGCCTAACACTCCTCACCCTAACCCTAACACCCCTTACACTTATCCCTAACACCCCTCACCCTAACCCTAACACCCCTCACACTTATCCCTAACACTCCTCACCCTAACCCTAACACCCCTCACACTTATCCCTAACACCTAACCCTAACACCCCTTACACTTATCCCTAACACCCCTCACCCTAACCCTAACACCCCTCACACTTATCCCTAACACCCCTCACCCTAACCTTAACACCGCTCACACTTATCCCTAACACCTAACCCTAACACCTAACCATAACACCCCTTACACTTATCCCTAACACCCCTCACCCTAACCCTAACACCCCTCACACTTATCCCTAACACCCCTCACCCTAACCCTAACACCCCTCACACTTATCCCTAATACCCCTCACCATAACACCTAACCCCCTCACCCTTATCCCTAACACCCCTTACCCTAACACCCCTCACACTTATCCCTAACACCCCTCACCCTAACCCTAACACGCCTCACACTTATGCCTAACACTCCTCACCCTAACCCTAACACCCCTTACACTGATCCCTAACACCCCTCACCCTAACCCTAACACCCCTCACACTTATCCCTAACACTCCTCACCCTAACCCTAACACCCCTCACACTTATCCCTAACACCTAACCCTAACACCTAACCCTAACACCACTTACACTTATCCCTAACACCCCTCACCCTAACCCTAACACCCCTCACACTTATCCCTAACACCCCTCACCCTAACCCTAACACCCCTCACACTTATCCCTAACACCTAACCCTAACACCTAACCCTAACACCCCTTACACTTATCCCTAACACCCCTCACCCTAACCCTAACACCCCTCACACTTATCCATAACACCTAACCCTAACACCTAACCCTAACACCCCTTACACTTATCCCTAACACCCCTCACCCTAACCCTAACACCCCTCACACTTATCCCTAACACCCCTCACCCTAACCCTAACACCCCTCACACTTATCCCTAACACCTAACCCTAACACCCCTTACACTTATCCCTAACACTCCTCACCCTAACCCTAACACCCCTCACACTTATCCATAACACCTAACCCTAACACCTAACCGTAACACCCCTCACACTTATCCCTAACACTCCTCAGCCTAACCCTAACACGCCTCACACTTATCCCTAACACGCCTCACCCTAACCCTAACACCCCTCACACTTATCCCTAAAACCTAACACCTCTCACACTTATTCCTAACATGACTCACCCTATCACCCCTTACACTCATCCCTAACACCCCTCACCCTAACACCTCTCACACTTATCCCTAACACCCGTCACCCTAACACCTAACCCCCTCACCCTTATCCCTAACACCCCTTACCCTAACACCCCTCACACTTATCCCTGTGTCTCTTCCCCCCCTTATCATCAAGGGAGGGGGGAGGATGATATACATAGTTACATAGTTACATAGTTACATAGTTACATAGTATTTAAGGTTGAAAAAAGACTTTCAGTCCATCAAGTTCAACCTTTTAAGATCTCCTCTGATTTTTTTTTATTATTATTATTAATTAGTCCAGAGGAAGGCAAAATAAAAACAAACAAGCTAGACTTAGCCAATTGTCTCAAGGGGAAATGTAAAAAATTTAGATCATTGCTGTCTCTCTAATTATCCATGATAACCCTGAATACCCTTTTTAATTAGAAATAAATCTAGTCCCCTTTTAAAGTTATCTATCGAATCCGCTGTCACCACCTCCTCTGGTAGAGAATTCCACAGATTAACCACCCTTACTGTGAAGAACCCTTTTCTTTCTTTAAGGTGGAATCTTTTTACTTCTAACCTCAAGGGATGTCCTCTTGTCAGTTGAAAACCTCTTGGCACAAAAAGCTCCCCCAACAAATCTTTATACTGACCCTGGATGTATTTATATAAGGTAATCATATCTCCTCTTAGACGCCTTTTTTCTAGAGAAAATAAGTTTAATTTGGTTAGTCTTTCTTCATAACTTAGCCCCTCCCCTTCCCCTTATTAGTTTTATTGACCTTCTCTGTACCTTTTCCAGCTCTAAAATGTCCTTTTTATGAAGTGGTGCCCAAAATTGTACTCCATATTCCAAATGAGGGTGTACTAGAGAGTTGTATAGTGGCAGAATTATATTTTCTTCCCTGGCTTCTATACCCTTCTTAATACATGCTAATATTGTATTTGCCTTTGCAGCCGCTGCTTGGCTTTGAGCACTGTTACCTAGGTGGTTGTCCACAAGCACTCCCAAATCCCTTTCAATATCTGATACACCTAGATTTTCTCCATTAAGATTATAAATTGCATGGCTATTTTTCCTTCCCAGATGCATAACCTTAGATTTATTCGTATTAAATCTCATCTGCCATTTAGATGCCCATTCCTCAATTTTATGTAAATCACCTTGGAGGGAAAGCACATCATATTCTGATTTAATTACCTTGCACAACTTTGTGTCATCAGCAAAAATGGAGACCCCACACTCCAATCCTACCTCTAAGTCATTAATAAATATGTTAAAAGGGAGAGGACCTAATACTGAACCCTGAGGAACCCCACTTACCACATTAGTCCAATCGGAGTATGTTCCATTTACAACAACCCTTTGCTTCCTGTCTTTTAGCCAGCTCTCAATCCATGAGCAGATATTTACTGCAATTCCTGTATCCCTTAGTTTGTACAATAGTCTCCCATGTGGCACTGTATCAAAAGCCTAAAAGACTACATCCACTGAGTTGCCTTGATCCAGGTTCCTACTAACCTCCTCATAGAAACTAATTAGATTTGTTTGACATGACCTATCCCTCATAAACCCATGTTGACTCCTACTTATAATCCTGTTCAAATAGACATATTCTTGGATATTATCCCTTATTAACCCTTCTAAAAGCTTCCCCACTATAGAAGTGAGGCTCACTGGTCTATAATTTCCCGGATTTGCTCTTGCTCCCTTTTTAAATATATGTATCACATCAGCTTTTCTCCAGTCATCTGGTAGAGACCCTGTGTTGAGTGAATCTTGAAAAATTAAATATAATGGTTTGGCTATTACAGAACCCAGTTCCCTTAGTAACCTTGGATGTATTCCATCAGGACCCGGGGCTTTATTAACATTTATTTTTTCCAACCTCTTTGGGATTACTTCCTGTGTTAACCAATTAGCCCCATTATGTTGCAGTGTCCCAACCACTGTTACCTCCCTTGTGTATACCGAAGAAAAGAACCTATTTAGCTCATCTGCCTTTTCCTGGTCACTAATTTTCAGACATCCTGTTTCACATTCTAATGTTCCTTTAAACTTCCTTCCTCGCCTTCTTCCCATTAATATACTTAAAAAATATTTTAGGGTTAGTCTTACTCTCTTTTGCAATTAATTTTTCATTTTCTATTTTAGCCAGTCTAATCGAACTTTTGCAAGCCTTGTTGATTTCCTTGTATTCCCGTAAAGTAGTCCCTGTCCCCTCTTGTTTGTATAATTTAAATGCCTGTTTTTTACTCTGTATCTTGATCTTTAAATCATTGTTAAGCCATATGGGTTGTGATTTACTCCTTTTACTTTTATTCCCACATGGTATATGCCGATGTGTATGTATATTTAGTAAGGATTTAAATGTTGTCCATTTATGTTCAGTGTTTTTACCTATCAGTTCTCTGTCCCAGTCTATACTTTGTATTGCTGCCCTTAGACCGTTAAAATCGGCCCTTTTAAAATTAAGAGTTTTTGTTGGCCCCTTAAAATGTTGTTTTTTTAATTCAATCTCAAATGAGACTGTGTTGTGATCACTGTTTCCCAAAGGTTGCCCTATTTCAACATTTGATACAATATCAATATTATTTGAAATGAGTAAATCTAAGATAGCTTCATTTCTAGTAGGCTCCTGTATAACCTGGGACAGATAATGATCACTGAGTGTACTCAAGAACCTGCTCCCCTTAGCTGAACTGCTGGTCTCATTTATCCAGTTTATTTCAGGGTAATTAAAATCTCCCATTATTAGAACTTGCCCGTGGTTAGCTGCATTTCCAATCTGTAACAATAATTGTATTTCCTCACTTTCAGCTATATTTGGGGGTTTATAGCATACTCCTACTAATATTCTTTTGGAATTTGCTGCTCCGCTATTTAACTCTACCCACAAACATTCAACTTTATCACTAGGTCCACCATAAATATCTTCTCTGACTATAGGCTTAAATTCAGGCTTAACATACAGACAAATCCCTCCTCCTCATTTACCATTGCCTCTATCTTTCCTAAATAGGTTATAACCATCCAGATTAACAGTCCAGTCATGAGATTCATCCCACCACATTTCGGTAATGCCTATTAAATCCCATTTTCATTAATTGCTAATAATTCTAACTCTCCCATTTTTCCTGGCAAGCTTCTGGCATTAGCAAGCATACACCTTATGTTATGAGTCTGTAGTTCTGAAGTGCCTGCCACTGAACTTGAATTACTTAGTACTACCTCCCTATTGACTATACTACCCCTCCCCCTATCTCCTCCCCTATGAGTTGTAATTCATCCCTTATACCCTTTACACTTTCTACCCCATTACTTATATCTAGTCCCCCCCCCACCTACTAGTTTAAAAACTCCTCTAGCCTTTCTACCATCCTATCCCCTAGTACAAAAGCTCCCTCATCATTATGGTGCAATCCATCCCTACTGTAGAGATTGTACCGAAGTGAGAAGTCAGCCAATGCTCTAAAAAGCCAAACCCCTCCTTAGTGCACCACATCTTTAGCCACGCATTAACCTCCCTAATCTCCTTCTGCCTCTCCCTGGGCTAGCACGTGGCACTGGTAGTATCTCAGAGAATACTACCTTGGAGGTCCTTGCCTTCAGCTTATTACCTAGTTTTCTAAAATCATTCTTTAGGACACTCCATCTTCCACTAACTTTGTCATTGGTAACAATATGTACCAATATGTACCATTTCCAGCCCCTCCAAATAATTTGTCTACCCGATCCACAACATGATGAACCCGAGCACCCGGGAGACAGCAAACTGTTCGATTGCTGGGATCTGGGTGACAAATCACCCTGTCTACCTTCCTAATAATAGAGTCCCCTACAACCAAAACCTGTCTATTGTTCTGCCTATTCTGCCCTCCCTCTCCTCCAGTAGAGCTGTTCGCCCGGCTTTTAGAGGGAACAGCTCTATCTGGCATTGCCATTCCTGAATGGACATCGCCAACAGTTTCACTCAATCTGGCAAATCTGTTGTTGTTTGCCTACTCAGAACTGGCCTGCCTCCTCCTGTTCCCCCTGCTTCCCCTTGTAACTGTAACCCAGCTGCCTCCCTGGACATCCTCACTAGCCCCAGCTCCACCCTCGATGAAAGGCCCAGCTAAACTGTGCTCAGTGAGCACCAACCCCCTTTCCAGTGGAGCAATATCACTAAGTGCTGCAATTCTCCTCTCCAGATCTCCAATTCGAGCTTCCAGAAAGGCAACATGCTCACACCTCTCACAGAGGTATGGACCCTGGATCATCTGTTCCAGTATTGCATACATATGACAGGATGTACACTGAATAAAGTTGCCACTGGACTGACTCATAATTATTATTATTGTCTACGAAATTTCAGTGGGAAAAATAAAGAATATAAAATAATATATTTATATAAAGTTTTCCTCCTTTGCACTATAAATCTGCCCTCCCTTTTCTTTGAAGGCCCTCCTTTTATTTAACCTCCTCGGCTTTTAGTAGAATTGCACTTGATACTGAAAATGTTCGCAAGCTCACAAGTTCCCCTTCTCCGGTTTATATTAACTTCTGCCTTCTCGCCTGGGCACAATTAGTGCACTCTGCAATTTATCAGCCTTTACTTGTAAGGTAAATCCACTTGTAAACAGGCCCCAAACCAGCTCACAAATCCTTTATCCTAGTTTAACAGTCAAGCCACACCCCTCTCACCTGGGCACAATTAGTGCACTCTGCAATTTATCAGCCTTTACTTTTTAAGGTAAATCCACTTGTAAACAGGCCCCAAACTAGCTCACAAACCTTTTATACAAGTTTAACAGTCACGCCACACCCCTCTCACCTGGGCACAATTAGTGCACTCTGCAGTTTATCAGCCTTTACTTTTTAAGGTAAATCCACTTGTAAACAGACCCCAAACCAGCTCACAAACCTTTTATACAAGTTTAACAGTCACGCCACACCCCTCTCACCTGGGCACAATTAGTGCACTCTGCAGTTTATTAGCCTTTACTTTTTAAGGTAAATCCACTTGTAAACAGACCCCAAACCAGCTCACAAACCTTTTATACAAGTTTAACAGTCAAGCCACACCCCTCTCACCTGGGCACAATTAGTGCACTCTGCAGTTTATCAGCCTTTACTTTTTAAGGTAAATCCACTTGTAAACAGACCCCAAACCAGCTCACAAACCTTTTATACAAGTTTAACAGTCAAGCCACATCCATCTCACCTGGGCACAATTAGTGCACTCTGCAGTCTATCAGCCTTTTTCTTTTTAAGGTAAATCCACTTGTAAACAGACCCCAAACCAGCTCACAAACCTTTTATACAAGTTTAACAGTCAAGCCACACACCTCTCACCTGGACACAATTAGTGCACTCTGCAGTTTATCAGACTTTACTTGTAAGGTAAATCCACTTGTAAACAGATGAGGGAGGGGGGAAGAGACACAGGGGAGGATGATGAGGGAGGGTGGAAACAGACACAGGGGAGGATGATGAGGGAGGGGGGAAACAGACACAGGGGAGGATGATGAAGGAGGGGGTAAAGAGATACAGGGGAGGATGATGAGGGAGGTGGGAGGATGATGAGGGAGGGGGATGAGACACAGGGGAGGGTGATGAGGAAGGGGGCAAAGAGACACAGGGGAGGATGATGAGGGAGGGGGTAAAGAGATACAGGGGAGGATGATGAGGGAGGTGGGAGGATGATGAGGGAGGGGGGATGAGACACAGGGGAGGATGATGATGGAGGGGGGAAGAGACACAGGGGAGGATGATGAGGGAGGGGGTAAAGAGATACAGGGGAGGATGATGAGGGAGGGTTAAAGAGATACAGGGGAGGGTTATGAGGAAGGGGGGAAAGAGACACAGGGCAGGATGATGGGGGGGCGAGACACAGGTGAAGATGATGAGAAAGGGGGGAAAGAGACACAGGGGAGGATGATGATGGAGGGGGGAAGAGACACAGGGGAGGATGATGAGGGAGGGGGTAAAGAGATACAGAGGAGGATGATGACGGAGGGGTAAAGAGATACAGGGGAGGGTGATGAGGAAGGGGGGAAAGAGACACAGGGCAGGATGATGATGGAGGGGGGGAAGAGACACAGGGGAAGATGATGAGGTAGGGGGAAAAGAGACATAGGGGAGGATGATGAGCGAGGGGGGAAAGAGACACAGGGAGGATGATGAGGGAGGGGGAAAGAGACACAGGGGAGGATGATGATGGAAGGGGGAAGAGACACAGGGGAGAATGATGAGGGAGGGGGTAAAGAGATACAGGGGAGGATGATGAGGGAGGTGGGAGGATGATGAGGGAGGGGGGATGAGACACAGGGGAGGGTGATGAGGAAGGGGGGAAAGAGACACAGGGGAGGATGATGAGGGAGGGGGTAAAGAGATACAGGGGAGGATGATGAGGGAGGGTTAAAGAGATACAGGGGAGGGTTATGAGGAAGGGGGGAAAGAGACACAGGGCAGGATGATGGGGGGGCGAGACACAGGTGAAGATGATGAGAAAGGGGGGAAAGAGACACAGGGGAGGATGATGATGGAGGGGGGAAGAGACATAGGGGAGGATGATGAGGGAGGAGGTAAAGAGATACAGAGGAGGATGATGACGGAGGGGTAAAGAGATACAGGGGAGGGTGATGAGGAAGGGGGGAAAGAGACACAGGGCAGGATGATGATGGAGGGGGGGAAGAGACACAGGGGAAGATGATGAGGTAGGGGGAAAAGAGACATAGGGGAGGATGATGAGCGAGGGGGGAAAGAGACACAGGGAGGATGATGAGGGAGGGGGAAAGAGACACAGGGGAGGATGATGATGGAAGGGGGAAGAGACACAGGGGAGAATGATGAGGGAGGGGGTAAAGAGATACAGGGGAGGATGATGAGGGAGGTGGGAGGATGATGAGGGAGGGGGGATGAGACACAGGGGAGGGTGATGAGGAAGGGGGGAAAGAGACACAGGGGAGGATGATGAGGGAGGGGGAAAGAGACACAGGGGAGGATGATGATGGAAGGGGGAAGAGACACAGGGGAGAATGATGAGGGAGGGGGTAAAGAGATACAGGGGAGGATGATGAGGGAGGTGGGAGGATGATGAGGGAGGGGGGATGAGACACAGGGGAGGGTGATGAGGAAGGGGGGAAAGAGACACAGGGGAGGATGATGAGGGAGGGGGTAAAGAGATACAGGGGAGGATGATGATGGAGGGGGATGTTAGGTTATTTATGCCCTTTATGGATTAAAACCAGACTCTGCATCAACTATTTAATTTTCCGTGGGAGTTTTGACATGGATCCCCCTCCGGCATGCCACAGTCCAGGTGTTAGTCACCTTAAAACAACTTTTCCATCACTATTGTGGCCAGAAAGAGTCCCTGTGGGTTTTAAAATCGGCCTGCCCATTGAAGTCTATGGGGGTTTGTCGGTTCGCGAACATTTGTGGCGGTTCGCGTTCGCGGTTCGCGAACCGAAAATGTTATGTTCGCGACATCACTACTTCAGGGGAATGTTGATACTCCTCAGTATCACAAATTCGACCTCTCATGTGTATTAACCCTATATTGTTATATTAGTATTATAAATATTGTATGTATTATTATATTGCACAGTAATTAGGGCTCATTATTTTACAGATATTGGAATGTTACACAAATGTGATGTATGTGGATGTCCCAAACCCCAACCATTTAAAAATATAATGACACAGCAATAATGGTATAACAAGGATGTATTTAATAAACAGAGTACAATTAGAAATGGACAAGACTGAGCATTAATATCATGGGTGTGGTGTGGGAGAACCCCTGCAGGGCAAGAATGCTTTTGGGGAAAAAGGGGATACCTAAAGGGGGTAATTTCATAGTCTAGAATCATCATGATGCATAGCACCTACCTGGGTCCCATGTGGTCACTACATCACTGCAACTGCAATCTGATAAAAAAAAAGATCAACAGAAATCACTCCATTTAATCGAAGTAACCAGTAATGCCCATAGCACTTGCTTCTGGTCATCATCTGCACCATTGAAAAGATGCATAAACTATATTATCCAAACCACTTTCACACATAGAGTGCGTTCCTAAAACAAAAATCTGAAAAATGGAGGAGGATAAAAAATGACACAAAAAATATGCATGTATTAAATACTGTGACAATATACCAACTCACCTGATTTCCACCTGCAAGCATTACTAACTATTAGTTAGTTCTCAGGATATCTCACTGGCCATGACCATTAATAATGATGTGTCATCTTTAGTGATGTCGCGAACATAAAATGTTCGGTTCGCGAACCGCGGACGCGAACTTCATCAGATGTTCGCGAACGAGCGAACCGCCATAGACTTCAATGGGCAGGCGAATTTCAAAACCGACAGGGACTCTTTCTGGCCACAATAGTGATGGGAAAGTTGTTTCAAGGGGACTAACACCTTGACTGTGGCATGCCGGAGGGGGATCCATGGCAAAACTCCCACGGAAAATTACATAGTTGATGCAGAGTCTGGTTTTAAGCCATAAAGGGCATACATCACCAAACATTCCTAAATTGTTTGGAATACCATGCTTTAAAAAATCAGATATGATGTTGTATCGATCAGGTAGTGTAAGGGTTATACCCGCTTCACAGTAACAGACCAATCTCCCCGTTTAATGCACCGCAAACAACAGCAAAGAGTCCCTTTGCACAACCGCAAACTCCCCATTTGCACAAGGTTGGATACCAAGCTAGCCTTGTCCTGTTCCTTTTCCTCACTGATGTCATTGAAGGTCTCTTCCTCCACCCAGCCATCAAGGGTCCCCGAAAGGTGACAACAAGCCCCCTGGGACGCCTACTGTGTTTGGTCTTCCACCTCCTCAAAGCCACCTCCTCTGACTCCTCTTCTTCAGACTCCTCTCTTTGTGTTGCCTCTGTCTGCGTTATTATAAGGTGTGTACTGTTAAGTAGTACTATTCCTATCGGTTTAATCCCTGTTACGTCCACTATTAGGGGACGTGTATATGGCATTGATTTTTGGAACAGGGAGATGGAAAAAGATGCTTGGTCGGACCTCCTACTTCGAATTTGGGGCACTGCACATGCAATGTAATGTGCCACCAGATAGGAGTAGTGTATTAAGTTGTACTATTTTTTCCTATCAGTTTGATACCTGTTACGTCACCTATCAGGGGACATGTATATGGCATGGATTTTTGGAAGCGGGAGATGGAAAAAGATGCTTGGTCGGTCCTCCCACTTCAAATTTGGGGCACTGCGCGTGCAATCTAAGGTGCCACCAGATAGGAGTGTCACTGTGCACTGGCAAAAGTTGGCAGAGTAGGCGCTGTAGGCCTCACACACACGGCTGTAGACAAGCAATTGCTATTCAATCTATTACAGTCAAAAAAGTGTTGTTTTATGTCACAGTACACTATGGTTGCACCAGATATGACGTATCACTGTGCACTGGCAAAAGTTGGCAGAGTAGATGCAATAGGCTTCACACACAAGGCTGTAGACAGGCAATTGCTATTCGATCTATTACAGTCAAAAAAGTGTTGTTTTATTTCACTGAGCACAATATAAGCTGTGAGCCTGACACAGGCAGGCAACTGAAATTAGATTAAAGGAAAAAAGGGTTGTTTTTTTTCAATGTATGGTACACCAACTATGACTAGTGAAACAGAGCAGAATATTAGCTGTTACCCTGACACAGGCAGGCAACTGAAATTAAATTACAGGAAAAAAAATGCTTGTTTTCAACGTATGGTACACCACCAGGTATGAGTAGTGAAAATAAGCACAATATAAGCTGTTAGGTGTTAGCCTGTCACACAGACACGCTGGCAGGCAGGCATATGCAATTAGATTACAGAAAAAAATAATAAAATAAAATAAATGATGTTCTAGCCCTAAAAAGCGCTTTTTGGGTTGCTGTCCTTGCAGCAGATATCAGATGAGTCCTTCAGGTCTGTAGTGGAAGCTAAATACAGAGCCTGGCTATCTATTTCCCTATTAAATCTCCAGCAGCTACACTATCTGTCCTCTCACAACGAATGCAGCTACAGAATGATTCTAAAATGTATGCTGTCCTTCAGATGGAAGGCTCTGGAAGGGAGTGTATGCTGCTGATTGGCTGGAATGTGTCTGCTGACTGTGAGGTGCAGGGTCAAAGTTTCCTCAATGATAAATAATAGGGGGCAAACCGAAAAGCGCATGTGTCCGCCGTCCGATGCGAGCGCGAAAGAGCCTAAATCGCTGCGAATAGTCCTCGGGCAAACTGTCCGCCACATCTCTAGTCATCTCACAATAAGTAATTTGCTGTGACCACCATCGGTGGTCAAGGTGTACTATCACCTTCTCCATATGATATTGTTACTGAACATTGATATCACATCCATCAGCTATAGAGGTGTTAGCACATGTTAAAGGATCCTCATGCTATTAGCAATACGGGACAAATAGCCATTAATACGGAGAGGACATAAAGGTAAACAGACAAATTCACTTTTATTTATATCAGACCCAAGGATCTGTTCTCAGACTGATATTGAGGTCAGGATCACATGCTTTACTAGTGTATATAGTAATGCTGGCTGTCATTAACAAGCCATTGTGAGACTTTGCAAGTCCTCCGCTATAGCGGTATTAGTCTATATTTAAGCTAACAACAAACATGTCTTAGATATCTGGATATATAATAGCTTTAATTTTGTGGGAGCTACATGTTAAGAGGTGAGCTGTCATTGAAGGAATGTCTACCTAAGGGGCACTGGGAATATCTTATAATTAATTCATTTCTTTGACAATGCTTGCAGATGCAGAAAATGCATTAATGATCCTGAATTGTGCCTAAAGCAAACGAAACAAAAAATAACAATATCATGCAAAATAATGCCTTAAAAATAAATAGGGACTGCAACATCTCTTCTGAGCAGCATTCCTTTGGTGGCCATTAATTGGTGAAATGCTAAAAAGAACCCGACATGTCCACAGAGAAGAGGCTCATGGACCATGTGATGGAAGGTAGCCATATGCGTACAATATATCACCGTCACATAGGCCGTGAATATCTTATCTTTTTTTAGCCTGACTAGATCATGTTAACATTGGGACCAATAGATTGTCACTGTTGGGAAGGCACACAAGTATGTGCAGCCCCTACATCTTCTTCTGCCTTGCATCAGAGCCCCAATCCCCCATGACTGGCCATCATCTCCCTGGTGTGGGGAGGAGGGGGGACAGGTGGAGGCATCCCCCCAGGGGGCAGCAGCACATGCAGTGGTTCTTGTGGCAGTGCTGGTGGCAGAGGTATAGGGGAAAGAGAGGTTCTCAGGGGATGTCTCTGGGGTGGAGGAGGTGGGGCTGGGGACCAGGGCACTGCACATGGCATCTGCTGTGACTTTCTTGAAGAGAGGATGTGTTCAGGGCCATTTGTTCTATCCAAAACTTGCCATTTTATTACATGATTTTTTGAGTTATTTATAAAGGGAAATTCCCTTTCAAATTCTTTATTATTTAATATTACCAACTTTACTTTTCTCCAACTTGGAGGTGTAACCTGTTTCCATTTCCTGACAATCAACCATTTGGCTATCATAACAGTCTGGAGTATAAAGGCCTTTACTTCTATATTCATATATTTTTTGAAAATATGTAATAGGGCCATCTCTGCATTGATAATAATCAGAGATTTTATTATTTTAGCCATTTGGTTGGAGCATGATATCCAGAACTTTTGGATCAGATCACAGCTCCACCATATATGGATATATGTCCTAACGCAGATCCGATAATGGACCCATACCTCCTGCTAGCTGAAATGAGAGAAGAATGATATATGGTTAACAACATGGTATGAGCATTTGCTTGATGCGTGTTCCTATCTATCTGACATGCTGCTATATTGAACCTGGGTGGCAAATGTATTTGCTATTGTTTGACTTTATCCTTTGCTATATGTCATCATTGCTTTGAATAAAGAGCTTGTTTGTTATTGACTCTTACAATTATCTAGATTTGTGCTGCGGTCTGGTGTCTTCAGCACATACATATACATACTCTGCATAATTGCTGCACATAGTGTCATAGTTGTTAACATGCTGCTGAGAAGTGTTTCTTGATAGGCTAGTACACAACACTGTGCATCCATTCCCATATATATATATATTTATTTGCATTAAAGCTGTGTAATACAGCATGCATAAGCTTAAAGGAAGCCATGTTTGATAATGGCTACAGAATGAAGAGCGAGGCATTTGTGGCCACATTTGTGTGTTTCAGCTCAACTTCCCAGAATGCAGTGTAATAACTGTTTTTCTCGGAACTCTGAGCTGGAAGCAGGTTTTTTTAACTTGATTTAGACATTCAAATGTGAACACAGATGTACTTTTTAGTTAATATATATATATATATATATATATATATATATATATATATATATTGTGACAAATATAGTCATCTGGAAATGAGGCTTCCTTAAAGGAGTGTGCAAAACACTTACCGTATGGTCTAGTAGACTGGTATTTTATTGTGCCAGTGAAAATAAAATAACAACATTAGGAGCAACTTGGCTACAGAAAATACAAATCTACATAAACCCACTTACTGACTTTCCGGAGCCCTGACTAAGCCTGAGCCACTATTCGGCTTCAGGTCAACAAAGAAAAGAACACAAAATAAGATGCAGCAATATCTTCACCGATATGCACCAAACAGTCTCTGGAATATAGCAGGTACAAGCGTCACAGACGTTTACCACCTGGTGGTTTGGATACAGGCCCACCCGTATTTTGGGGTGCCCCACCACCAGGGACTTATAAAGTGTACTACAGGCCCTCTAATACCCAAAGTCACTCTTAGTAACAACAGTACCTGGGGATCTACATATACATGTAAACAGCTTCTGACCTTGATGTGAGCTGGCTGTCAATCTCTCCAGTAGCTTCAGTCTGTGATGAACGCCTCTCCAGTCTGGTGATGACAGCAGTTTCCAAAAGACACTTGGTAACCAAGCTGACCCAGCAGCAGCCCTGGTGTATGCAGTCAGCAGCTTTTTCCTGGACTGCAGTCCTACTCAGTTCAAACACTTTCTGTATCTCCTCTCACTCTCTAAAACCTAGGCTTTCTCCATCTCTGTACTTTTGTTGCAATCCCACAAACTGAAAAATAGTTGCAGTCACACAGACTCATCCAACATGGCAACCTATCTTGCTGCTATGTCACACACTGCAAGCCCAGCCAGGGCTGATCAGCCCCTCCCATCTCTCATTTTCAGGCTTTGACATATTGCTTCACCTGGGCTAATTAGATCTCCTCCAGTAGTTTAACTCTGCTGGTGCCTCTGTGCTCCTCAAGACCTCTGGGCTCTCTACTTCTGGCTGTCCCAGGTCCCCCTCACAAACCATCTCAGGGAAACCCCAGGTACATTGATTCTCTATGAAGCTAGTGACTAAAGCATGATTGTGACCTCTTCATTCACTAGAGCACTGTGAAGCTTGTGTGGTCTTGTCTAATTATCTTCCTCATTCTGTACTTCCAGCTCTGCTAGCTTATGAAGTTTGACTTATTTTTCTCTCTCCAATACTTACTTCCACATCATTCAGTTGCTCTGTTAACACAACAAGAGGGGGAGGGGTATTTGCCTCAGGTAGTGGCGGACTCTCTGTTACCAATCTGTGTAACCCTTGGTCAAATTCTGCGATGCTTGGAGATGGTCGGGACCCCTTCCTTAGCTCTTTTTGCAGAGGCTCCAACTTTCTCTTATTAGATTCACCATCATTAGAGGATAGCAACTTGTTTGCCTGTTCCTCTGCCAACTTTTCTTCACCATTACTTGCACAGTCCCTCAAACTGTCTTAAGCCAATAGTTTGTAATACAAAATACACCACGCAATTCTGCTCTAACAATCCATCAAGGATAATCTCCGCTTGGCCCATCCTGGACAGTCCCACGCCATTGCTGGTGGCCATGTGCCAAGATGTACAGTATACCAATTCCCATTTGGTGACCTGCCATTATGTTTTGCTATTCATCAATTTACATTAGTGTGGAGTATGTTCCCCTGGTCCCCTTGTGGATTGCTAAGTGGTGGTGGTGAAGGTGCTTGTGTACCTGAATGAAGCTGTGAGCTATAACATGAAGGGCCAGTGTAGGTGGGCAGGTGATAGCAGTGGAGTGGTCAGACAAATCACAGTTCACTAGAGAAGGAAGTGGCAACCCACTCCAGTATCAGTTGTCATATTCCTATCAGGCCCTTAGGGGTATGTTGATACTCTACAATATCACTAATTGGATATTTGCATGTGTATTAACCTTTTATGTTGAATATATATGATATATATTATTAGATGATATCTAATGCTATTATGTCTATTATTATTGTTATATATATTGATTTATTGCATAGTAACTAGGGCTCATTGGTTTACATATAGTGATGTCGCGAACATTATATTTTTAGTTCGCGAACCGCGGACGCGAACTTCATCAGATGTTCACGAACGGGCGAACCGGGCGAACCGCCATAGACTTCAATGGGCAGGCGAATTTCAAAACCCACAGGGACTCTTTCTGGCCACAATAGTGATGGGAAAGTTGTTTCAAGGGGACTAACACCTGGACTGTGGCATGCCAGAGGGGGATCCATGGCAAAACTCCCACGGAAAATTACATAGTTGATGCAGAGTCTGGTTTTAAGCCATAAAGGGCATAAATCACCTAACATTCCTAAATTGTTTGGAATAACATGATTTAAAACATCAGGTATAATGTTGTATCGATCAGGTAGTGCAAGGGTTACACCCGCTTCACAGTAACAGACCAATCTCCCCGTTTAATGCAACGTAAACATTTGCAAACAGTCCCTTTGCACAACCGCAAACTCCCCATTTGCACAAGTTTGGATACCAAGCTAGCCATGTCCCATTCCTTGTCCTCACTGATGTCATTGAAGGTCTCTTCCTCCACCCAGCCACCAAGGGTCACTGCAAGGTGACAACAAGCCCCCTGGGACGCCTGCTGTGTTTGGTCTTCCACCTCCTCAAAGCCACCTACCTCCTCTGATTTCTCATCTTCAGACTCCTCTCTCTGCGTTTCCTCTCTCTGCATTATTATAAGGTGTGTACTGTTATGTAGTACTATTCCTATCGGTTTAATCCCTGTTACGTCCACTATTATGGGACGTGTATATGACATTGATTTTTGGAACAGGGAGATGGAAAAAGATGCTTGGTCTGACCTCCTACTTCAAATTTGTGGCACTGCGCATGCAATCTAAGGTGCCAACACATATGAGTGTCACTGTGCACTGGCAAAAGTTGGCAGAGTAGGCGCTTTACGCCTCACACACACACCTGTAGGCAGGCAACTGACATTCAATCGATTACAGTCAAAAAAGTGTTGTTTTATTTCACTGTACACTACGGTTGCACTAGATATGAGTGTCACTGTGCACTGGCAAAAGTTTGCAGAGTAGATGCAATAGGCCTCACACACACGCCTGTAGGCAGGCAACTGATATTCAGTCGATTACAGTCAAAAAAGGGTTCTTTTATTTCACTGTACACTACGGTTGCACTAGATATGACGTATCACTGTGCACTGGCAAAAGTTTGCAGAGTATATGCAATAGGCTTCTCACACACGCCTGTAGGCAGGCAACTGATATTCAATCAATTACAGTCAAAAAATGGTTGTTTTATTTCACTGAGCACAATATAAGCTGTGAGCCTGACACAGGCCTGACACAATGTATGGTACACCTGTTTTGGATGGATAAATATAATCCCATTTTATAATATCTGTTCCTGTCGAAATCATCCGTCTGTTGGCCATGTGTGCACACAGAGACAAGAATTTACACAGACCCAAAAGTTCTGGTATAAAACTTCTTGGGCTTCATTCTATTATCGGCTGTAGGAGATGCGGGCCCGCAAGGACCGGCCGCAAGCTATTCGGCTATTCTATTCCCCTCCGGCCGGGAATTCCGGCAGGCTTGCGGCCGGCGCCTTGCTATCCCTTGCGGCCGCTCTCGCCGGAGGAAAGCCTTTGATCTAAAACGGCCGCAAGAGTTTCGGCCGCAAGAAAAGCCTGGTTGCTATTCTATTGCTCCAGTACCCCCTCTCTGCAAGGCTAAAAGCGAGTCGCAGCTTACTTGCAGGAAAAAGGTCCCGCTAGCACCAATTAAGCACATTATAAAGCCGAAATAAAGCCATCCTGCAGTCTGAGGAGACTATAAAGTGATTGTAGGTGTTAGCAAAAATAGCACAACAATCCCCTACACTCAAATCCGTAAAAAAATATTTTTTTAATTTATGTCAAAAATCCATGTAAAAAGTCCAGAGGGCTTGGAGCACCTCAGACCCGCCCACACTGCGGCCGGAAAATAAACAGTTAATGTAAACTCGGATTTGGGTTGATGTGCAAGCTTGAGAGGGGGTTGCTATTAATCCTCATGTCCCCCAATATGATCCCTAGCATTTACAGAGCTGTACAGTGCCGTCTTGAATTTATTTTTGCGTTTTAAGTTTTCTGAGCTTACGGCCGGTTGCAAGCTATACGGCCGGCCGTAAGGGGAGATCCTTGTGGGGCCATATAATTGAATTGCAAGATAACGAAACCCCCCAAGGAATCGCAGCCTTGCGGCCGTTTTACGGCCGATAATAGAATGAGGCCCCTTGTCTTTTTCCCAACGAACCAACAGACGGATGATTTGGACAGGAACAGATATTATAAAATGGGATTATTTTTTATCCATCCAAAACAACATGGCGCCCGAACAGGTACTCTGGGTTGTGACCAACAGGCAGCAGACAAGGAAGACTTTGGGATGGTCTATGGTGGCATAAAGGAGCCTGATCAACTCAACTCTAATATATGGTAAGGTTTAATGTTTTGAAACCTTGCATATATATGAATAATGCTGCTATAGTTCTGCCGCTTTGTCTTGGGCTGCTACTGAAGGCACCAAAAGTACAGATAAATTGCTTACCCAGGGTCTACCTTGAAGAAATATCTGTACTGAATAATATCTGTTGCCTGTGTATGACTGTTGAGAGTGTGGGTTGAGTGATTGTGATTTTTCAAGATATTGTGGTCCGGGAACATACATGTGTACGTACAACAGACTCCGGGGGGTGGATAGGTTGTGCCGAGACTAGCACAAATCCGGAGGAGTTGTACATGCAGGAAGTGCATATGTGTATTTTGGGGATTGATGCTGGTTTGCATACTTTTCCTGGAGAGGGTATATGCATGCTGAGTAGACGAATAAAAAACAAACAAAAAAAAACGTGTATCTGGGACGCAGACTTCAGAGGCAGATTGTTAGTAAGCCCTGAGGGCGTCGATTTAACACAAGACAAGTGTGAGACCCCGGACTAAGACAAGATATTGTGGTCCAGGAACATACATGTGTACGTACAACAGACTCCGGGGGGTGAATAGGTTGTGCCAAGAGTAGCACAAATCCGGAGGAGTTGTACGTGCAGGAAGTGCATATGTGTATTTTGGGGATTGATGCTGGTTAGCATACTTTTCCTGGAGAGGGTATATGCATGACGAATAAAAAAAAATAAAGCACAAAACCGGAGGAGCTGTACGTACAGGCGTGCATATACGTACTTTGGGGATCGGTGTCGTTTGACATACTTTTCCTAGGGAGGGTCTAATATGGTTGCTTCATTGACTGCTCGCAAATCTTGTACCATACAGTATTTTACTGGCTCTCCTTTCTTGGATTTCTTTTTCACTGGGAAGAGGGGCGTGTTACATGGTGACGTACACCGGACTAACGCCCCCTGTCTCAACAGGCTCTCTATCTGCTGTGAGATTGCATCAATATGCGCTGGCTTCAGAGGGTATTGGGGTTTTCGTGGTAATTCGGATACAGTCTTCAACTTTACTATGACTGGAGGCACCTTTAAATGCCCAATATCTTCCGGACCACGTGACCAGAGGGTTGTCTTATCCAAGATGTAGGCCGGGCCTTGTCTATTGTTACTTTTCGCATCTAAGTGGAGTAATATTGGTAGTGAGCAGAGTGTTGACGTGTCAGTAATTGTCAAAGGCGACGACACTTGTATAGTCCCATCTGGGGTAAACAAGATGGATGCTTGTAAGCGAGAAAGTACGTCTGCACCTAACAAGTTCATTGGGCATGTGGAGGACACTACAAATCTAGCAAGCAGGTCTGGGAATGGGCCTATTTGTAGTGGCTGAGTCAACTGGTTGGATGAGGGGATACCGTCAACTCCTACACAAGCAACATCAATGTCAGACAGGTAAGATGAGTCAGGCAGATCTTGTTGTCTTAGAACACTTCTGGCTGCACCTGTGTCTACTAGGAAGGTGGTAGGGATCCCTTCTATTGGTAATGTTACAATAGCTTGAGGTCCCAGTCCACTATCCCCTGAAGATACTGCCATAGCAGGAGATAGTGACACAGGCTCACCACTGTCCTATGCTTTGCTTTGCCCCCCCCTGCACCTCATTAGTGCCATCCCACTGCTGCTTTGTCCTCTGCTTTCTAGGCATCTTACAATTCTTGCTGATGTGCCCAAACTTGTTACAAATGAAACACTGCCGTGTTTCCTTCTTCTCCCCTTTATATGCCGGCTCCTCAGAGGTCACCATGAGGGCGGTAGTCTTTTTGGACGATGATGTCGTAGGGTGTGTATTTTCTACAGACTCCAGCCCTTTTGCAACAAGTAACAGCGTATCTAATGGTAACACTCTATATTCTGGTCTGGAAGTCAATAGACCTTTATAGATTCCTTTAGCCCTTTCACAAAAGCTGTACTTAGCATCTGTGTGTGTGTCTTATTGTGTGGGCTAAAGCCGAGGTCTGTAAACACTTGTGTGAGCCGTGAGTGAAACTTTTCTACTGACTCGTCTTTGTCTTGTTTAATATCCTGCAGACTAACAGCCTGGTCTGCCAATTTATCCTTCACCCAGTCTCTTAGTAGTTCACAGAATATTTCACCGGATTCATAGTCAGTTGTCTCACGTGGCAGATCATACGGGTCTATTGTCTTTTGCATTATGGGCCAGTATGAATCTCCTGCTCTGATTTCACACAAACTAACCAAGTCTCTCCAGGCTGCAGCATATGTCTTTTATTTGTGATATCTTTCTGTAGAAAGGCATAGGCTGCTTCTCAGGGTCGGGCAATGTGTTTATGAGGGAGGTGGCTTGTGTCGGTGTGAATGCGACATTCATTAGACTCATGGTGATGTGTTATCTGGGAAACTATGACTGATGAAACAGAACAGAATATTAGCTGTGAGCATGACACACTAGATTTCATAAAAAAAATGGTTGTTTTCAATGTATGGTACACCACCAGGTATGAGTAGTGAAAATAAGCACAATATAAGCTGTTAGGTGTTAGCCTGTCACACATACTCGCTGGCAGGCAGGCATATGCAATTAGATGACACAGAAAAAAATTATAAAATAAAATAAATGATGTTCTAGCCCTAAA
Organism: Discoglossus pictus; assembly: GCA_027410445.1. NCBI lineage: Eukaryota > Metazoa > Chordata > Amphibia > Anura > Alytidae > Discoglossus > Discoglossus pictus. Next base: position 4,731,598 of record JAPZIH010000013.1, on the reverse strand, counting down.
AAGGGCTTTTTGGGTTGCTGTCCTTGTAGCAGATATCAGATGAGTCCTTCAGGTCTGTAGTGGAAGCTAAATACAGAGCCTGGCTATCTATTTCCCTATTAAATCTCCAGCAGCTACACTATCTGTCCTCTCACAACGAATGCAGCTTCAGAATGATTCTAAAATGTATGCTGTCCTTCAGATGGAAGGCTCTGGAAGGGAGTGTATGCTGCTGATTGGCTGGAATGTATGTCGCATGTTGATTATATATGATATATATTATTAGATGATATCTAATGCTATTATGTCTAGTATTATTGTTATATATATTGATCTATTGAATAGTAACTAGGGTTCATTGGTTTACATATATAGGAATGTGACACTCATGTGATGTATGTGGATGTCCCATAATACCAAGCAGTGAAAACAATCTGACACATTTACAACAGTATATCTAAGCTTTATTTCATACACAGACCACAATCAGAAATGGACAAGACTGTGCATTAATATCATAAGTGTGTTGTCAGCGGATACCGGGAGAGCAAGAGGCTTAGGGTGAAAGGGGATACTTACAGGGGGCAACCTTATCATCAGAAATTACTCAATTTAAGATACCTTTAATGTGCATAGCACTTACAACTTGTCTAGATCTGCTCGATGAAACAGATGATTCAACCTCTGGACTGTGTAATCCAATACGGTTTCACACATACAGTGTGGTAAAAAAAAAAACATCTGAAAAAAAGTGGTCAACTTAAAAAAGGCAGAGGAGGATAAAAAAAAACTTTTCAACATTCTAAATACTAAATACTGTAACTGTAACAATATACTAACTCACCTGACTCCCATCTGCAATCATTACTAATCAGCAATATTGTCAAATACCCATTAATACGGAGGGGGCACAAAGGTCAGCATTCGGATTCAACGTTACTTACATCAGACCCAAGGTTCTGTTCTCAGACTTATATTGAGGTCAGGATCACATACTTCACTAGTGTATATATCAATGCTTGCTGTCTTTAACATGCTATTGTGAGACTTTCCAAGTCCACCACCAAAGCGATATTAGTCTACATTTAAGCTTACAACAATCATATCTGAGATATCTGTCTATATGATAGTTTTAAGATTATGAGAGCTACATGTTGGGGGGGGGGGGCTTTTTTTTTTTTAATGGAAAGCCCTCTCCCACCAAATGGACCGCCTCTCTTACCCTGATTGGTGGGAGCAAATCTCTGTGTATCTTCTGCTCTTCCCCTGCAGAGCAAGGGAGTCTTGAATGATGTCACATGACGTCATAGCTGAGTTTAAAAAAAAATAAAAAAAATGTAGGTTGCACCAATTTTTTTATAAATAACCCTCTGATTTCAAGGTGCAGGAAATCAATTTGGCCCAGGGCATCAAAACTCTTAATTCTGCCCCTGCATGGACCTGAATTTTACCTAAAATAAAAAGACAAAACTTACATTTGCTAGATGTGATCTTGATTGTTCTTGTTTCCTTATGCTATCTTGATTCCGTGAATAGGCTGTAGTGGGCACACCAATAAATGGACTCTATTGATTGATTACTGTTGTTGTGCCCAGGAATGACAGTGATTTGTCAGCTTCATGGGTTTAATGACGCATACATCTATCGCTTGTTAATTCCATGAAGCTGACATGTCAGTGTCCTTGTTGGGCATCATGTACATGTATAATGTGTGTGATTCACATGTGGTGACACTTTGGTGTATGTGAAATTCACCTGACATGGTGGCTGGGTCCTGCTGTGCTACCAGGCCTCAAACTCCAGTGGTGGGCACCTGTCTCAGAAGGTCCCTGTTGATCTGTTCCCACTCATTATAGGTCACAGTCATGTTCCTGTCCTTTTTGGCCATCATCCTCCTCACCTTGGCGCTGATGTCATCTTGACAGACCTCACATCTCTTGGTGCTGTGCCTACCACTGTCACCTCAGCTCCTTCCATGCCTGAGCCATAGGCCCTGGCCTAACTTCCCTCTCCCCTACAAGAATCACAGGGCGGCCACAGATAGCACCAAGAAGGACTACATGCTCCTGGTGCAAGTAATTGTGGGTGGTGTGCTTGCCCTTAGCCTCCAGCCCTTGCCTCCCTAACCTGTCCCTGAGGTCTGTACCTTCCCGGAACTACCATCCCACCCCTAGGATCAGGCCCCTTCCCCTCTGTGCCTGGTGCTAGGGCTGCCTTGCCACCACCCACCTCTACACTCCCATCCTCTTCCTCCTGCTCCTTCTCCACCACTTCCTCCTCCACCTCCTTCACCTTCACCTTGTCCTCCACCTCCTCCACCTCCTCCTCCTCTGCCTTCTCCACCTTCTGCACCTCCTCCTCCACCTCCTCCACCTCCTGCACCTCCTCTCCTCCACCTTTCCTCGCCTCATTCTCCTCTCCACCACTACTCCCCAGGGCTACCTCTCTCTTGCCTCTCTCCTCCTTGCCTCTCTTTTTCTCCTTCTCCCCACCTCTCCACTCCCCCTTCCTCCTCCCTCATAATCCCAAAAAGAATATAAGGATAACTAAAAATAAGTGTTGCTGTATATATAGAATGTAAAACACAAATGTGTCTATTATGTGTATTTAGTAACTGCTAGGGGTTGAGGTGTGGGGGGTGGTATGGTGTGTGTGTGTGGAGTGACCTAACTCTATGTGTCTCTATGTGTGTTGTTTCAATTATGTGTATTGCAATTATGTGTACTTTGTAAATATGTGTAATCAAGGATTAAGTGTAAAATCATATATAATTGAACATAAATGAACAAAACTGCAAAATACTTTTCTCAAAACTCACCAACTTTGGGACCTGTGTGCTACTTTGAAAGAAAATACAACACAGTCAACGTATGGGTGGATGGAAAGCACATTTATAATCTTCCTCTGTCAATCACTTGTGATTTCTATTGGCTGAGAGGCCTTTGTCACATTACGTTATACAGTGATTGGATCGTAACGGCCGATCGCATCTAGGCCAGCCCATTAACACTTTGTGGCCGTGAGAGGGATTTAGGAGCTTGGAGCTTTTGCCCGTAACTCGCACCCTTGTTCTTTTGAATAGCATTGCACTCGGAGATGAACGGGAGCCCGCAACACACCCACAGACATTTGGCTGTCTGCAAAAAAGTTGCGGACTTTGAATTGAATGTGGCGCTAAGTGCATTGTTAAACTTGTTGATTATAAAAGACATGAATATAGTGATTTGGTAAATCTCATATGATGAACTATATGTTAAATCTTATTGAAAATATCACATGTTACACAAATCATGTATAAATACAGTAACAACATTTTTATTGTTTTATAAAAATATTTTAAGCAATAATACATAAGTGCTAAAATACATAATTGAATGAAAAATATAGTTTCAAGTGGTTCACACATTGTACAGATCGTAAAACGTATATATTTTTTTAATTTAATGATGATAATATTTTAAATGCTTTGTGCCATAGATTAAAATACAAAATGGATCTATATAGAGTGAGATAATATTTATGTTTGCAATTCTGAACAGGTATTGAGCAATGGTCAAAAAGTGCAAAGAGATTTTTATAAATTCTCAAACAATATTAATGCAAATGGCTCATGAAGTGTCTAAATAGTGTAACTTTTACACTTTAAATTAACTGTACATATTAATGTGTTGAGTACATTGTACCATACAATTGCTCAAATAACATCAAGACCTTTGATATAGAACATTATACTGGCTAATAAAATAAGCATGTGGTTTGCTCCAAAAATGGAATAAAATATTAGATTCTATACAAAGAGATGACATTTCTTAGTCATAGAAATGCTGTAAAGTTATTATTTTCATTGAATCCATTCCATATTACCATATTCAATAAAAATATCAATTTTCTTTAAGTTTTGAGTAAGGCTTCATCCAGGATACCCCTCTTATATTGAGGGAGACTTTCTGCAAACACCAACATTTGAGAATAGGCTTTGAACCATGGATAAGATAATGTTTGGCTAGTATGGTTACCATGCCCTTCACACAGTCTGATTGACTTATGTATATTGGAGAGACAATCTCACAAACATTTCCCTACTTCATGTCTTGTCATGACAACATATCTGAGCCCAGACAGGCAGTCCAAATGGTATATCAGACATGTTGTTCTACAATAAAAAATGATTTAATATAATGCACTTTTATTGTCCTGTCCAAAATGTGTTGCTAATTTACCAGATATGAACTTACCATGCTCACATTTGTAAGTACTGTTGGTAATGACAATCCTCCTCGTATTTAAGAAAGGGCTCTCTACCACTCTGTGTTTGAGATTAGGGGATCCTCAACAGCTGACCTGAATTTTTCCACAAAGTTGTTTGAGATACTCATCAGTTCATAACTAGTGATGTCACATACAGTTCGCCGGAGAACTATTCGCAGCGATTTTCGCATGTTCGCGTTCGCAACGAACGGCAAACACATGCGCTTTTCGGTCCGCCCCTTATTCTTTATCATTGAGGAAGCAGACACATTCCAGCCAATCAGCAGCATACACTCCCTTCCAGGGACATCCATCTGAAGGACAGCCTCCATTTTAGAATCATTCTGAAGCTACATTCGTTGAGAGAGGACATATATTCTACCTGCTGCTGATTTAATAGGGAAATAGATAGCCAGGCTGTGTATTTCGCTTTCACTGTACACCTGAAGGACTCATTTGATATCTGCTGCAAGGACAGCAACCCAAAAAGCCCTTTTTAGGGCTAGAACATTGTTTTTTTATTTTATAATATTTTTCTGTGTAATCTAATTGCATATGTCTGCCTGCTAGCGTGTGTGTGAGGCCTATTGCATCTACTCTGCCAACTTTTGCCAGTGCACAGTGACACTCATATCTAGTGCAACGGTAGTGTACAGTGAAATAAAAGAACCCTTTTTTTACTGTAATCGATTGAATATCAGTTGCCTGCCTACAGGCGTGTGTGTGAATCATATTGCATCTAATCTGCTAACTTTTTCCAGTGCACAGTGACACTCATATCTAGTGCAACGTAGTGTACAGTGACATATAAAAACACTTTTTTGACTGTAATCGATTGAATATCAGTTGCCTGCCTACAGGCGTGTGTTAGTAGCCTATTGCACCTACTCTGCCTCTTGCCAGTGCACAGTGACACTCATATCTAGTGCAACCGTAGTGTACAGTGAAATAAAAGAACTCTTTTTTGACTGTAATCGGTTGAATATCAGTTGCCTGTCTACAGGCATGTGTGTGAAGCCTATTGCATCTACTCTGCCAACTTTTGCCAGTTCACAGTGACACTCATATCTAGTGCAACCGTAGTGTACAGTGAAATAAAAGAACCCTTTTTTGACTGTAATCGATTGAATATCAGTTGCCTGACTACAGGCGTGTGTGTGAAGCCTATTACATCTACTCTGCCAACTTTTGCCAGTGCACAGTGAAACTCATATCTAGTGCAACCGTAGTGTGCAGTGACATAAAACAACCCTTTTTTTACTGTAATCAATTGAATATCAGTTGCCTGCCTACAGGCGTGTGTGTAAAGCCTGTTGCATCTACTCTGCCAACTTTTGCCAGTGCACAGGGACACTCATATCTAGTGCAACCGTAGTGTACAGTGACATAAAACAAATTTTTTTTGACTGTAATCGATTGAATATCAGTTGCCTGTCTACAGGTGTGTGTAAAAAGCCAATTGCATCTACTTTGCCAACTTTTGCCAGTGCACAGTGACACTCATATCTAGTGCAACCGTAGTGTGAAGTGACATAAAACAACCATTTTTTGACTGTAATCGATTGAATATCAGTTGCCTGCCTACAGGTGTGTGTGTGAAGCCTATTGCATCTACTCTGCCAACTTTTGCCAGTGCACAGTGACAGTCATATCTAGTGCAACCGTAGTGTACAGTGACATAAAACAACCCTTTTTTGACTGTAATCGATTGAATATCAATTGCCTGCCTACAGGCGTGTGTTATTAGCCTATTGCACCTACTCTGCCAACTTTTGCCAGTGCACAGTGACACTCATATCTAGTGCAACGGTAGTGTACAGTGAAATAAAACAACCCTTTTTGACTGTAATCGATTGAACATCAGTTGCCTACCTACAGGCGTGTGTGTGAAGCATATTGCATCTACTCTGCCAACTTTTGCCAGTGCACAGTGACACTCATATCTAGTGCAACCGTAGTTTACAGTGAAATAAAAGAACCCTTTTTTGACTGTAATCGATTGAATATCAGTTGCCTGCCTACAGGCGTGTGTGTGAAGCCTATTGCATCTACTCTGCCAACTTTTGCCAGTGCACAGTGACACTCATATCTGGTACAACCTAGTGTACCGTAAAAAAAAAAAAAACCTTTTTTTATTTTAATCGATTGAATATCAGTTGCCTGCCAACAGGCGTGTGTTTGAAGCCTATTGCATCTACTCTGCTAACTGTTGCCAGTGCACAGTGACACTCATATCTAGTGCAACCGTAGTGTACAGTGAAGTAAAAGAACCATACTTTGACTGTAATCGATTCAATATCAGTTGCCTACCTACAGGCGTGTGTGTGAGACCTATTGCATCTACTCTGCCAACTTTTGCCAGTGCACAGGGACACTCATATCTAGTGCAACCGTAGTGTACAGTGACATAAAACAACCCTTTATTGACTGTAATCGATTGAATATCAGTTGCCTGTCTACAGGCGTGTGTAAGTATCCTATTGCATCTACTTTGCCAACTTTTGCCAGTGCACAGTGACACTCATATCTGGTGCAACCTAGTGTACAGTGACAAAAAACAACCTTTTTTTTACTGTAATCGATTGAATATCAGTTGCCTGCTAACAGGCGTGTGTGTGAAGCCTATTGCATCTACTATGCCAACTTTTGCCAGTTCACAGTGACACTCATATCTAGTGCAACCGTAGTGTACAGTGAAATAAAAGAACCCTTTTTTTACTGTAATCGATTGAATATCAGTTCCCTGCCTACAGGCGTGTGTGTGAGGCCTATTGCATCTACTCTGCCAACTTTTGCCAGTGCACAGTGACACTCATATCTAGTGCAACCGTAGTGTGCAGTGACATAAAACAACCCTTTTTTGACTGTAATTGATTGAAAATAAGTTGCTTTTCTACAGGCGTGTGTGTTTGAGGCCTATTGCATCTACTCTGCCAACTTTTGCCAGTGCACAGTGACACTCATATCTAGTGCAACTGTAGTGTGCAGTGACATAAAACAACCCTTTTTTGACTGTAATCGATTAAATATCAAATTGCCTGCCTACAGGCGTGTTTGTGAAGCCTATTGCATCTACTCTGCCAACGTTTGCCTGTTCACTGTGAGACTCATATCTAGTGCAACCGTAGTGTACAGTGAAATAAAAGAACCCTTTTTTGACTGTAATCGATTGAATATCAGTTGCCTGCCTACAGGCGTGTGTGTTAAGCCTATTGCATCTACTCTGCCAACTTTTACCAGTGCACAGTGACACTCATATCTAGTGCAACCGTAGTGTGTAGTGACATAAAACAACCATTTTTTTACTGTAATCGATTGAATATCAGTTCCCTGCCTACAGGCATGTGTGTGAGGCCTATTGCATCTACTCTGCCAACTTTTGCCAGTGCACAGTGACCCTCATATCTAGTGCAACCGTAGTTTACAGTGAAATAAAAGAACCCTTTTTTGACTGTAATCGATTGAATATCAGTTGCCTGCCTACATGCGTGTGTGTGAAGCCTATTGCATCTACTCTGCCAACTTTTGCCAGTGCACAGTGAAACTCATATCTAGTGCAACCGTAGTGTACAGTGAAATAAAATAACTCTTTTTTGACTATAATCGATTAAATATAAGTTGCCTGCCTACAGGCGTGTGTGTGTGAGGCCTATTGCATCTACTCTGCCAACTTTTGCCAGTGCACAGTGACACTCATATCTAGTGCAACCGTAGTGTGCAGTGACATAAAACAACCCTTTTTTGACTGTAATCGATTGAATATTAGTTCCCTGCCTACAGGCGTGTGTGTGAGGCCTATTGCATCTACTCTGCCAACTTTTGCCAGTTCACTGTGACATTCATATCTAGTGCAACCGTAGTGTACAGTGAAATAAAAGAACCCTTTTTTGACTGTAATCGATTGAATATCAGTTGCCTGCCTACAGGCGTGTGTGTGAAGCCTATTGCATCTACTCTGCCAACTTTTACCAGTGCATAGTGACACTCATATCTAGTGCAACCGTAGTGTGCAGTGACATAAAACAACCCTTTTTTGACTGTAATCGATTGAATATCAAATTGCCTGCCTACAGGCGTGTGTGTGAGGCCTATTGCATCTACTCCGCCAACTTTTGCCAGTGCACAGTGACACTCATATCTAGTGCAACCGTAGTGTACAGTGAAATAAAAGAACTCTTTTTTGACTGTAATCGATTGAATATCAGTTGCCTGCCTACAGGCGTGTGTGTGTGAAGCCTATTGCATCTACTCTGCCAATTTTTGCCAGTGCACAGTGACACTCATATCTAGTGCAACCGTAGTGTGTAGTGACATAAAACAAATTTTTTGACTGTAATCGATTGAATATCAGTTCCCTGCCTACAGGCGTGTGTGTGAGGCCTATTGCATCTACTCTGCCAACTTTTGCCAGTGCACAGTAACACTCATATCTAGTGCAACCGTAGTGTACAGTGAAATAAAACAACCCTTTTTTTACTGTAATCGATTGAATATCAGTTGCCTGCCTACAGGCGTGTGTGTGAGGCCTATTTCATCTAGTCTGACAACTTTTGCCAGTACACAGTGACACTCATATCTGGTGCAAACGTAGTGTGTAGTGAAATAAAACAACCCTTTTTTTACTGTAATCCATTGAAAATCAGTTGCCTGCCTACAGGCGTGTGTGTGAGGCCTATTGCATCTAGTCTAACAACTTTTGCCAGTGAACAGTGACACTCATATCTAGTGTAACCGTAGTATACAGTGAAATAAAACAACCCTTTTTTTTACTGTAATCGATTGAATATCAGTTGCCTGTCTACAGGCGTGTGTGTGAGGCCTATTGCATCAAGTCTGCCAACTTTTGCCAGTTCACAGTGACACTCATATCTAGTAAAACCGTAGTGTGCAGTGAAATAAAACAACCCGTTTTTTACTGTAATCGATTGAATATCAGTTGCCTGCCTACAGGCGTGTGTGTGAGGCCTATTGCATCTAGTCTGCCAACTTTTGCCAGTGCACAGTGACACTCATATCTAGTGCAACCGTAGTGTACAGTGAAATAAAACAACCCTTTTTTTACTGTAATCGATTGAATATCAGTTGCCTGCCTACAGGCGTGTGTGTGAGGCCTATTTCATCTAGTCTGACAACTTTTGCCAGTACACAGTGACACTCATATCTGGTGCAAACGTAGTATACAGTGAAATAAAACAACCCTTTTTTTACTGGCAAAAGTTGGCAGACTAGATGCAATAGGCCTCACACATGCCTGTAGGCAGGCAACTGATATTCAATTGATTACAGTAAATAAAGGGTTGTTTTATTTCACTGCACACTATGGTTGCACCAGATATGAGTGTCACTGTGCACTGGCAAAAGTTGGCAGACTAGATGCAATAGGCCTCACACACACGTCTGTAGGCAGGCAACTGATATTCAATTGATTACAGTAAATAAAGGGTTGTTTTATTTCACTGTACACTATGGTTGCACCAGATATGAGTGTCACTGTGCACTGGCAAAAGTTGGCAGACTAGATGCAATGGGCCTCACACACAAGCCTGTAGGCAGGCAACTGATATTCAATCGATTACAGTAAAAAAAAAGGGTTGTTTTATTTCACTGCACACTATGGTTGCACTAGATATGAGTGTCACTGTGCACTGTCAAAAGTTGGCAGAGTAGATGTAATAGGCCTCATACACGCTATCAGGCAGGCATTTTCAATTAGATTACATAGAAAAAAAATAATAAAATAAAATAAAAAGGGCTTTTTGGGTTGCTGTCCTTGCAGCAGATATCAAAGGAGTCCTTCAGGTGGATAGTTAAAGCTAAATACAGCTTGGCTATCTATTTCCCTATTAAATCAACAGCAGGTAGAATATATGTCCTCTCTCAACGAATGCAGCTACAGAATGATTCTAAAATGGAGGCTGTCATTCAGATGGAAGGCTCTGGATGGGAGTGTATGCTGCTGATTGGCTGGAATGTGTCTGCTGACTGTAAGGTGCAGGGTCAAAGTTTCCTCAATGATAAAGAATAGGGGGCGGACCGAAAAGCGCATATGTTCGCCGTTCGATGCAAACGCGAACATGCAAAAATTGCTGTGAATAGTTCTCCGGCGAACTGTTCGGGACATCACTAGAGCTGTTCCCTTAAAACCTTATTTCTTTGTCTATTTTTTCAGATATATTTTGGATGAATCCTTCACTCCTCATTTTCATTATCTTTGACTTGGATCAGTTTATCCTCCCCAATTTTGGCAATATTTTGCTCTCTCTCTACCATATAAAAGATTCTCCAATTTAGAGTTGCCTGTTCTTTCTCTCTCCCTTTTTTTCATATATAAGGTAATATGTAGACATTCTGCAAATATATCAATCATTGCTATTATGGGTAAAACATGCGTTTTGTCAAACTTTGAAAAGGGGATGATCTTTGGCTTTCAGGCCAAGGGTGGCCATATTTCTAAAACAGCTCAGTTTGTGAACTGTTTGCATGCTGCCGTGGTTAAAGTGTACCACGACTTGACAAACTGCACCACTGCAAATAAACGGCAGAACACCATGCGCCATTGATACCAGAGCTAAACGTCGGCTGCCAAGGTGTGTGAGGATCAACTGACACACTACAGTTCAGCAGCTCACCATCCAAATGAACCGGCGGTCTATCCAACGTATGTCTAAAATGACAGCACAGCCAACCCTGTTGCATATGCGCTTTGAAGCAAACGGCTGGTTACTGCACCCATGGTGACAAGGGTTTATCATTAGAAATAGCTGCAATTTGCACAACAGTACTAGAATTGGACCTCTTCTGATTGGCAAAGGGTTGCCTTCTCTGATAAGTCATGTTTTCTGCTCCTTTGATTGGACAGACATTGGTGTGTCAGTTGTGGAACCTCTGAAAACAAACACTCTGCATCCATTGTTGGAAGAACATAAACTGGTGGTTGCAGCATTATGGTCAGGAGAATATTTACTTGGTATTGTTTGGGTCCACTCCTACCTCTGGAAGGAACTCTCAACTGATTGGGTTATCTATCCATCCTTGCATATCAAGTACACCCATACATGTTGACTGTCTTACATGGAGAAGATGGGATCTTCCAGCAGGACAATGCAATATGTCATACAGCCAGTACTGTCCGGTAGTGGTTGGAGCAGTACAACCAACAATTCCAAGTGCTTTCCAGGCCTCCAAATTCCCTGGACTTGAAGCCTATTGAACACCTGTGGGACCACCTTCATCGCCATGTTTGCTGTATGTATCCTCCACCAGGCACTACAGTCTGCATGGTCCCAGATACCCTTGACAACCTTCCAGCATCTTATTGACTTACTACCACACCATCTATATGCTGTCTATGCTATACACTGTGGTTATTCAGGAAATTAGCTCAACCATGTACAACCTTGTCGCTATCCTTTCCCGATCTTGTACATTTGGTTGTTCCATGTTTGGCTGTATAGAGCTCCTCCATCTTAGCCTACTATGAATATAGTCAATTATATTTCTCTATTGTTCATCTGGTAAAGTCCTGCCCACCTTGGGTGACCCTGCATGTTATATCTCACAGCTTTATTGGAGTAGACAAACCCCTTCACTATGACAAGGTAGCAGAGGGGAAACAGCACTTAGTCTTATGCATCACATATATAGTGTGAGCATATGAATTGTTGCTAACGCTTGCAGGCTCGCGCAGTGGTGGAAGGTCCAACCGTCGGCTGTGTTAACACACACGCACGACTTTTTAAAAAAAAAATCTCAAAGGCGCCGCACACGCGGTTAACACACATACGCACGACTTATAAAAATATACACTGCGTCGTACACGTAAAAACAAACTGCTTCCATCGCAAACAAATTACGGCCGCCTCGCAAAAAAATACTGCCGCGAACTAACCCATTCCAAACACGCAAAACCGGCTGAACACGCCATGCATGAAAACATCACAAACACAAGAAATAAACACAACGAACACATAAAAAGCTTACATACAGCAAGGGGGGGCATCCGGCACCTCGAAAAATAAATTTACACGTCCATTTAAGTCCAAAAAAAGGAGTTTAAACTGCCGAAAATCACCTAAGCGAGAGAAAAATGGCCGCCGAACAAAACGAAAATGAGGCTTCAGACGTAACTATACTACAGTGACTCGCAAGACTGAAATACATACTATGCGGAACGTACCACACTGATATTAACCACCATTTTGAAAACTAACACGCACAAAATGGCGGATGGAATGCAAATTGTAAGCTGGAACCCAAATAGCGCATGCATATTGCGTTCTAACGGTCTTAGGAACTTGAAGTTTATAAATACTGCCTACTTTCCAAAAAATTCTACATTTCTACTCAGGTGATGAACGGAGTGACTGGATAGTTATCTGCTGCTGTTACTTGAGAAGAGAATTGTTTCCTAATTTACTACTTTACATTGTGCAAATTACAACTGAGAGGTAAGCTATAATATATTGCATTTTATTATCAAGACAGGATAAAAAAAAAAAAACTTTAAGTATGAAAATGTGATTTATGTATAGTGACATGTCACACGCACATTTATGTGATTAGGCACAAAAACAAACTAATGTTAATTGAAAGTAATTAAAGAAGTATATTTAAATGACATTAATTTATTGGAATTCAATATATCACCTAAAGATCAATCTTTCTTCTTTTTTTTACTATTCAAACAGCGTCACTCAAGAATTTGCACCGTGTATTGTGACCCACAATCCCTTTTAAAGAACACCAACAAAGCAGAAGAGGTAAGAAAGAAAAATACATTACATGCTAAAAAAAGAGCATGCTTTCCTAAATCAAAAAGAAGAAATATACAATTAACCATTTCACTTTCTTTTTCAAACATACACTACAAGAAGACCGGCGGATTAAGATTGGCAGGAGGGGACCCTCTGTCATTCGACACTTCAATCAAGTTAAAGTATAACAAGTACAAAAATAAAGGAACTATATATGTTTAATGGCCGCCAATAAAACAAATGCAGCAACCAAAAATTGGTGAACACAAAATAGGATAATGCTAAAAATATAGCCATAATATCAAAAATAGAAAAAACATTCATTTGCACATAGAAACATTAAAGCTTCATAAAAAACACAAATTAAGCAAATCAAGTATGCAACACATGGTAGGCACAAAAAAGGATTGTACCAAAAATCACACAAACACATTGCAAACTAAATTAATATTCTTCTTTAATGTTTAAGAACCTATAAGCCTTACAAAGAAGCCTAAACAAGCATACCAAAAATGGTAGACACAAAACAGGATTGTACCAAAAATCACACAAACACATAGCAAACTAAATTAATATTCTTCTTTAATGCTTAAGAACCTATAAGCCTTACACAGAAGCGCAAATAAGCATGCCAAAAGTGGTAGACACAAAACAGGATTGTACGAAAAATCACACAAACACATAGCAAAGTTATTTAATATTCTTATTTAATGTTTAAGAACCTATAAGCCTTACAAAGAAGCCTAAATAAGCATACCAAAAGTGGTAGACACAAAACAGGATTGTACCAAAAATCACACAAACACAAACACATAGCAAACTAAATTAATATTCTTTTTTAATGTTTAAGAACCAATAAGCCTTACAAAGAAGCCTAAATGAGCATACCAAAAGTGATAGACACAAAACAGGATTGTACCAAAAATCACACAAACAAATAGCAAAGTAAATTAATATTCTTATTTACTGTTTACCAAGCTATAAGACAAACAAGCCTACATTTGTATACCAAAAGTGGTGGACACAGAACAGGATAATGCTAAAAAGATTGCAATCATATCCAAAATAAGAACAACATTAATAATTACAGTATAAAAAAAAATAACTGGAATATACAAATACATGTAGATTATTTTTAAAAGGTTGCACAAAAAACAGCATAGCAGAAAAATTCACCATAACAGATACAATACACCAAAATAATGAAATTTTTGTTTTATTGCAAATACATTCAAATCAAATAACATTTTAATTTTTCTTTTACAACATGTACTGTATGAAGACAATCGGACGAGGACTTTCAACAGAGGACCAGACCATCAGACGAGGACTTTCAACAGAGGACCAGACCATCTGATGAGGACTTTCAACAGAGGACCAGACCATCGGACGAGGACTTTCAACAGAGGACCACACCACCGGACGAGGACTTTCAACAGAGGACTACACCATCGGATGAGGACTTTTAACAGAGGACCAGACCATTGGACAAAGACTTTCAACAGAGGACCAGACCATCGGACGAGGACTTTCAACAGAGGACCAGACCATTGGACGAGGACTTTCAACAGAGGACCAGACCATCGGATGAGGACTTTCAACAGAGGACCAGACTATCGGACGAGGACTTTCAACAGAGGACTAGACCATTGGACAAAGACTTTCAACAGAGGACCAGACCATCTGATGAGGACTTTCAACAGAGGACCAGACCATCGGACGAGGACTTTCAACAGAGGACCACACCACCGGACGAGGACTTTCAACAGAGGACTACACCATCGGATGAGGACTTTCAACAGAGGACCAGACCATTAGACAAAGACTTTCAAAAGAGGACCAGACCATCGGACGAGGACTTTCAACAGAGGACCAGACCATTGGACAAGGACTTTCAACAGATGACCAGACCATCGGATGAGGACTTTCAACAGAGGACCAGACTATCGGACGAGGACTTTCAACAGAGGACCACACCACCGGACGAGGACTTTCAACAGAGGACTACACCATCGGATGAGGACTTTCAACAGAGGACCAGACCATTGGACAAAGACTTTCAACAGAGGACCAGACCATCGGACGAGGACTTTCAACAGAGGACCAGACCATTGGACGAGGACTTTCAACAGAGGACCAGACCATTGGACGAGGACTTTCAACAGAGGACCAGACCATCGGATGAGGACTTTCAACAGAGGACCAGACCATCGGACGAGGACTTTCAACAGAGGACCACACCACTGGACGAGGACTTTCAACAGAGGACTACACCATCGGATGAGGACTTTCAACAGAGGACCAGACCATTGGACAAAGACTTTCAACAGAGGACCAACAAACATTCTGATTGAAATCACACTTCAAGCAGGGTACAGTATGATAAGTAAAAAATGAGAAAAATTAATATTAAATGTTTGCTCTGCATCCATGTCAATAGAAAAAAAAAAAACAAGAACAAGCACTAACAAAGGCCCTCATTCAATTGTAATTTGGCCAATTCAATACAGGTCTAAATAACCACATACATTTTTTTTTAAAGAAGTTTTTAGTTGGTAAACATCTATCCACAAACAAGGTTTTCACTAACTAAAAAGTTATTTAAAAAAAAATGTTATCTGCTTATTTACAGCACTATTGAATTGGCCAAATCGCAATTCAATGAGGGCCTATACATTTTAACAAAATGTAACTGACACATTTCGGATTTACCTCTTATTTGTCTGTTATGGACAATAATGTTTAAAAGTAAATCCAAATTTCAATATACCAATTAAATTTAATTATTTTCTTTTACAGATTAACATGGCTACTAGCGAGAGCAAACAAGACAAGAAAAGACATCAAACTAGAGAAAGACAAGAGAGATGTGCCGACCAGCAGACACCAGAGGAGAAAGAAATTCAACGAGAAAAAGAACGCAAAAGACTTGCAAGCAAAGTACTATCAGCTGCAAAAATTAAAGATACGCCAAAAAAAACTACCAAGCAAATAAAGCATTTACAACCTGTTCCTCAAACATCAGATGACATTTTACCTGAACAAATAAAATACATACCAAAAAAAGCCACGAAAAAATCAAAGCATTTAGAACCTGTTCCAGAAACATTACATGACATTTTACCTAAACCAATACAACAAATACCAAGAAAAGCCACGAAAAAAATAAAGCATTTAGAAACTGTTGTTGAAACATTATATGACATTTCACCTGATGAATATGAAAGTCAAAATCCTATATGCTTTGCAAATTGTCCTTTACTCAAGTCTCTAGCAGTAGAGGTTCATAGTTGTGGGGACATGACTACTCAATGTCAGTTTTGTGAGGCTTAATATTTTAAACAGGAGAGACCCAGAGATGGCCAATTTATTAGTTGCTGTCAAAAAGGCAAGTTCAAACTTCCGCAAAGAAAAGAATTTCCAATCTATTTACAAAATGATATGACTGAACCTACTTTTCCAAACTACAAAAATTTTAAGACAAACATAAGATCCTACAATAGTGCCATATCCTTTGCATCTATGGGGGCAACATTAGCTGCTAATGTACCAGGACATGGTCCTTACTGTTTTAAAGTCCAAGGACAAATTTATCATCAGACTTCCCATTTACATCCAGAGGAAGGAGAGCAAAGAAAATTCGCTCAACTATATGTCCTAGATACAATGGAAGCTGTTGACCAACATTTGCAGCTGGAAGAAAATAAAAAAAATGCTTACCCAGTGTTTTTATAGAGCTAAATAACATTATGGACAATAATCCCTACAGTAAAGCTTATATAAAAATTGGCAGAAATAGAAAATAAACTACAACATCATGCACAAAGACATCAATTACAAATGCCAAAGGTTAATATGGTGCTTAAAAGAGAAAGACATACTGATAAACGTCGTTATAACTTGCCAACATCAAATGAGGTTGCAATGGTGTTTCAAAATGATGAAGGAAAACCACCATTTCAAAGAGACATTCGAATATATCCTAGAAATGAGGACCAACCGTTTATTAATATGAGTATCTTAAGTCCAAATTTAGATCCAATGACATATCCCATCTTTTTCCCACACGGAGAAGCAGGTTGGCATCCAAAATTAACACTTCCCAGTTACCCAAATGCTAAAGCCAGAATCCGAAATAATGTTTCTATGATTGAATTTGAGGTAGCTCAAATTGCCATTCGAAATACATTTACTCCATCTTTATGTGGTGGAAAACTAACACAACAATGGATTATTGATTCCTATGTGCAAGTTGAGGCCAATAATTTAAACTTTATAAAATATCAACAAGATAAACTACGTGTAGAACAATATTCCGGACTAATGGACTATGTTGCTGACGTGGCTACAAGCAGAGACATGACAGCTGGCAAAGCCATTATTTTACCATCTTCCTTTCAAGAATCTCCTCAAAATATGAGAAAAAAGATACAATGATGCTATGGCTATTGTAACCAAATTTGGCAAACCAGATTTATTTCTGACATTTACATGTAATCCACAATGGCCAGAAATTACACAAAATCTACTTCTTGGACAAACTGCTTCCGATCGACCAGATTTAGTAGCCAGAGTTTTTAAGATTAAATTAAATGAATTAATACGTGACTTCACTATAAATCAGTTATTTGGCAAATGTCTTGCTTATGTATATACCATTGAATTTCAAAAAAGAGGCCTTCCACATGCACATCTTCTCATAATACTTCAAGAAAAAGATAAATTAGATACTTCGGACAAAGTGGATGCAGTCATTGTTGCTGAACTACTAGATCCAGAACTATATGGTAGACTATATGAGATTGTTACTCATCGCATGATTCATGGACCCTGTGGTGACCTTAATCCGCAATCACCATGTATGGAAAATAATCAATGTTCCAAAGAATTTCCAAAAGATTATAGAGACAAAACCTATGCAAATTGTGATGGCTATCAACTTTATAAAAGAAGAGAAGGAGATAGTGCCATTATTCGTGGAAAAAAAGTGGACAATAGATATGTAGTACCCTACAATCCACATTTACTCATGAAGTACAATGCCCACATCAACGTAGAAGCCTGCACTTCCATCAAATCCATTAAATATGTCTACAAATATATTTACAAAGGCTATGATGCAGCTACTGTTGTCATTAAAAATGCAATAGATGATGACATGGTGACAGAGCGTTATTTCTATCTTGATGGACCTGGCGTATCAGGAAAAACCTATCTATATAATTTATTAATGAGTTCGGTACGAGCACAAGGTCAAATAGCAATGGCGTTTGCCACTACTGGAATTGCTGCACTTTTGTTAGAAGGTGGAAGAACTGTACATAGTGGAATTAAACTGCCAGTGCCTATTTTAGAAACTTCTGTGTCAGATATTCGCATGACATCATTACAAGCAAAGAAATTGAAAAAATGTAAATTAATTATAACAGATGAGGCCACAATGATGTCATGCTATGCCCTCCAATGTATTGACCGTTTGCTTCGTGAAGTAAAGGATAATACTTTTCCATTTGGTGTAAAAGGTAATGTTGTTAGGTGGCGATTTTAGACAAACATTACCTGTCGTTGTACATGGAAATCGAACTGACATTATCGAAACCTGTATAAAGTCAAGCACATTATGGAAACATTTTACCCATCTTCAACTGCAACAAAATATGAGATCAGAAGGCCAAACTGATTTCAATGATTGGCTTATTAAAATTGGAGAAGGCAGAACAGAAAAAATACCACATTTACCTGAAGACACTGTAGAGATCTTACCTCATATGATTTGTCACCAAGATATTATATCGGCTATATTTGAAGGTAGCATAAATAACCAGGAATATTCCGAGCTTGCCAACCAAGTCATACTAACATGTAAAAATAAGGATGCATTAATCCTCAATAATGAAATCTTAAAAAAAATTAATGTACCACAAAGAAATTATCACAGTGCTGATTCTGTACATGCTGATGACAATGAAAGTCAGGCCAACTTTTCGACTGAATTCATAAACTCACTAACTCCTTCTGGAATGCCACCACATATTTTGCAGCTAAAGAAAGGTGCAATTATCATGATACTGCAAAATATGAACCCCAAAAAAGGCCTATGCAATGGGACAAGATTAATTGTTCAACAATTAAAGGACCATTTTATAGATGCTGAAATTTTAACTGGTACCCAGAAAGGAGACAGAGTTTTCATACCAAGAATAGATTTCGCACCAAGTGAAAGTAGTCTCCCTTTTATACTTCAAAGAAGACAATTTCCCATTATTATGGCATTTGCCATGACCATTAATAAATTACAAGGTCAAACGTTCAAATCTGTGGGTATTTTCTTGGAAAAAACAGTATTTGGACATGGTCAATTGTACGTTGCGTTGTCACGGTGCAAAAATCCACAGGCTATTAAAGTTTACATTGAAAAGAATGAAAGTCAAGGTGATTTATTAGAAGATGGACGTATTTTTACTCAAAAATATTGTCTACTATGAAGTACTATAACTTTTCAGTAAAGAAATAAAACCCAAGCAAAACAAATTTAAAAGCATTCAAAAATACAAAACAATAACCAATTCAGTCATAATTAATGGAATTACTGTTTATGGATGATTCACCTCACAAAACACTTGCCTTGCATTATTTTTACTAATTATTTTAAAATGTTAATTAACTATGTTACTGTTTCTAATGTTACAAGTTTGAAAACAATATTTTCAAGTTCTTTACTTCAACATATTACAAAGTTCATGTTAAGAGCTTAACCACGTTTTAAGACACAATGTAAATATTGTCTGTTATGTTAAGATTACTCCCTGTATTAAGGTTTATCGACAGTTCATGGGGTCAGGAAGGAATTAATTTAATTAGGTATGTTTTAAAGAGAGTCTTTACTGTTTGCCTCTGCATTCAATGTATATTGAAGTTAACAATTATTCTGATAGAAATTGTATGTTAATAAACCATTGCCTTAAGTTTACAATACTGATTAGTTTAAAGTTCAACTGTTTTTACATTTAAATGTTAGTACTTTTAATACAAAATTATGTTAAAATATTAATTCACTATGTTACTGTTTATAATGTTCCAAGTTGTAAAAATGTTTTTTCAAGGTCCTTAGTTACACAGATAAGAAACTTCAAGTTTCAAAAAATATTATGTCAAGTTTCTTACTTAAATATATTACAAAGTTCCTGTTAAAATTGGGTACGTTTCAAGGAGTGTTTTTACTGTTTGTCTTCCTCTGGAGTAAATGTATATTGAAGTTAACAATTCTTCAGATAGAAATTGCATGTTAAAAAAACATTACCTCAAGTTTACAATACTGATTAGTTTAAAGTTCATCTGTTTTTACATTCAACTGTTAATACTTTTAATACAAAATTATGTAAAAAAATGTATTCACTATGTTACTGTTTATAATGTTCCAAGTTATACAAATGTTTTGTCAAGTTCCAAAGTTACACAGATAATAAAGTTCAAGTTTCAAAAAATATACTTTCAAGTTTCTTACTTTCATATATTACAAAGTTCATGTTAAAATTGTGTACGTTTCAAAAAGGGTTTTTACTGTTTGCTTTCCTCTGGATTCAATGTTTATTGAAGTTAACAATTCTTCAGACACAAATTGCATATTAAAAAAACATTATCCTCAAGTTTACAATACTGATTCATTTAAAGTTCAACTGTTCTTACATTCAAATGTTAATACTTTGAATACAAAATGCTTTAAGAATTATTGTTCATCAAGAGAACATTTTACAAAACTAAACATGTTTTAATATCACAAAACTTACAAGTGTCAAATATGTATATTAATAACTAAACAACTTTCCAAACATACACATCTCATTGCCGTCATTTTTTGACGGGCAAGTGGCTAGTAAAAGATAAAGTTAACTTTGCAGCTATCACTGTTGTCACAGGTTTCTCTCTCATCAAGGCTATTGTCACAAGCACCCACCCATCCAGTTGATTCAAAGTCCTATATTGGTCATAGGCAAATGGAGATCCGAGGTGTCCAGTTTCCTAGAGAGACCATCAGAGTTCTGATGAGCTCTATCTTGCCTGTATCAGATTGTTAAGTTATAATTAAGCAGGGCAAGGCTACCTCTCAAAAGGCAATCATTGTCCTTGGACAACATTTTGAATCAGCGCAATGGGTGGTAGTCTGGGGTCACCATAAACTGCTGCCCAAAACGAAAGAGCTGCAGTTTTTTTTATGGTCCAGACAACTGCCTGCACTCCTTCTCAAAAGTATCATAGCTGGCCCTTGGGGCAATTGCTTGTAGGTCAGGTATGCAATGGGGTGCACCTCACCCTGGGAATCCACTATAATCAAAACAACTCCAATGCCAGTGATAAAGGCATCTGTCTGAATCAAGTAAGGGTAAGCCTAATCAGGGGCAACTAGGACTGGGTGAGACATTAAGGCAGACTACAAGTCAATGAAGGCTTTTTCACAATCGGGGGTCCACTGTACCAGCCAGTATCATGTCAATGTGCCAGTGCACTGTTAAAGTCACAGACAAGCCTCTTTTTGTGGAGGTCTTTCAATGGCTTCGGCAGGGTACTGTAATAGGGCTTAAACCATTGGTAGTACACTGTGGCACACAGATACGCCAACACCTTCATCTTACTCTTAGTGGGATAAGTCACTCATTTACTGAAGTTACAATGGTCACTAGTAATCTTGTCATGTAGTCACCTACAGTTCAATCAGTTTTAGGGGGTCCCATCCCTCTTAGGGACAAACACTTAGGTATTATAGGCTGGCTTGATGTATCTTCCTTCAGTCTCTGTGACACAATAAGAGTGCAGCTGTAGTGCGGCAGTGTCAGGAATGCGGACCTAATGGACCAGTCCATCTTACCCAGTGAACAAGCTTAGATAGCAACTAATTACCCTCAAAGTGCTGTCGCTGGTCAGGTGATAATTCAGTCAGCATGAGAAAAACAGGGGATGGGTCAGCCAGGGCAAGCATGATATCTACTGCACCTCAGTGGATGGGTATTTCTATAATCAGCATGGACTGCAAGGAATTCTTGGAACACTCACTCATGGCTGCCAAAGCACTTACAAGTATTAAACGAAACACCAAATTTAGTGACATCTTCTGATAGAGGGCCTGAGTCAAGTTTTGACGAGTGCAACAATTGCCTTGGTGCCATGAAAAGGAGATGCAATGTGGGATGACCAGCCATCATAGTCCCCTCCTATGTAGATTGTTCACCCTGTAGCAAGTTGCCCTCCCAAATATATCTATCCCCCATAAATCCTTTCTCCCAAGTCAATTCTCTAGCCCTAAGCTACTCTAAAGCAGAAGGCTGCATTATCTCACGCTTAAACTCAGTTGGGTGCACATTGTCCAAACATTTCCCCAGCTGTCATCTGGCTTACTGTAGTTTTGGATAGCTCCAGCACCACATTTGTCACCTATTCCTTGCCAGTTTGCCTTAGCTTCAGGTCACTATGGCCACATCACAACACTCCTTGGACCTCCAGTTATCCTTAAACAATATATCGACTGGGAGCTGATAAATCTCAATTCTTTCATGCCCTTGCCCAAGTCAATATGGACCCAGACTAACAGGATGGAAAGCTTCTGGCAAAGAGCTACTATGATGTCCACCCACTTCAGTACAGTGGGTGGAGCTTAAATTGTTTGATTCAGTATTTTTAATATCTGTACACGAGTTCCCTCTGACTAATGCCTCCTAGGACAATAGTTAATTATCACTGTTAGTATTAATAAGGAAGAGGAGCAAGCCTAATTGGTATACTTATTTATAATGATGATACAGATTTTAACAATTAAACATATCTGTGACTATTATTATTAATGGAACTGAGTCCCCAGTTCTCGATGTAGGTCTATTAAAAGAGAAATCCATCTTGATTGAAGTGAATGGATCTTCTCTTCAACCCACAGAAAAGAGCAAATTCAAGAATATCAGCAACTAAAGAAAATTACAAGCAATTTAAAAAGTAAAACACATTTTCCACATGATTTTACCCCCTGGTTGATGGTACAGTGACATAAATTAAATAACTGTGATGATCTGAGGGTAGGGGGCTATACAAGCCCGGGGCCACTTGCTATAGACTATAGGTTAACTACCCACCAGGACCGTGGGGTTCTTGGAAATCTTGGCATCAGCACCCTGATATATGGCTTAAGTATCTGCCAAGGTCCTTGCATCAGAAATCAGCACTTCCAGGCTACCAAGAGACCCCAGACCTGCTTCTTGTTATGGGGCTTGATACAACTTGTTACAGTAAAACCTACCGCAGCAGGATCCTACAGAGTCTCTCAGTACCTTCCTTTAGCCATCCAGAAGAACAGGAGAGACACACAATTTCCATTTGTCTCCAGAGGGGAACTGATTTTTTTGAAAAGTCAAACAATATTTATAGGGGATAGATATAGAGGGGTGTAACTAGCACAACAATTAGAGGGCGTGGCAGACAAACACAAGATAAACTCGAAATGAGGTCTAGCAGTAGCTTCCTGAGAGCAATAGGCTTAACTTCTGATACACATCCTGCCGTCTCTAAAACATATCAGCGTGATTAAGTTTATCTGCCAAACAATGGGACAAAACAATATTTACAAATACAATGGAGGTGTTTATGCCAATAATCTAGTGTCTGGAGCCAAGCAGTCTGTGCTTTTATGGTGGCTTAATGGGCCAACACCCCAGCCGAGAAAAGGGGTCAGTGACAATAACATTTTTAAATAAAAGTTCCTGGAAAATTGTCCTTTCACAAACATAGATGTTCTTTACAGATCAGTACTTTATTATACAAAATGAACATAAATTATATACCAGAGGGAAAACTACAGCAGGATCTCAAGGACATTATTGTACAATGGTGATGTTGGATAAACCAGAATGTCAGATAATCAACGGTCAGTTAATCAAGGTTGTACTGTATAACCAGACATAATAAATATAACTGTCCGGTAAAGCTTATAAACACCCTACAAATACTTGTAAATGTATAAAAGCATCATGTATCACCTACTGAGATAATATTCCCGTCACTCACCAGGATTGAGGTCCATATGAGTCTTTGACATTGTATAATATTATATAAACAAAATAAAAACACAAATAACTAAATCTGTTAAGTTTAAATAAATGTTTCAAGCAACATCTCTAAATAGGATTTAATTTACATTTAAATATAATGTTAGACGATCCCTAACTGTAATCTTATGTTTAACTGCCAATCTCATCCTAATGTTTGTGTATTTTCCCTGTAAGTTTTCTAAGTGCTGTTATCAGTTCCATATTTCTCAAACTGTAAATAAATGGATTTAATAATGTAGTAATCGTTGTGTAAATGACAGATATTATTATTTCTCCAATATCATGGTGAGTTGGAGCCGGGCGAAAGTATGTGAATAAAAAAGTTCCATAAAAGATAGAGACAACAGTCAGGTGTGAGGTACAAGTAGAGAAAGCTTTATGTTTCCCTTCCTTGGTTGGAATCCTCAAAATCAACCTGACTATGTGCATGTATGGAATAAAAGTTACTCCGATTGCAAGTACTCCTATAGTTAAAGCTGTAAGGTATAGATTAAATAAATTTATAAAAATGTCAGTGCATGAAAGCTGTAATAACAGAGGGAAGTCACAAAAGAATCCATAAATAATATCTTGTCCACAGAAAGTCAATCTGATAGTACCAATGGCATGTATAAGAGCATTGGTAAATCCAAGTGCCCATGCACCAGATGCCATCCGGATACAAACCTTCCAAGACATGATAGACATGTAATGCAGTGGTTGGCAAATGGCGGCATATCTGTCGTAGGACATCACAGCCAACAAGAGGGCCTCAGCAGTTGCAAACAGTAGGAAAAAAAACATTTGCGTTACACAAGCCATGCGGGAAATTGACTTTATTTTGGAAAGCAAGTCAACTATCATTCGAGGGACAGTGACAGTGGAAAAAAAGGCATCTATACATGCTAGGTGGCCAAGAAAGAAGTACATTGGGGTATGAAGATGGTGGTCATTCTGAATAAGAACTAGAATGATGAGATTCCCAGTCAAAATCATCATATAAATAAGTAAAAATACCACAAATAATATAAATTGAACCTTTGGGAAGTCAGAGAATCCGCGAAGAAAGAATTCATGTCCAATAGTTTGGTTCTTAAGACTTGGTATTCTGGGCATATCCCTATCTGTAGTTAAAAAACATCAGTATATAATTGTAATGCTTAGGAAAGGATATATTATAACAAAGAAAAACAAAGACTTGATTTAAAATATTTTAAGCAGTAAGATGATATAAATATCTGAAAGCTCTGACTCTCTTGGTAGGATGCTCTGTGGCTAGATTTGAAACAAAAGTGTCAAGGAAGTATTGCGCTTCCTATACAGTATATCTTCAGACACATTCTAAATGGGTAAGTAATGGTCATCAGCATGGGATAATTGAATTTTAGCAATTGGTAACCAGTTGTAACCACTGTCTTATAGAGGGTCATTAAAGCTAGAAATGGGTACTTTATTCCAGAATAGACTCAAACTTCTGAGAAAGCAGACATGAAACACAAGTGTCGGTTGGAGTTACAAAGCTGTCCCACTCGGATGACATCAGACACCGGTGAACCATGTCTGAATAAGTGCATTGGAATCTTCTGACTGTTGATTGTATTATTTGTATTATCTATTATGCTATTAGTCACTCTATTGTGGAGGATCTGTGTTCTAGAACGGAAGCTGAGTGTAGACCTATTGTGCTAAATAGGGGATAAGTGGTGGAAGCAGTTGATAGGCGATTCTAGTACATAATGTTTTCCATAGCTAGGATAATAAGTTCTTTCAGCCTTAGGGAGCTAGTAACGGCTCCAAAGCCACCACAACCAGTGCCAGATCTACCTTTTCGGAAGCCCCTTTGCATAGAAGTGGAGGAGCCCCTGTGAGTGGGTGCACAGGGTATGCACAGACACATATTTCATTTTACTATGTGTATATCTCTCTCTTGCTGTTTCAGCAAATTACAAGCATTTCCCCATAAGTCATTTTAATAACATAACTACTCATACACACGCCAAGCTATTACTTATTTATTAAATGCATATGATAGTGGGCCATAATATTTATATTTTTTTAGAATAAAAAAGAGGTGCCCTTCACAGGGCAGTGCCCCTAGGCGGCTGCCTAGTTGGCCTAATGGGTAATACTGCTATGACCACAACAGTACGTGTAGGGATAAAGTGTTAGGTTTACATGTATTATTTTAATTACTTTATAATATTACATTATTGATTTCATTATTTGAGTATTTGTGTACCGTATTGATGGGGGCACTTGTTTGCACCATGTTCACTTTCTATGCCATTAAATGTTTAAGTAAATTATGTAATGGATTTATTGTATGTAATACTTCAGAATATCACTATATTTTGTTTATTATTTACTGTATATGGCAGTATCTTCTTGAATTTGTAAATTGTTCACTTTATATGCAATTGTTTTGCACAAGTCTATTATACAAGTTGCACTGTTAATGGTTTTTCTGTTGTATGAGTATATTTACTAAATATAAAGCTTATACTTTACTATTACTGATATTACATTTTCACTTTATTATCATAAAGATATAAATATATTAAGGTGCTTTGTTCATATATTAATTAATATCAAATATGATCAGTAATACATGCCAATAACATGCAAATTCATTTTACATTGTCTCATATTCTTGTGAACATATGATTATATTTATTTGCCAATTTATTGTACTTAACACATTTGGAATGATCTATTACATCATTGAATAGTTATTTATGTACATTTAATACAGGTATCTGTATTCATATGAGGGATCTCTATGTGGTGGGGCAGCTCTTTGTTTTATTTGTAAAAATCAGCTTATTTTAATATTGTTACATTTAAATTTGAATTGATAATAAAAGTTAAGTTTTTATTAATACAGAGTCTATAAAGTTTCATTCACGTGTATGGTTCCCATGTGAGAAATTCTTGATAGTCCAAAAAAGTGTATTTTTCCTTGTATATATAGGAATGGGTTTTGTTGTACTTGGGCTTTTTGAGAGCCTATTTTGGATGTACCTATACAGTAATTCTAACTGTGTCCATGAATACATTCATTTGGAAAGCACTGCACTAAATGACAGACAAATGCTGGAGACATCTTCATACCAGTAAGAAATCCCCAGTCATGATGAAGCCCAGAATCATGTGGCAAAGAAAAAACATATAAGATTGTGTTGCTCAACAGTTTCACGTATTATGTTTGATTCTTCCCATGGATGTGAAAATAAATGCACTTTTTTGTTATTTAAGTATTTTTTGGTATAAACGGATACACTTTTCAAGACACCCAGCATCCCATTTAATTAATGTTGGCTACATTTCAGCTACAAATATTAGTTCAAAAAAGATTAGAAAGGAAGAAAACTTATAACAAGCAAATATTTTAAATATTTATTTTATTACTAAAAGCATATATTTGAATGCAAACACTAATATATGCACACAGTCAACTATGAATTAGATGCTGCGTCTGCTACAACCTCCTTTGTTAGATGCTGTTCTGTCCTTTATTATTATTATCTTTAGTTGTAAAGAGCCAACATATCCTTATATTATTTATATTTCAGCACAAACTCTTACATGCAGTGATATCAGTTCACATTTCCAAAAAAGAAAAAAAGTTGAGATAAATTTGTACTTTTTCATAGAAAATTTGCTTTGGAAACATACAAATTAGATTTTTTTCACAATTTGCGACACAAATATTTATTTATAAATGTTGTAGTTTTTTGGCAAGGTACCCAAGTAAGTCATATATTGGTTTTTATTCAGAAATAGCAATTTTAAATGGTACTATTGGTGAGGGATATTTACTAAGCTGTAACAGAGTTGTGATGAGGAGTGGGATTTATAAAGAATCACTGTGGCCGTGATGTGCGTTACTCTATTCTCTGTTTCCTAGGGGGTAACATTGCCCTCGCAGCCCTTCACACCGAATCACAAACACTGTGATAGTTTAGTAAATACCCCTCCACTTTACTGCTTATGTTGTGGATTAGTTAATACCCCAAGTTTGTGGATACCTCCTGAAATAATTCAAAGCCATTGAGTTTTCAAAACAGAATAAAAATGGTTTTCGAAGGGTTTGGTGGGGATAAACAAAAATAAAAAAATATATCCACAATTCTGAGGTGTTCTACCGATCCTGGACCAATGTCTGTAAAATGTCAAAAATGCTTATAATTTGCTTGGCAGCTCCATTATTATCAGTCCCATCTTGTGTATCCCCTAAGTGCACTGACACTATATAAGCTTCCAATAAAGCTCACACATTTGTTGTAGGGTTGAAGACTTGTTCTTTGACTTGGACAAATACATTATTTTCTTCTTTCTATTCCGATCAAATGAGTCTCTCAATTGATCAGTCATAATGCAGAAAATCTAAGAGTAAACTTTACACCATCTTTATAAATAGTAATTATTATTATGAGATATTTATGGTCAGTTATGACAATATAACTTGAGAGTATATATTGTTGACTCCCTTTTTTAGCGATAGAAACAAAGTTTATACGAATGTTGCACAGTATTCACAAAATATATGTCTCAAATTTAAAAAATTAAAAAATAAAACGTAAGTGAAAAGCATTAATGCCAAATTCAACATTTTTAGAGAAAAGAAAAAATAAAGTGTAGTGTCCACAATATATATATATATATATATATATATATATATATATATATATATATAT
This sequence comes from Discoglossus pictus, assembly GCA_027410445.1. Taxonomy (NCBI): domain Eukaryota; kingdom Metazoa; phylum Chordata; class Amphibia; order Anura; family Alytidae; genus Discoglossus; species Discoglossus pictus. Next base: position 4,702,855 of record JAPZIH010000013.1, on the reverse strand, counting down.
ATATATATATATTCATTCAACAATAGACCAGAATTCTGAGGTCCTTCTTAATGAGATTTATTGGGTGTAACACTTTTTAAGAAGACACCAAGGCATTAAGGGGCGCTGCAGTTTTTCTAATCTGAGTGTGAACCCAGTGGTGATATATATACTGTATGTAAGTATATTTATGGTAGACACACCATTTTGCATAAAGTGAAAAAACATTTCTCAATATAATTTCAGGTAACACTAAAGATAGTCACACAGGCCCTCATTCAATTGCGATTTGGCAAATTATATAGTGCTCTAAATAAGCACATAACATTTTTTTTTTTTTTAAAGTTTTTAGTTAGTGAAAACCTTGTTTTTGGATAGATGTTTACTAACTAAAAACTTCTTTAAAAAAATATGTTATGTGCTTATTTAGACCCCTATTCAATTGGCCAAATTGCAATTGAATGAGGGCCACAGTATCTAAATCACATAATAACAATACTAATAAGAAGAACTTGATAATTTGGTGTCTCAGAGATTAAATTATTATTTGTAATAGTTTCATAAACAGATTTAAAAATAAATAATGTGTAAAATAAATAATTATATTCGTTCATATTTGATTACATTTATAGTTCATGTTAATTTTCTTTTCTTTCTGCTATTTATCATTTTTCATTAATATTTGGTATTTGTTTCATCTATCTATCTATCTATCTATCTATCTATCTATCTATCTATCTGTCTGTTTGTCTGTCTGTCTGTCTATCTATATATATATCTATCTATATATACATCTATCTATCTATCTATCTATCTATCTATCTATCTATCTATCTATCTATCTATCTCTCTCTATCTCTCTATCTATCTAATGTTTATTTAAATTATAATAGAACTGAACAGACTGAGCATGCTCAGTTCTCTAATTAATTATTAAACTGTTTGCTGAGATAAATACATTTGTCTCAATAGTGATTTTATTATAAAGTTACTATTATTATTATCTTTTTCTGAATGTGTATATTCTTCCACACTAAACTGATCTTATAACATACACTGTGAGCTGATAATTCTTTGTTTTGTGAAAATGTATTTAAATTAAAATACTATATGTAAAATAATATTTAGTATATAATAAATATGGATTGATAACAATGATTATAAAAGTGGTAAAACCATCAAAAGAAGTGCTGGAATATAATAACCCTGCAGACACGTTCATGCCTATTGGAATAAAATAACCCTGAAGACATGCTCATGCCTATTGGAATATAATAACCCTGCAGACACGTTCATGCCTATTGGAATATAATAACCCTGCAGACACGCTCATGTCTACTGGAATATAATAACCCTGCAGACATGCTCATGCCTAGTTGAATATAATAACCCTGCAGACACGTTCATGCCTATTGGAATATAATAACCCTGCAGACACGCTCATATCTATTTGGAATATAATAACCCTGCAGACATGCTCATGCCTAGTTGAATATAATAACCCTGCAGACATGCTCATGCCTAGTTGAATATAATAACCCTGCAGACATGCTCATGCCTATTGGAATATAATAACCCTGCAGACATGCTCATGCCAATTTGTATATAATAACCCTGCAGACACGCTCATGCCTATTGGACTATAATATCCCTGCAGACATGCTCATGCCTATTGGAATATAATAACCCTGCAGACATGCTTGTGCCTATTGGCATATAATAACCCTGCAGACATGCTTGTGCCTATTGGTATATAATAACCCTGCAGACATGCTCGTGCCTATTGGAATATAATAACCCTGCAGACATGCTTGTGCCTATTGGAATATAATAACCCTGCAGACATGCTCGTGCCTATTGCAGTGTGAGAGATATTATTACAATGTATTATTATTGCTCCAATTTCCATGTGTAATTCTCCTACAACTAAAATAATCTTTTTCCCAGTCAGATATCATGACTTACCGGACACAATGCTGCGGGTGTTACGGCCGATGCCCATCCGGTGCCAGCTGTTCCAGCCTTTGGTTCCTTTTTGTCTCTCTCTTACAGTGTATGTCACTCACAAGACTCAGCTCCACCTTATAAGCCTCACAGCTCATACATTTCCCCGGAGCTCATTACAACTTTCTCAAGTCTGTTTGCTTAAACAAGAAGAAAGTAAACTTTTCTGTAACTTTAGACTGTAGGGACCCTGCACCTGTTACCCATCTCTTACCTATGAAGATCATGTCATCAGGATACTGAGCAACTTCTGGTCAATTGTACCCTGTAATATGGCATAGCTGGGATTATGATCTCATCTATCCTGGGTTACAGGGAGATAGCCATGGTCCTGAGGATGGTGGACAGTAACACTTTACCTATGAAAAGAGTTATTTGCAATAAGTGTTATAAAACAAAATGTGTTAGATAACTGACCCGGAATGTTGCTATTTTCAGCCTCTATTTTCAAGCTCCTTGTACCTTTCAAGGTCTCTAATCTCAGGTCACTATTTACCACTTACATCAGTCATCAGCACAAAGAGCATGCCCAGTTGATTAAAAAGAGTCTTTAACTCACAGTGTTATAGTGTTTTATTATGGCAGCCTTCATACTCTGTAAATGAGATATATGAGTACAGAAGGTGCACAAACACAAGGAGTAGGTCTCCCCAGTATGCACAAACACACACAGAGAGCAGGTCACCCAAGAGGGCAAACATACAGAGCACACCGGGCAAACACAGAGGGAATTGGCTCTCCAACTGACACTAGCACAGAGCATATTCAAAGTCCATACTAAAGAGTCTAAAGAGTTCAGCTATTTAGTAGACACTGAGCCTAGTACAGGAACAGTGCTACTGGCCGATCCTGCTTGCTGAAGCCTTTAGAAGATGTCCCCCTTTGGATTACACAAGTTTACTGCTTAAGTGCCAGTATTTTGCCCATGCTTACCTTGATGACATTGTGATATTCAGTTATACTTGGCAGGAATGCATGAACCACATAGCCACAAACTCTTGGTCAGACCCAGCGAGCAGGGTGGACTATTCACCCTGACAATTGCCAGTTTACTAGGGACCAGGTACAGAACCTAGGGCATAGAGTAGAGAGCAGGAGCGTTTGGACAGGGCTTTCCAAGGTAGTCTTGATAAAGCAGTTACCCACCCCAAAGGTATTATGACCATTTTTTCACCATTACAGTGGTAATGGTACAGTGGACCCTCTAATGTGAGAAAGCGTTCTTGAACCTGAAGGATGTCTTAACATCCCACCCCATCCTAGTTGCCCTGGATTACTCTCGCCACTTCTTGGACCAGACAGATGCCTGAATCTAAGGCATTGTAGCAGTTTTCAGTCATGTGGGTGCCAAGGGCGAGGAACACCCCATTTGTACCTAAACAAATTACAGCCTTTTATTTTTGATGAGAATTTGTAGTTGTCACAGACCAAAAATTGTTGTGCTGGCTCAACAGGGTAACCAGGAACAGTGTTCCCCTCTTGAGATAGAACTTAACCCTGCAGACTCATAACTTTGCTATACAATACAGGCAGGGTAGAGCTAATCAGAATGCTGATGGTCTCTCCTGGTAATGTAACACCTTGGATCTCCTATGACCCCATGACCTGCTTGTGATCTTGATTCTGCTAGTGACTGAAAGGAGAGAGCAATTATGACAACAGTTCTGATGGGGGAGAAGCCTCTAATAAAGTAGTGTGGTACCTTCTACTCTTTCTTTCCCAAAGGAGTCTAGTCCAGTCTTCCGCAAGGGAATACCATCCCTACGCTTGCACAACATGTTTTTTCCTGTTTGGACTGTCCCTAGTTAATATCCTTTTGTCTATTTGTTTTGGACATTGTGTGGCTAACTGCTTGTAATACTGATTATATCCATGTTAAACATACCTGATATTGGTATATATCTCTTATATGTATTTTTTTCATTCATATACTGTGATCTGGGAAGTGATAGATTTTATGAAGAATAGAATCACCCAGCATAACACAGTAATATGTTGTAGTTTCAGTTTAATTTACAGTTGAGTAATCCAAAATCTTACACACTATATTTAACTAGCGATTTGCCCGTCAAAAAATGACAGCAATAAAATTATAAGCCAGGCAATGCTGTTTGCCACACAATGTGAGTATTTTAGCCCTCTGAGCACCTGCGACGTTCATTGCTAGCCTCTCCCCTTGTGTACTTCAAGTTTCCTGCTTTGCAATGATCACCTTCGACGCTCATTGCGAACCTTTCCTCCCATCTACTGTATGTGCCGCTCATTGCAGGGTTCATTAACCTGCAAGTTTTGTGCTTGGGATGCCCTGTGTCTCTTTCCACCATCTCCCCCTGTCCCTTCCCTGTGTCTTTCTCCTCTGTGTATCTGCTGAATCTTTCCATTGGTTTTATTTAAGTTCCTCGTGCCTGGCGTTGTTCGTGCAAGTGTTAGTGTCTTTGCCATTGTGTATTTTCTTTCTTTTCAGATTCCTCAATTTTTTTTGTTCTCACTTAGACTATTTTTTGAGTGAAGAAATAAGGCAAATTGGGCTTAAATTCACTTGCAACCTCACTCCCAGGCTTCCTTTCTCTCCCCACGTACTGTGTGTAAGAGTGTTTTCATTTATTTTTTATTGTTTCTTTTCATGTTTTTTTATTTTAGCTGTTCGTCCGTTACATTCGTATTTTTCAGAGTTCGGATTTTGTTTGTGCAAGTGTTACTGTCTTTGGAGTCGTGTTTATTCTAAATCCTGCGTGCCTGGCATTGCTCATGTAAGTGTTAAATTGTGTGGCGTCGTGCATTTTCAAAGGACTGCATGCCTGGCATTGCAGAGCCTTTTTTTCATCCAGTTTCAGAATTTCTTTCGCCTGCCATTTTTTTTTCTTGCTTAGCATATTTCAAGTGACAAAACACAGTAAATTCAGCTTAAATCACTTGCAACCTCACTCCCATGCATCCTGGCTCTCCCCCTGTGCTGTGTGTGAGTGTGAATTAATTAATTAATTAATTAATTAATTAATTAATTTTTTGTTTTTCGTGTTTTTGATTTCCTCAGTTTGGCCGTTACATTTGTATTTTTCTGAGTTCCTCAAGTGCTTGCAGCCTAAGTAAGGCCCGCGTTCCTCATATGCTTGTATCCTAAGTCCCGCATTCTTCAATGCCTCAACTGCTCGCCTTGCTTCACGAGGCTCGCAGGAGTACCTTCAGCACTTATTTCCCCCTAAGTCCCACGTGTTTCTATGCCTCAACTGCTCACCTTGCTTTGTAAAGCTCGCAGGAGCACCTTTGGTGCTCATTCCAGCCTAAGTCCAGCGTGTTTCCATGCCTCAACTGCTCGCCTCGCTTTGCGAGGCTCGCAGCTCAATGAGCGCTTTCAGTGCTCATTGCCTAAGTCCTCAGAGCTTGGAAGGCTTCTATGCCCCAACGGCTCGCCCTGCTTTGCAAAGCTCGCAAGCATGATGACAACTCGCAGTTTGACAACTATTATATGTGATTGCTTTAACTGGTTAACACCAAAATCCTTCCATTGTTACACCTCTACAGATTTCTGAGTTTTTTAATTAATTAATTTAATTAACTTTAATCTTCTTCCAACTAATTCCTTCCGTCATCCAAAGATGACTGACCAGGACGGTCCTTCTTGTAGTCTCTCTCAATCATGTTCTCCCAATAGAGGACACTTGTCTTGCTCATGCTCAATCTCTGATTCAAGGACAACAGACATTTTCTTCAGACATAGAAACCCTCTGAGGCCATACTCCAAACATCACACCTTTTGCTGGAAGAGCAGTTGCTTTTGATAGCACAATCTTGATAGTGGTCAAGTAACTACTTTCTGCTCAGGAAATGGAATTCAACATTTTTGAGAAGGTGATTGTGTCATGTTGACAAAAAGGACACTCAAGCCTGTAAATGATAGGCTTCTCTGATTGAAGAAATTAAGAATAGTAATGAAAATGCATAAAAACTGTCATAATGGCCAAAATGCTAGTGTTATGGTATATAAGTGCACAATAACTGTATTCCAATATAGGAGACTACATTATTCAGGTGGTCCAAAAATATCATTGTCAAGAACAATTGGATGGGAGAATAAAACAAAATAATAATCTCTTCTCGGATACTCTGATTTACAGAAATTTCACTTAGGACATTTTCCTTTTGTTTTCTTTATTTACCTGATGACTTTAGTTGAGAACTTGCTTATTCTCGCTCTTAGTCATTCTTAAAACTATCTCCACACTTCAATGTACTTCTTTTTGGTCCATTTAGCCAGTGTGGACACCTTTTCCTCCACAGTCTTTGTCCCTCGGATGATCGCTGATTTGTTTTCTGATAAGAAGACAATATCCCGCACAGCTTGTGTAACTCAGATCTCTTTCTTTAAGATGCTTGCTGGTGCAGAGATTTTCTTGTTGGCCAGGATGTCCTATGACAGATATGTAGATATCTGTAGACCTCTGCATTACATGACTATCATGTTGTGGCGTGTATGTGTCCATCAGTAGAATGGGCTCTAGGGTTTACCAATGTGTTTGTACTGACCACTTGTAAACTTAGGCTTCATTTTTTTTAACAAAATATAATTCACAGGTTTTTCTGTTAATATACATTGCAGCTTTCTTATTAGCATTTCTTTCCTCCCATATGTCCATATACTTATGTCAATCTTAAGGTTTCCAACCAAAGAAGGGAAACATAAAGCTTTCTCCTCCTGCTCCTCGCACATCACTGTGGTGTTTACCTTTAATGTAACTCTTTCCTTCAGATACCTTCAGCCTGCTCCCACTCACTATGGTAATGGAGATATATTGGTATTAGTGATGTCGCAAACATCAAATTTTGGGTTCGCGAACAGCGAACCCGAACTTTACCAAATGTTCGCGAACGGGCGAACATCGGTGAACCTCCATAGACTTCAATGGGCAGGCGAATTTCAAAACCCACAGGGACTCTTTCTGGCCACAATAGTGATGGGAAAGTTGTTTCAAGGGGACTAACACCTGGACTGTGGCATGCCGGAGGGGGATCCATGGCAAAACTCCCACGGAAAATTACATAGTTGATGCAGAGTCTGGTTTTAAGCCATAAAGGGCATAAATCACCTAACATTCCTAAATTGCTTGGAATAACATGCTTTAAAACATCAGGTATGATGTTGTATCGATCAGGTAGTGTAAGGCTTACACCCGCTTCTCAGTAACAGACCAATCTCCACCTTTAATGCACCGCAAACAACCGCAAACAGTCCCTTAGCACAACCGCAAACTCCCCATTTGCACAAGGTTGGATACCAAGCTAGCCATGTCCCTTTCCTTGTCCTCACTGATGTCATTGAAGGTCTCTTCCTCCACCCAGCCACCAAGGGTCCCCGAAAGGTGACAACAAGCCCCCTGGGACGCCTGCTGTGTTTGGTCTTCCACCTCCTCAAAGCCACCTTCCTCCTCTGACTCCTCTTCTTCAGACTCCCAGAGTCTGGGGGCTTCCACTGCCCAGCATGGAAGATTATACACAGGTCAGAGTCAGTGGGCTTCCACTGCCCAGCATGGAAGATTATACACAGGTCAGAGTCTGGGGGCTTCCACTGCCCAGCATGGAAGATTATACACCGGTCAGAGTCTGGGGGCTTCAACTGCCCAGCATGGAAGATTATACACAGGTCAGAGTCTGGGGGCTAACAATGCACAGCATGGAATATTATATACAGGTCAGAGTCTGGGGGCTTCCACTGCACAGCATAGAAGATTATACACAGGTCAGAGTCTGGGGGCTTCCACTGCACAGCATGGAAGATTATACGCGTTGCCTCTGTCTGCGTTATCATAAGGTGTGTACTATCGGTTTAATCCCTGTTACGTCCACTATCAGGGGACGTGTATATGGCATGGATTTTTGAAAGCGGGAGAAGGAAAAAGAAGCTTGGTCGGTCCTCCCACTTCAAATTTGGGGCACTGCGCGTGCAATCTAAGGTGCCACCAGATATGAGTGTCACTGTGCACTGGCAAAAGTTGGCAGAGTAGATGCAATAGGCTTCACACACACGCCTGTAGGCAGGCAATTGCTATTCAATCTATTACAGTCAAAAAAGGGTTGTTTTATGTCACTGTACACTACGGTTGCGCCAGATATGACGTATCACTGTGCACTGGCAAAAGTTGGCAGAGTAGATGCAATAGGCTTCACACACACACCTGTAGGCAGGCAATTGCTATTCAATCTATTACAGTCAAAAAAGTGTTGTTTTATGTCACTGAGCACAATATAAGCTGTGAGCCTGACAAAGGTAGGCAACTGAAATTAGATTACAGGAGAAAAATGTTTTTTTTCAATGTATGTTACACCACCAGGTAAGAGTAGTGAAAATAAGCACAATATAAGCTGTTAGGTGTTAGCCTGTCCCACACACACGCTGGCAGGCAGGCATAGATTACACAAAAAAAATTGTAAAATAAAATAAATGATGTTCAAAGTTTCCTCAATGATAAAGTATAGGGGACGAACCAAAAAGCGCATGTGTTCGCCGTTCGCGGCTGACACGAACATTCGAAAATTGCCACAAATAGTTCTCCGGCAAACTAATTGGTATCTATTATTTATTCATCAATTACTCCTTTATTAAATCCATTTATTTGCAGTCAGAGAAACAATGATCTGTAGCATTTAGGAAAATGACAGATAAAACATTCTGACTCTGACAGTGATCTATTAGGATACAGCACACCAGGCATATCTACTGTATCATAATGTTTCTGGTTGTGATTATCCTATAGATTATATTGGCAAAGATACTGGAGTGGGTTGTCAGTTCCTTCTCCAGCAGATCTTGATTTGTCTGACCTCTTTGCTGTGACCTGCCCATCTTTGGTGACCCTACATGGTATAGCACACAGGCTCATTGAAGTACACAAGCCACGTTACCACGACATGGTAGTGATCAAGAAGGGAATGTGCATATATAAATACATTTAATTCAATTTTTCATTTCATCACTCTTTAACATCACATGGATTAAACGGACAATGTTTTAAACCTTTTCATAAGCTGTTTTTTGTTGCATAAAAAATAATAAAATATTAAGTAAATCCTGTTTAAACATCACTGAGCATATACATTAGTCTGTAGATATCATTGTCATATGGCAAGCCCCAGAGAGCACCTCAGATATGTTTTTGTGTTCTGACCCCCTTATTTGAGAAGAGAAACCACATTGTGACAACTTATCCAATCCACTCTTTATGATACATCAAAGAAAAACATATTTCCCTTTTTCTTTCAATAATCTCTTAATAGAACAATTACATCCTGCCATTCTTATTGAATATAACTCATGATGGGTTTTTAGTTTCTAAATCAGACGTCTAGGAAGACAAAAGGATCTGGTTTTTTACTGATATATATACTAGCGACTTGCCCGTCACAAAATGACGGCAATAAGATTGTAAGGCAGGTAATGGTGTTTGGTTGAGACATTAGTTTTGTTGGTGTTCCGAGATCCTTCGGCGCTCATTGTGAGGCTGTTGGTTGTTTTTGTGCTATGAGCAGCGTTGGCGGTCGTTTTTTGTATGCTAATGAAATAATTAATAAATTAATAAATGAATATACTTTAGATATTTGTAAGTAATACATGCAGGAAGCATTGTGTTGAAGAGCTGACAATCTGTTTTCATGTTCCTGCCGCATACAATGTCGGTTTTCCCTGTTGTGGAGCTGATGTGTAAGTGTCAGCAATGTGTGCAGTGTGTAGTGTAAATAGGCTGCGTGTGCGATGGGAAGCCGTTAGGGTAGCTGGGTACTTCCGCATTGTGTAAGTTAGTGTTGTAAAATGGCGGCTAATGTGTATGTGGTACGCGGCTGTGGATGATTTAGTGTCCTTGTTAATAGTGTATCTTGGACCTCGTACAGCATTTTCTGAAAATATGTGTTTTGTGTTTTTTTGCATCTTTAGGGTCCTGTAGCCTCATATTCGTTTTTTTTCGCCAGCCATTTTTTCTCTTAGGAGATTTTCGGGTGTCTAAACACTTGAATTTGGACTTAAATTGAGGTGTAACTTCACTTGCAGAGGTCCTGGGTGCCCCCCCCCATTGCTTTGGTTAAGCTTTTTATGTGTTTATTGTGTGCATTTATTGTGTTTTTGATGTTTTAATGGGCACAGGGTTTGGACGCTAAGGTCATAAAGTCCCGCGGCTCATATTTGTGGATGTTAAGTCCGTACTTCAGTCAGAGTCAGAGAGTATTTTCTATTTAGCTGAAATCTATTTCTATAAACACCTTTCTGTGCAGTGAGTTTATGTAATAAATCTTATAGCAAATCATATGATTCCAAAATTACTATGAAACACAATCATAACTCATAAGTGTGAAAAAGAAAAGATGAGAATTGTATTGTCCTCTTATCCACTGACTGCTGTGATATCTTCTAACACATTTTATACATTCACCCAATAACAACTGAATGTGTAATGTGCTCCTCAGGATTTTCTAAATACAACTAGGGATATTGAGAGATACCAATCCAAAGTTGGTCGGGTAAGAAAAGTCCAAGAACCTCATGTGATCAGGATGGGTGACCTCCATTACTAGACTTGACAATGGGCAACATGTTTCAAAAGCAATAACAAAATATTTATAAATTAATATATGCAATTATGTTGTAGTGGGAGGTTCCAGTTTTGATTCTAACCATCTGCTTCTACAAATAGGGGGGTCATTGAATATAGAGAAGTTTTTAGTTATTTTCTATTCAATTTGGCCGTCTTTGCATCTGTGCTTTCTATAGGACTAATACAAATCTCATCAGTTTACAAGTCCACTCGCTGATTAGAAAATAAAACCGATCTGCATGGAAAAGTTTATAGAATAAAGGCTGTATTTATGGTTTTAATTTCTAAAATAATTGACCCATTTTAATGTCTTGCTCTTTAATATATTAAATATGGGACTACAGAAAATATTTACAGTGCCTTGCAAAAGTATTAACACTTTTTGGTATTTTTCATGTTTTGTTGCCTCACAACCTGGAATTAACATGGATTGTTTAAGGATTTGCATCATTACATTTACAGAACATGCCCGAAAATGTGAAGATTTGTTTTTATTATTGTGAAGCAAACAACAAATAGGACAAAATAAGAGAAAAAATCAATGTGCATAACTATTCACCCCCCTAAAGTCAATACTTTGTAGAACCACCTTTTGCTGCAATCACAGCTCCAAGTCTCTTTGGATAAGTCTCTATGAGCTTTCCACATCTTACCACTGAGATTTTTGCCCATTCCTCCTTGCAAAACTGCTCCAGCTCCTTCAAGATGAATGGTTTGCGCTTGTGAACAGCAATATTTAAGTCTGACCACAGATTTTCTATTGGATTGAGGTCTGGGCTGTGACTCGGTCATTCCAACACATTTACATGTTTCCCCTTAAACCCCCCAAGTGTTGCTTTAGCAGTGTGTTTGGGGTCATTGTCCTGCTGGAAGGTGAACCTCCGTCCTAGCCTCAAATCACTGACGGAGTGGTGCAGGTTTTGCTCAAGAATATCCCTGTATTTAGCACCATCCATCTTTCCCTCAACTCTGTCCAGTTTCCCAGACCTGGCTGCTGAAAAACATGCCCACAGCACAATGCTGCCACCACCATGTTTCACTGTGGGGAGGGTGTTTTTTGGGTGATGTGATGTGCTTGGTTTGCGCCAGACGTAGCGTTTTCTTTGATGGCCGAAAAGTTCAATTTTAGTCTCAGTAGACCAGAGCATCTTCCTCCATACATTTTGGGAGTCTCCCACATGCCTTTTTGCAAATTTGAAACATGCCATTTTGTTTTTTGCTAAAAGTAATGGCTTTCTTCTGGTCGCACTGCCATAAAGACCAACTCTATGGAGCGTACGTCTTATTGACGTCCTATGTACAGATACTCTTAATTAATTAATTTTTTGTTTTTCGTGTTTTTGATTTCCTCAGTTTGGCCGTTACATTTGTATTTTTCTGAGTTCCTCAAGTGCTTGCAGCCTAAGTAAGGCCCGCGTTCCTCATATGCTTGTATCCTAAGTCCCGCATTCTTCAATGCCTCAACTGCTCGCCTTGCTTCACGAGGCTCGCAGGAGTACCTTCAGCGCTTATTTCCCCCTAAGTCCCACGTGTTTCTATGCCTCAACTGCTCACCTTGCTTTGTAAAGCTCGCAGGAGCACCTTTGGTGCTCATTCCAGCCTAAGTCCAGCGTGTTTCCATGCCTCAACTACTCGCCTCGCTTTGCGAGGCTCGCAGCTCAATGAGCGCTTTCAGTGCTCATTGCCTAAGTCCTCAGAGCTTGGAAGGCTTCTATGCCCCAACGGCTCGCCCTGCTTTGCAAAGCTCGCAAGCATGATGACAACTCGCAGTTTGACAACTATTATATGTGATTGCTTTAACTGGTTAACACCAAAATCCTTCCATTGTTACACCTCTACAGATTTCTGAGTTTTTTAATTAATTAATTTAATTAACTTTAATCTTCTTCCAACTAATTCCTTCCGTCATCCAAAGATGACTGACCAGGACGGTCCCTCTTGTAGTCTCTCTCAATCATGTTCTCCCAATAGAGGACACTTGTCTTGCTCATGCTCAATCTCTGATTCAAGGACAACAGACATTTTCTTCAGACATAGAAACCCTCTAAGGCCATACTCCAAACATCACACCTTTTGCTGGAAGAGCAGTTGCTTTTGATAGCACAATCTTGATAGTGGTCAAGTAACTACTTTCTGCTCAGGAAATGGAATTCAACATTTTTGAGAAGGTGATTGTGTCATGTTGACAAAAAGGACACTCAAGCCTGTAAATGATAGGCTTCTCTGATTGAAGAAATTAAGAATAGTAATGAAAATGCATAAAAACTGTCATAATGGCCAAAATGCTAGTGTTATGGTATATAAGTGCACAATAACTGTATTCCAATATAGGAGACTACATTATTCAGGTGGTCCAAAAATATCATTGTCAAGAACAATTGGATGGGAGAATAAAACAAAATAATAATCTCTTCTCGGATACTCTGATTTACAGAAATTTCACTTAGGACATTTTCCTTTTTTTTTCTTTATTTACCTGATGACTTTAGTTGAGAACTTGCTTATTCTCGCTCTTAGTCATTCTTAAAACTATCTCCACACTTCAATGTACTTCTTTTTGGTCCATTTAGCCAGTGTGGACACCTTTTCCTCCACAGTCTTTGTCCCTCGGATGATCGCTGATTTGTTTTCTGATAAGAAGACAATATCCCGCACAGCTTGTGTAACTCAGATCTCTTTCTTTAAGATGCTTGCTGGTGCAGAGATTTTCTTGTTGGCCAGGATGTCCTATGACAGATATGTAGATATCTGTAGACCTCTGCATTACATGACTATCATGTTGTGGCGTGTATGTGTCCATCAGTAGAATGGGCTCTAGGGTTTACCAATGTGTTTGTACTGACCACTTGTAAACTTAGGCTTCATTTTTTTTAACAAAATATAATTCACAGATTTTTCTGTTAATATACATTGCAGCTTTCTTATTAGCATTTCTTTCCTCCCATATGTCCATATACTTATGTCAATCTTAAGGTTTCCAACCAAAGAAGGGAAACATAAAGCTTTCTCCTCCTGCTCCTCGCACATCACTGTGGTGTTTACCTTTAATGTAACTCTTTCCTTCAGATACCTTCAGCCTGCTCCCACTCACTATGGTAATGGAGATATATTGGTATTAGTGATGTCGCAAACATCAAATTTTGGGTTCGCGAACAGCGAACCCGAACTTTACCAAATGTTCGCGAACGGGCGAACATCGGTGAACCTCCATAGACTTCAATGGGCAGGCGAATTTCAAAACCCACAGGGACTCTTTCTGGCCACAATAGTGATGGGAAAGTTGTTTCAAGGGGACTAACACCTGGACTGTGGCATGCCGGAGGGGGATCCATGGCAAAACTCCCACGGAAAATTACATAGTTGATGCAGAGTCTGGTTTTAAGCCATAAAGGGCATAAATCACCTAACATTCCTAAATTGCTTGGAATAACATGCTTTAAAACATCAGGTATGATGTTGTATCGATCAGGTAGTGTAAGGCTTACACCCGCTTCTCAGTAACAGACCAATCTCCCCCTTTAATGCACCGCAAACAACCGCAAACAGTCCCTTAGCACAACCGCAAACTCCCCATTTGCACAAGGTTGGATACCAAGCTAGCCATGTCCCTTTCCTTGTCCTCACTGATGTCATTGAAGGTCTCTTCCTCCACCCAGCCACCAAGGGTCCCCGAAAGGTGACAACAAGCCCCCTGGGACGCCTGCTGTGTTTGGTCTTCCACCTCCTCAAAGCCACCTTCCTCCTCTGACTCCTCTTCTTCAGACTCCCAGAGTCTGGGGGCTTCCAATGCCCAGCATGGAAGATTATACACAGGTCAGAGTAGGTGGGCTTCCACTGCCCAGCATGGAAGATTATACACAGGTCAGAGTCTGGGGGCTTCCACTGCCCAGCATGGAAGATTATACACCGGTCAGAGTCTGGGGGCTTCCACTGCCCAGCATGGAAGATTATATACAGGTCAGAGTCTGGGGGCTTCCACTGCACAGCATGGAATATTATATACAGGTCAGAGTCTGGGGGCTTCCACTACACAGCATGGAAGATTATACACAGGTCAGTGTCTGGGGGCTTCCACTGCACAGCATGGAAGATTATACGCGTTGCCTCTGTCTGCGTTATCATAAGGTGTGTACTGTTAAGTAGTACTATTCCTATCGGTTTAATCCCTGTTACGTCCACTATCAGGGGACGTGTATATGGCATGGATTTTTGAAAGCGGGAGAAGGAAAAAGAAGCTTGGTCGGTCCTCCCACTTCAAATTTGGGGCACTGCGCATGCAATCTAAGGTGCCACCAGATATGAGTGTCACTGTGCACTGGCAAAAGTTGGCAGAGTAGATGCAATAGGCTTCACACACACGCCTGTAGGCAGGCAATTGCTATTCAATCTATTACAGTCAAAAAAGGGTTGTTTTATGTCACTGTACACTACGGTTGCGCCAGATATGACGTATCACTGTGCTCTGGCAAAAGTTGGCAGAGTAGATGCAATAGGCTTCACACACACTCCTGTAGGCAGGCAATTGCTATTCAATCTATTACAGTCAAAAAAGTGTTGTTTTATGTCACTGAGCACAATATAAGCTGTGAGCCTGACAAAGGTAGGCAACTGAAATTAGATTACAGGAGAAAAATGGTTTTTTTCAATGTATGTTACACCACCAGGTAAGAGTAGTGAAAATAAGCACAATATAAGCTGTTAGGTGTTAGCCTGTCCCACACACACGCTGGCAGGCAGGCATAGATTACACACAAAAAATTATAAAATAAAATAAATGATGTTCAAAGTTTCCTCAATGATAAAGTATAGGGGACGAACCAAAAAGCGCATGTATTCGCCGTTCGCGGCTGACACGAACATGCGAAAATTGCCACAAATAGTTCTCCGGCAAACTGTTCGGGACATCACTAATTGGTATCTATTATTTATTCATCAATTACTCCTTTATTAAATCCATTTATTTGCAGTCAGAGAAACAATGATCTGTAGCATTTAGGAAAATGACAGATAAAACACTCTGACTCTGACAGTGATCTATTAGGATACAGCACACCAGGCATATCTACTGTATCATTATGTTTTTGGTTGTGATTATCCTATAGATTATATTGGCAAAGATACTGGAGTGGGTTGTCAGTTCCTTCTCCAGCAGATCTTGATTTGTCTGACCTCTTTGCTGTGACCTGCCCATCTTTGGTGACCCTACATGGTATAGCACACAGGCTCATTGAAGTACACAAGCCACGTTACCACGACATGGTAGTGATCAAGAAGGGGATGTGCATATATAAATACATTTAATTCAATTTTTCATTTCATCACTCTTTAACATCACATGGATTAAACGGACAATGTTTTAAACCTTTTCATAAGCTGTTTTTTGTTGCATAAAAAATAATAAAATATTAAGTAAATCCTGTTTAAACATCGCTGAGCATATACATTAGTCTGTAGATATCATTGTCATATGGCAAGCCCCAGAGAGCACCTCAGATATGTTTTTGTGTTCTGACCCCCTTATTTGAGAAGAGAAACCACATTGTGACAACTTATCCAATCCACTCTTTATGATACATCAAAGAAAAACATATTTCCCTTTTTCTTTCAATAATCTCTTAATAGAACAATTACATCCTGCCATTCCCATTGAATATAACTCATGATGGGTTTTTAGTTTCTAAATCAGACGTCTAGGAAGACAAAAGGATCTGGTTTCTTACTGATATATATACTAGCGACTTGCCCGTCACAAAATGACGGCAATAAGATTGTAAGGCAGGTAATGGTGTTTGGTTGAGACATTAGTTTTGTTGGTGTTCCGAGATCCTTCGGCGCTCATTGTGAGGCTGTTGGTTGTTTTTGTGCTATGAGCAGCGTTGGCGGTCGTTTTTTGTATGCTAATGAAATAATTAATAAATTAATAAATGAATATACTTTAGATATTTGTAAGTAATACATGCAGGAAGCATTGTGTTGAAGAGCTGACAATCTGTTTTCATGTTCCTGCCGCATACAATGTCGGTTTTCCCTGTTGTGGAGCTGATGTGTAAGTGTCAGCAATGTGTGCAGTGTGTAGTGTAAATAGGCTGCGTGTGCGATGGGAAGCCGTTAGGGTAGCTGTGTACTTCCGCATTGTGTAAGTTAGTGTTGTAAAATGGCGGCTAATGTGTATGTGGTACGCGGCTGTGGATGATTTAGTGTCCTTGTTAATAGTGTATCTTGGACCTCGTACAGCATTTTCTGAAAATATGTGTTTTGTGTTTTTTTGCATCTTTAGGGTCCTGTAGCCTCATATTCGTTTTTTTTCGCCAGCCATTTTTTCTCTTAGGAGATTTTCGGGTGTCTAAACACTTGAATTTGGACTTAAATTGAGGTGTAACTTCACTTGCAGAGGTCCTGGGTGCCCCCCCCCATTGCTTTGGTTAAGCTTTTTATGTGTTTATTGTGTGCATTTATTGTGTTTTTGATGTTTTAATGGGCACAGGGTTTGGACGCTAAGGTCATAAAGTCCCGCGGCTCATATTTGTGGATGTTAAGTCCGTACTTCAGTCAGAGTCAGAGAGTATTTTCTATTTAGCTGAAATCTATTTCTATAAACACCTTTCTGTGCAGTGAGTTTATGTAATAAATCTTATAGCAAATCATATGATTCCAAAATTACTATGAAACACAATCATAACTCATAAGTGTGAAAAAGAAAAGATGAGAATTGTATTGTCCTCTTATCCACTGACTGCTGTGATATCTTCTAACACATTTTATACATTCACCCAATAACAACTGAATGTGTAATGTGCTCCTGATACCAATCCAAAGTTGGTCGGGTAAGAAAAGTCCAAGAACCTCATGTGATCAGGATGGGTGACCTCCATTACTAGACTTGACAATGGGCAACATGTTTCAAAAGCAATAACAAAATATTTATAAATTAATATATGCAATTATGTTGTAGTGGGAGGTTCCAGTTTTGATTCTAACCATCTGCTTCTACAAATAGGGGGGTCATTGAATATAGAGAAGTTTTTAGTTATTTTCTATTCAATTTGGCCGTCTTTGCATCTGTGCTTTCTATAGGACTAATACAAATCTCATCAGTTTACAAGTCCACTCGCTGATTAGAAAATAAAACCGATCTGCATGGAAAAGTTTATAGAATAAAGGCTGTATTTATGGTTTTAATTTCTAAAATAATTGACCCATTTTAATGTCTTGCTCTTTAATATATTAAATATGAGACTACAGAAAATATTTACAGTGCCTTGCAAAAGTATTAACACTTTTTGGTATTTTTCATGTTTTGTTGCCTCACAACCTGGAATTAACATGGATTGTTTAAGGATTTGCATCATTACATTTACAGAACATGCCCGAAAATGTGAAGATTTGTTTTTATTATTGTGAAGCAAACAACAAATAGGACAAAATAAGAGAAAAAATCAATGTGCATAACTATTCACCCCCCTAAAGTCAATACTTTGTAGAGCCACCTTTTGCTGCAATCACAGCTCCAAGTCTCTTTGGATAAGTCTCTATGAGCTTTCCACATCTTACCACTGAGATTTTTGCCCATTCCTCCTTGCAAAACTGCTCCAGCTCCTTCAAGATGAATGGTTTGCGCTTGTGAACAGCAATCTTTAAGTCTGACCACAGATTTTCTATTGGATTGAGGTCTGGGCTGTGAGTCGGTCATTCCAACACATTTACATGTTTCCCCTTAAACCCCCCAAGTGTTGCTTTAGCAGTGTGTTTGGGGTCATTGTCCTGCTGGAAGGTGAACCTCCGTCCTAGCCTCAAATCACTGACGGAGTGGTGCAGGTTTTGCTCAAGAATATCCCTGTATTTAGCACCATCCATCTTTCCCTCAACTCTGTCCAGTTTCCCAGACCTGGCTGCTGAAAAACATGTCCACAGCACAATGCTGCCACCACCATGTTTCACTGTGGGGAGGGTGTTTTTTGGGTGATGTGATGTGCTTGGTTTGCGCCAGACGTAGCGTTTTCTTTGATGGCCGAAAAGTTCAATTTTAGTCTCAGTAGACCAGAGCATCTTCCTCCATACATTTTGGGAGTCTCCCACATGCCTTTTTGCAAATTTGAAACATGCCATTTTGTTTTTTGCTAAAAGTAATGGCTTTCTTCTGGTCGCACTGCCATAAAGACCAACTCTATGGAGCGTACGTCTTATTGACGTCCTATGTACAGATACTCTTAATTAATTAATTTTTTGTTTTTCGTGTTTTTGATTTCCTCAGTTTGGCCATTACATTTGTATTTTTCTGAGTTCCTCAAGTGCTTGCAGCCTAAGTAAGGCCCGCGTTCCTCATATGCTTGTATCCTAAGTCCCGCATTCTTCAATGCCTCAACTGCTCGCCTTGCTTCACGAGGCTCGCAGGAGTACCTTCAGCGCTTATTTCCCCCTAAGTCCCACGTGTTTCTATGCCTCAACTGCTCACCTTGCTTTGTAAAGCTCGCAGGAGCACCTTTGGTGCTCATTCCAGCCTAAGTCCAGCGTGTTTCCATGCCTCAACTGCTCGCCTCGCTTTGCGAGGCTCGCAGCTCAATGAGCGCTTTCAGTGCTCATTGCCTAAGTCCTCAGAGCTTGGAAGGCTTCTATGCCCCAACGGCTCGCCCTGCTTTGCAAAGCTCGCAAGCATGATGACAACTCGCAGTTTGACAACTATTATATGTGATTGCTTTAACTGGTTAACACCAAAATCCTTCCATTGTTACACCTCTACAGATTTCTGAGTTTTTTAATTAATTAATTTAATTAACTTTAATCTTCTTCCAACTAATTCCTTCCGTCATCCAAAGATGACTGACCAGGACGGTCCTTCTTGTAGTCTCTCTCAATCATGTTCTCCCAATAGAGGACACTTGTCTTGCTCATGCTCAATCTCTGATTCAAGGACAACAGACATTTTCTTCAGACATAGAAACCCTCTAAGGCCATACTCCAAACATCACACCTTTTGCTGGAAGAGCAGTTGCTTTTGATAGCACAATCTTGATAGTGGTCAAGTAACTACTTTCTGCTCAGGAAATGGAATTCAACATTTTTGAGAAGGTGATTGTGTCATGTTGACAAAAAGGACACTCAAGCCTGTAAATGATAGGCTTCTCTGATTGAAGAAATTAAGAATAGTAATGAAAATGCATAAAAACTGTCATAATGGCCAAAATGCTAGTGTTATGGTATATAAGTGCACAATAACTGTATTCCAATATAGGAGACTACATTATTCAGGTGGTCCAAAAATATCATTGTCAAGAACAATTGGATGGGAGAATAAAACAAAATAATAATCTCTTCTCGGATACTCTGATTTACAGAAATTTCACTTAGGACATTTTCCTTTTTTTTTCTTTATTTACCTGATGACTTTAGTTGAGAACTTGCTTATTCTCGCTCTTAGTCATTCTTAAAACTATCTCCACACTCCAATGTACTTCTTTTTGGTCCATTTAGCCAGTGTGGACACCTTTTCCTCCACAGTCTTTGTCCCTCGGATGATCGCTGATTTGTTTTCTGATAAGAAGACAATATCCCGCACAGCTTGTGTAACTCAGATCTCTTTCTTTAAGATGCTTGCTGGTGCAGAGATTTTCTTGTTGGCCAGGATGTCCTATGACAGATATGTAGATATCTGTAGACCTCTGCATTACATGACTATCATGTTGTGGCGTGTATGTGTCCATCAGTAGAATGGGCTCTAGGGTTTACCAATGTGTTTGTACTGACCACTTGTAAACTTAGGCTTCATTTTTTTTAACAAAATATAATTCACAGATTTTTCTGTTAATATACATTGCAGCTTTCTTATTAGCATTTCTTTCCTCCCATATGTCCATATACTTATGTCAATCTTAAGGTTTCCAACCAAAGAAGGGAAACATAAAGCTTTCTCCTCCTGCTCCTCGCACATCACTGTGGTGTTTACCTTTAATGTAACTCTTTCCTTCAGATACCTTCAGCCTGCTCCCACTCACTATGGTAATGGAGATATATTGGTATTAGTGATGTCGCAAACATCAAATTTTGGGTTCGCGAACAGCGAACCCGAACTTTACCAAATGTTCGCGAACGGGAGAACATCGGTGAACCTCCATAGACTTCAATGGGCAGGCGAATTTCAAAACCCACAGGGACTCTTTCTGGCCACAATAGTGATGGGAAAGTTGTTTCAAGGGGACTAACACCTGGACTGTGGCATGCCGGAGGGGGATCCATGGCAAAACTCCCACGGAAAATTACATAGTTGATGCAGAGTCTGGTTTTAAGCCATAAAGGGCATAAATCACCTAACATTCCTAAATTGCTTGGAATAACATGCTTTAAAACATCAGGTATGATGTTGTATCGATCAGGTAGTGTAAGGCTTACACCCGCTTCTCAGTAACAGACCAATCTCCCCCTTTAATGCACCGCAAACAACCGCAAACAGTCCCTTAGCACAACCGCAAACTCCCCATTTGCACAAGGTTGGATACCAAGCTAGCCATGTCCCTTTCCTTGTCCTCACTGATGTCATTGAAGGTCTCTTCCTCCACCCAGCCACCAAGGGTCCCCGAAAGGTGACAACAAGCCCCCTGGGACACCTGCTGTGTTTGGTCTTCCACCTCCTCAAAGCCACCTTCCTCCTCTGACTCCTCTTCTTCAGACTCCCAGAGTCTGGGGGCTTCCAATGCCCAGCATGGAAGATTATACACAGGTCAGAGTAGGTGGGCTTCCACTGCCCAGCATGGAAGATTATACACAGGTCAGAGTCTGGGGGCTTCCACTGCCCAGCATGGAAGATTATACACCGGTCAGAGTCTGGGGGCTTCCACTGCCCAGCATGGAAGATTATATACAGGTCAGAGTCTGGGGGCTTCCACTGCACAGCATGGAATATTATATACAGGTCAGAGTCTGGGGGCTTCCACTACACAGCATGGAAGATTATACACAGGTCAGTGTCTGGGGGCTTCCACTGCACAGCATGGAAGATTATACGCGTTGCCTCTGTCTGCGTTATCATAAGGTGTGTACTGTTAAGTAGTACTATTCCTATCGGTTTAACCCCTGTTACGTCCACTATCAGGGGACGTGTATATGGCATGGATTTTTGAAAGCGGGAGAAGGAAAAAGAAGCTTGGTCGGTCCTCCCACTTCAAATTTGGGGCACTGCGCGTGCAATCTAAGGTGCCACCAGATATGAGTGTCACTGTGCACTGGCAAAAGTTGGCAGAGTAGATGCAATAGGCTTCACACACACGCCTGTAGGCAGGCAATTGCTATTCAATCTATTACAGTCAAAAAAGGGTTGTTTTATGTCACTGTACACTACGGTTGCGCCAGATATGACGTATCACTGTGCTCTGGCAAAAGTTGGCAGAGTAGATGCAATAGGCTTCACACACACTCCTGTAGGCAGGCAATTGCTATTCAATCTATTACAGTCAAAAAAGTGTTGTTTTATGTCACTGAGCACAATATTAGCTGTGAGCCTGACAAAGGTAGGCAACTGAAATTAGATTACAGGAGAAAAATGGTTTTTTTCAATGTATGTTACACCACCAGGTAAGAGTAGTGAAAATAAGCACAATATAAGCTGTTAGGTGTTAGCCTGTCCCACACACACGCTGGCAGGCAGGCATAGATTACACACAAAAAATTATAAAATAAAATAAATGATGTTCAAAGTTTCCTCAATGATAAAGTATAGGGGACGAACCAAAAAGCGCATGTATTCGCCGTTCGCGGCTGACACGAACATGCGAAAATTGCCACAAATAGTTCTCCGGCAAACTGTTCGGGACATCACTAATTGGTATCTATTATTTATTCATCAATTACTCCTTTATTAAATCCATTTATTTGCAGTCAGAGAAACAATGATCTGTAGCATTTAGGAAAATGACAGATAAAACACTCTGACTCTGACAGTGATCTATTAGGATACAGCACACCAGGCATATCTACTGTATCATTATGTTTTTGGTTGTGATTATCCTATAGATTATATTGGCAAAGATACTGGAGTGGGTTGTCAGTTCCTTCTCCAGCAGATCTTGATTTGTCTGACCTCTTTGCTGTGACCTGCCCATCTTTGGTGACCCTACATGGTATAGCACACAGGCTCATTGAAGTACACAAGCCACGTTACCACGACATGGTAGTGATCAAGAAGGGGATGTGCATATATAAATACATTTAATTCAATTTTTCATTTCATCACTCTTTAACATCACATGGATTAAACGGACAATGTTTTAAACCTTTTCATAAGCTGTTTTTTGTTGCATAAAAAATAATAAAATATTAAGTAAATCCTGTTTAAACATCGCTGAGCATATACATTAGTCTGTAGATATCATTGTCATATGGCAAGCCCCAGAGAGCACCTCAGATATGTTTTTGTGTTCTGACCCCCTATTTGAGAAGAGAAACCACATTGTGACAACTTATCCAATCCACTCTTTATGATACATCAAAGAAAAACATATTTCCCTTTTTCTTTCAATAATCTCTTAATAGAACAATTACATCCTGCCATTCCCATTGAATATAACTCATGATGGGTTTTTAGTTTCTAAATCAGACGTCTAGGAAGACAAAAGGATCTGGTTTCTTACTGATATATATACTAGCGACTTGCCCGTCACAAAATGACGGCAATAAGATTGTAAGGCAGGTAATGGTGTTTGGTTGAGACATTAGTTTTGTTGGTGTTCCGAGATCCTTCGGCGCTCATTGTGAGGCTGTTGGTTTTTTTTTGTGCTATGAGCAGCGTTGGCGGTCGTTTTTTGTATGCTAATGAAATAATTAATAAATTAATAAATGAATATACTTTACCTATTTGTAAGTAATACATGCAGGAAGCATTGTGTTGAAGAGCTGACAATCTGTTTTGATGTTCCTGCAGCATACAATGTCGGTTTTCACTGTTGTGGAGCTGAGGTGTAAGTGTCAGCAATGTGTGCCGTGTGTAATGTAAATAGGCTGCGTGTGCGAGGGGAAGCCGTTAAGGTAGCTGTGTACTTCCGCATTGTGTAAGTTAGTGTTGTAAAATGGCGGCAATTGTGTATGTGGTACGCGAGTGTGGATGATTATCGTCCTTATTAATAGTGTATCTTGGACCTCGTATGGCTTTTTCTGAAAATCTGTATGTGTTTTGTGTTTTTTTGGCGTCTTTAGACTGTTGTAGCCTCATTTTCGTTTTTTTCGGCTGCCATTTTTTCTTGTCGCTTAGGGGATTTTCGGGTGTCTAAACTCTTGAATTTGGACTTAAATGGAGGCGTAACTTCACTTGCAGAGGTCCTATTATCCCCCCTTGCTTTGGTTAAGCTTTTTGTGTGTTTCTTGTGTGCATTTATTGTGTTTTTGATGTTTTTATGTGCACAGGGTTTGGAAGCTAAGGTCATAAAGTCCCGCGGCTCATATTTGTGGATGTTAAGTCCGTATTGAGTCAGAGAGTATTTTCTATTTAGCTGAAATCTATTTCTCTAAACACCTTCCTGTGCAGTGAGTTTATGTAATAAATATTATAGCAAATCATATGATTCCAATATTACTTTGAAACACAATCATAACTCATAAGTGTGAAAAAGAAAAGATGAGTATTGTATTGTCCTCTTATCCACTGACTGCTGTGATATCTTCTAACACATTTTATACATTCACCCAATAACAACTGAATGTGTAATGTGCTCCTCAGGATTTTCTAAATACAACTAGGGATATTGAGAGATACCAATCCAAAGTTGGTTGGGTAAGAAAAGTCCAAGAGTGATGCTGCCACCACCATGTTTCACGGTGGGGATGGTGTTTTTTGGGTGATGTTATGTGCTGGGTTTGCGGCAGACATAGCGTTTTCTTTGATGGCCGAAAAGTTCACTTTTAGTCTCATTAGACCAGAGCACCTTCCTCCATACATTTTGGGAGTCTCCCACATGCCTTTTTGCAAATTCGAAACGTGCAATTTTATTTTTTGCTGAAAGTAATGGCTTTCTTCTTGCCACTCTGCCATAAAGCCCAACTCTATGGAGCGTACAGCTTATTGACGTCCTATGTACAGATACTCCAATCTTTTCTATGGAACTCTGCAGCTCCTCCAGGGTTACCTTAGGTAACTCCTTGCCCGGTCCATGAGTTTTGGTGGGCGGCCATCTCTTGGCAGGTTTGTTGTTGTGCCATGTTCTTTCATTTGGTTATGATAGATTTGATGGTGCTCCCGCGGATCATCAAAGATTTGGATATTTTTTTATAACCTTACCCTGACTTGTACTTCTCAACAACATCATCCCTTACTTGTTTGGAGAGTTATTTGGTCTTCATGGCAGTGTTTGGTTAGTGGTGATTCTTGCTTAGGTGTTGCAGCCTCTGGGGCCTTTCAAAAACGGTGTGTATATGTAATGACAGATCATGTGATACTTAGATTGCACACAGGTGGACATCATTTCACTAATTATGTGACTTCTGAAGGTAATTGGTTGCACCAGAGCTTTTTATGGACTTCATAACAAAGGGGGTGAATACATATGCACATGCCAATTTTCTGTTTTCTATTTCTAAAAAATAGTTTTATGTATATATTTTTCTCATTTCACTTCACCAACTTAGACTGTTGTGTTCTGATCCATCACTTAAAATTCAGATTAAAATAGGTAAAAATAGGTAAAATAGGTAAAAAGTCAATGGGGGTGGAATACTTTTGCAAGGCACTGCAACTTTTGCTGTAAGTATCTCATGTGCCCTGGGTCACATGATGCTACATAGGATGATGAGATATTCTGACCCACCTGTGGTCACTAATCATACAGACCCTGTGAGACCATGTGAGACCACCTGATGATCATTGGATGTTACTACAGAAGCACTGAGGTGTGATGGGTAGATTCCCTACTTAAGGGGAGATATACCTCAGATAGGGTGTACTTTGATTTTTACTTAATTAATTTTATTTTATTTTATATGCTGTATAAGATAAAAGTGATAAAAAAACATGACATTTATGCAAAATGTGTCAAAAATTCTATAGATGTTGGAAATCAATAAAAATCAAAGATTCAGGATATAGCAATGATTTTTATTTATTTTAATTATACTGTGGCTGCAATTTATATTATTAATAACAATAACTATTTTTATTATTGTTATTTTTTATTTATTTGTTTTTATGTGTTTCATATTTACACATTTATTCATAGAGATTAATTTAAGCAAAGCGCTTCCCAGTCCCAGGGGCCTATGTTCTTTCTGATACAGAGGTAGATATTCCTGTAATGTAGTGCAGCTACAAGAATTTAATAAAAATGAGTGTGAACAAACATATAAGATTTAATGACTAATGGGACAAGTCTGAAAATAATTAATGTCTCATAACACATTTGGTATGATTAGACAAATAGTTATATTAAGAATAAAAGTGAACAAATGTAAAAGGTAAAGAAAAAAAAATAATTTAATCATGTGGAATTAATGTATTAAAAAATGACCAGATAATAATAAATGAATAGATAACATGTTAATATTTGGAAATGTTACCAAGTCTGGGTAAGGACCTGTTTTTTTTAAAAAAAAAATTCAAATCAGGATCCACAGTATATGGCTGGGCTGACCCAGCAGCTGTAGCAGAAGTGTGGAGATGCTTTCTACTCTTGTCTGGATCAGAAACTTTGCTTAAACATTCTCTCTCGATTGTGACATTGACATATAAGATTTTATTTTTCTTTCTCGATCCAATCCACTGACAGTGTACTGGCAAATTGTAGAAATGGGTAGACTTTTCTATTTTTTTGTTCATAGTAGTTGGAATTCTGCTATTTAGGAAAGTATAATATGACAAAAACAGTTTTTACTTATTTACAATAGAGACATTTTGTGAAAGTTAGCTGGCTATTCCTTCTTATTTTTACTTTTTAGGTTAATAATTTTTCTTATGTTTTACTGTGATTGCAATTCAAGAGATACCTAAAACATGGTAAAACAGACAATAGTAAAGAGTATATCTGCAGGGAACACCAAAGTCCTATTAGCTATCATCCCTCCAGCAGTATTAGCTCATTATTTACAATATCTAACCTGGGCAATCACCCTTGGGTTACCCTAGGGCAGGCTTTAGTAAGTGACCTCTCCTTACCTGGGATGATTTTGCCGCCGGTTGCTTCTGAAGGGTCTCCAGGGCTCCCCCACTAAGGTCCCCAGTGTCGCTTCAACCAGTAACAAATGTTTTATATTTGTAAAGCGACCAAATGATCCCCCTTGATAGAGGTTTATCTTTACAAATTTTGGAGAATCAATTTAAGACCGGTGTCCCCTGTTTCTTGGTCAGGGAGTGTGTGAAATGCCTCAGCCTACAGTAATTGTAATGTTCTGACAGCGGTAGCTCATGCTTGTCCCTCAGTACCTCATAGGTGAGCATCTGGCCCTTTACTAACCAGTCTAAAAGTCTATCTATTTTCCTTGACCTCCACCAGTGTTGTGATGTTGTGCTCATGTATTTTGGGGCCTGAGGGTGGTCAAGAATTCGGGTCATTTGGGTGGATCCAGGGAACAAACCCGTGTGTTTCTTGTCCCATTTCCAGTATGATAGTGAGTGTCTGATTAGGTGGTTTGGCAAGTTTTTAAGGCTCTGAGGCAATTCTGATAGCCAAGCCACCTTGTCCCAAGTTAAGGGCCTTAAAGTGTGGTTCTCTAAATACACACAGGCTGGTTGATGACATATAGAATGTGCTATTGGGAGGAAAGATAGGTGACGGAACAGGTATTAAACTGATAGGAATAAGTAGTACAACTTAATACACCACTCCTATCTGGTGGCACCTTAGATTGCACGTGCAGTGCCCCAAATTCGAAGTAGGAGGTCCGACCAAGCATTTTTTTCCGTCCCTGTTCCAAAAATCCATGCCATATACACGTCCCCTGATAGGTAACGTAACAGGTATTAAACTGATAGGAATAAGTAGTAAAACTTAATACACCACTCCTATCTGGTGGCACCTTAGATTGCACGTGCAGTGCCCCAAATTCGAAGTAGGAGGTCCGACCAAGCATCTTTTTCCATCTCCCTGTTCCAAAAATCCATGCCATATACACGTAATAGTGGACGTAACAGGGATTAAACCGATAGGAATAGTACTACTTAACAGTACACACCTTATAATAACGCAGACAGAGGCAACGTGTATAATCTTCCATGCTGTGCAGTGGAAGCCCCCAGACTCTGACCTGTGTATAATATTCCATGCTGGGCAGTGGAAGCCCCCAGACTCTGACCTATGTAAAATATACCATGCTGGGCAGTGGAAGCCCACAGACTCTGACCTGTGTATAATATTCCATGCTGGGCAGTGGAAGCCCCCAGACTCTGACCTGTGTATAATATTCCATGCTGGGCAGTGGAAGCCCCCAGACTCTGACCTGTGTATAATATTCAATGCTGGGCAGTGGAAGCCCCCAGACTCTGACCTGTGTCTAATCTTCCATGCTGGGCAGTGGAAGCCCCCAGACTCTGACCTGTGTATAATCTTCCATGCTGGGCAGTGGAAGCCCCCAGACTCTGACCTGTGTATAATCTTCCATGCTCGGCAGTGGAAGCCCCCAGGCTCTGGGAGTCTGAAGAAGAGGAGTCAGAGGAGGAAGGTGGCTTTGAGGAGGTGGAAGACCAAACACAGCAGGCATCCCAGGGGGCTTGTTGTCCCCTTTCGGGGACCCTTGGTGGCTGGGTGGAGGAAGAGACCTTCAATGACATCAGTGAGGACAAGGAACGGGACATGGCTAGCTTGGTATCCAACCTTGTGCAAATGGGGAGTTTGCGGTTGTGCAAAGGGACTGTTTGCGGTTGTTAGGTGTGCATTAAACGGGGAGATTGGTCTGTTACTGTGAAGCGGGTGTAACCCTTACACTACCTGATCGATACAACATCATACCTGATGTTTTAAAGCATGTTATTCCAAACAATTTAGGAATGTCAGGTGATTTATGCCCTTTTTGGCTTAAAACCAGACTCTGCATCAACTATGTAATTTTCATTGGGAGTTTTGCCATTGATTCCCCTCCGGCATGCCACAGTCCAGGTGTTAGTCCCCTTGAAACAACTTTCCCATCACTATTGTGGCCACAAAGAGTCCCTGTGGGTTTTGAAATTCGCTTGCCCATTGAAGTCTATGGCGGTTCGCCAATGTTCGTCCGTTCGCGAACATTTGATGGAATTTGCGTCCGCTGTTCGCGAACTGAAAATTTTATGTTCGCGACATCACTAATGTATGACCCAAAAGTTCTATTACTGGCAATAGTGGATAAATACACAAGCCCTAAATATCACCAAATACTGGCCAGAGAGTTCACAATAGTTTAATCTAAAGAGCAGCTTAACAACCCCCAAATGGAAATGAAACCTATATATACCATATATGTACTAGAGTGTTTTAATTGTCCCCTATAATAGACATAAGGAGTTGGAATCATATTTTGTTCTGTAGACGCTATATAATAGTGTACCAAATAGCATTGGTGATCAAACTGTACCTGCTACAAAACTATCTGTACTGTATCCTGAGCCTGGGATTGAGATCTAAGGATTGGACATTGAGTACTTCCAGAGCTACCCTTTTTAATCCATACAGATACCTCATAACTTTGGGGTTATCACATGTGAGTAAAACACTATATGATTGATGTTTTTGACGTGATTATTATACACTCATGTTGCACTAGGAGGTGGCGCACTGTCTTTCCCCTACCCTTCTTATCATCTCTACCAGTTACTTGGTGGGAACGGTGTCCTGAGATGAAGTTGCGCACTTCTGGCATCTATATTGTGGTTCTGGACTTATATGGACGGATATTTACTCCAATTTTTATCTGTGTATCTTTCTAAAGGAACTGTATGTAGACATATCAAATATAGTTCATACATATATATGTATACACAGTAGGTAAACTTTAGAGCGCTTCTATTTTGTAGCAATTTAGTATATGTAAATTGCTTCTCTGTTTTCTGTCACCCTTTAAACTTAAAATATGTTTTAAATATATTAATGGGAAGAAGGCCAGGAAGTAAGTTATAGAAACATTACAATGTGACACAGGCCATCTGATAATTAGTGCCCAGGAAAAGGCAGATGAGCTAAATAGTTTCTTTTCTTCAGTATACACAAGGAAGGTACCAGTGGTTGGGACACTGCAACATAATGGGGCTGCACTACCTTCACCAAATAACTGGTTGATGCAGGAAGAAATCCAAAAGAGGTTGGAAAAAATAAATGTTAATAAAGCTCCAGATCTTGATGGAATACATCCACGGGTACGGAGGGAGATGGGCTCTGTTATGGCAAAACTATTATGTCTATTTTTTCAAGATTCACTTAACACTAGGGGCCTCATTCTATTATCGGCCGCAGCCGTTGCGGGGCCGCAAGGACCGGCCGCAAGCTATTCGGCTATTCTATTCCCTTACGGCCGGGGATTCCGGCAGGCTTGCGGCCGGTGCCTTGCTATCTCTTGCGGCCGATCGCGCCGGAGGAAAGCCTTTGATCTAAAACGGCCGCAAGAGATTTGCAATTCAATTGCTCCGGGAAACCTCTCTGCAAGGCTAAAAACGAGCCGCAGTTACTTGCAGGAAAAAGGTCTCGCTAGCACCAATTAAGCACATAAAATAGCTCAAATAAAGCCATCCTGCACTTTGAGAAGACTATAAAGTGATTTTAGGTGTTAGAAAAAATAGCACATAATTATCCTGTACTCAAATCCGTAAAATATTTAATTTTTAATATCCGTAAAATATCCATGTAAAAAGTCCAGAGTGCTTGGAGCACCTCAGACACACCCCCGCCGCAGCCGGCAAATAAACAGTTAATTTGAACTCGGGTTTGGGCAGATGTGCAAGCTTGAGAGTGGGTTCCTTTTAATCCTCATGTCCCCCAATATGATCCCTAGCATTTACAGAGCTGTACAGTGCAGGCTTGAATTTATTTTTCAGTTTTTATATTTCACAGATTACGGCCGGTTCCAAGATATGCGGCCGGCCGTAAAAGGAGATCCTTGCGGGGCCGTATAATAGAATCGCGAGTTAACTGAACCCCCGCAAGGAATCGCAGCCTTACGGCCGATTTACGGCCGATAATAGAATGAGGCCCTAGGTCTCTAACAGATGACTGGAGAAAGGTGAATTCTATATTTAAGAAAGGAGCAAGAACAAATCTGGGGAATTATAAACCAGTTAGTCTCACTTCATTAGTGGGAAAGCTTTAAGAAGGGTGAATAAGGCATACTATTCAGGAATATGTCTATTCAAACAGGATTATAGGTAGGAGGCAACATGTATTTATGAAGGATAGTGCATGTCAAACAAACCTAATTAGTTTCTATGAGGAGGTTAGTAGGAAGTTAGATCAAGGCAACTCAGTGGATGTAGTCTATTTGGATTTTGCAAAGGCTTTTGATACAGTGCCACATGGGGGCTGTTGAGCAAACTAAGGTATACAGGAATTGCCATAAATATTTGCTTATGAATTGAGAGCTGGCTAAAAGACAGGAAGCAAAGCGTTGTTGTAAATGGAACATACTCCAATTGGTCTAATGTGGTAAGTGGGGTTCCTCAGAACTCAGTATTAGGTCCCCTCCTTTTTAACATATTTATTAATGACTTAGAAGTAGGATTGGAGTGTGGTGTCTCCATTTGTGCTGATGACACAAAGTTGTGCAAGGTAATTAAATCAGAAAAGAATGTGCTTTCCATCCAAAGGGATTTGCATAAAATTGAGGAATGGGCATCTAAGTGGCAGATGAAATTTAATATAAATAAATAAAGTTATGCACCTGGGAAGGAAAAATAGCCATGCAATTTATAATCTTTATGGAGCAAATCTCGGGGTATCAGATGTTGAATGGGATTTGGGAGTGCTTGTGGACAATCCATCTATGTAAAGTGCTCAGTGGCAAGCAGTATCTGCAAAGGCAAGTACAACATTAGCATGTATTAAGAAGGGTATAGAAGCCAGGGAAGCAAATATAATTCTCCCACTATACAAATCCCTAGTACGCCCTCATTTGGAATATGGAGTATAATTTTGGGCACCACCACATAAAAAGGACATTTTAGAGCTGGAAAAAGTACAGAGAAGGGCAACAAAGCTAATAAAGGGAATGAAGGGGCTAAGTTTTGAAGAAAGACTAACCAAATTAAATATATTTACTCTAGAAAAAAGGCATCTAAAAGGGGATATGATTACCTTATATAAATATATCTAGGGTCAATAAAAGGCTTTGTCAAGGTAACTTTTTGTTCCAAGAGGGAGACATCCCTTGAGGTTAGATGTAAAAAGATTTCACCTTAGAGAAAGAAAAGGGTTATTCACAGTAAGGGTGGTTAATCTGTGGAATTCGCTACCAAAAGAGGTGGTAAAAGTGGATTCGATAGATAACTTTAAAAAGGGATTGGATATATTTTTTAAATAAAAAAGGGCATTAAGTGCTATCCTGGATAAATAGAGTGTTGATCCAGGGATGAATCCGATCACCATTATCTGGGGTCAGGAAGGAATTTTATATTTTTTTCCCTGTTGAGACAATTGGCAAACTTTTACTGTTTTTTTTCAGAGGAGATCTAAAAAGGTTGAACTTGATGGACTAAAGTATTTTTTCAACCTAAATTACTATGTAACTATGTAACATTTATGCTACTCTAATTGTTTGCCATTTTTGTACATAAGGTCCTTCTTTAGCAGGAATTTCACTTGTTTTTTTAATAGTTAGTTACCATTGAGATAACAAACGTTCACCTTCTTTAATTGAGGATACAAATGACTATTGATTGCCATGGGAGATAATGAGTCCAGCAGGAAAACCCCATCTATAAGGGATAGAATTCTCCTGCAGAACTTCAGTAATATCCCTGAACTATCTCCGTTTCATCACCGTCTCCACAGAGATATCCAAGAAAATCTGAAGATTTTCATATAGTATTTAATAATCACAGATTACTTGCTCGTCCTTTTCCAATATTCTTAGGACCTCATTCTTTTAACGGACGTAAAATGGCCGCAAAGCTGAGATTCCTTGTGGCCATCATACGGCCCTGTGTAGAGCTACTGCTACCCTGCTATTCAAATGGACGGCGCCGCAAGAATATACCCCTTACGGCCAGCCGCACATCATGCAATCGGCCGCAAGCGTTTTTCCCGCACCCGTAAATCTTGTTTTTTGGCCGCAAAGTCAGAAAACTGTAAATGCAAATATAAATACAAGATGGCACTGTAAAGCTCCATAAATGCTAGGCATCATAATGGGGAACATGAGGATTAATAGCAACACCCTCTCAAGCTTGCACATCGCCCAACTCCGATATATCATTTACGGTTTATTTTCCGTCCCGCGAGCTCGTCCTTGTTAAAACCCATACAGGTTTGGAGGTGGAGGGCCGCAAACTCAAAGCATTGTAGAAGCCAATATATATTCAATCCAAGACACTGCAAAGCACTGTAAATGATGGGGAACATAATGGGGGGGCATGAGGATTAATAGCAAAACATTCTGAAGCTTGCACATTGCCAAATTGTACTTTGATTTTAAAATCCGTCCAAGTCCCACGGACTTCAATGATCAAGCCCGTAGCTCGTTTATTCAAGCCAGTAGCTCCTTATTCAAGCCCGTGCAGGCTTGGAGGGCGCATGTCCTCCAAGCCCGTAGCTCGTTATTCAAACCCGTGCGGGCATGCATGATAGATAAAACACGAAGATTGAACATGAAGTTAAATATCTTTATTTGCAGATTTGAGAGTAGGGGAATGTTGAGCTATTAATTCTAAAACCAAACATCACTTTCACTTCTAATAAAAGTACAGGATGGCTTTTCTATGCTACGACTTGTAAGTAAGCCCTTTACGACCCGTGGGTCTATTTTACCCATTTACGGACTTGACGGAGACTAATCCCGCAGCCTTTGCGGGTCTGAGGTGCTCCAAGCCCTTGGGACTTTGTCCACGGACATTTTACATGAATTAAAATAAAAATGATTTTCAGATTTGAGTGTAGGGGAATGTTGTGCTATGAATGCTAACACCTCCAATCACTTCATAGTCTCATCAAAGTGCAGGATGGCTTTATTATGGCTTTATTATGTGCTTAATTGGTGCTAGCAGGACCTTTTTGGTGCAAGCAAGCTGCGGCTCGTTTTTGGTTTTAGATAATTACGGCCTTGGGTTTACATAGCATTTGAATACCAACCGGGGCTTTCTTGCGGCCGAAACTCTTGCGGCCGTGTAAGATCAAAGGCTTTCCTGCAGCGCGTGCGGCCGCAAGGGATAACAGGGCGCCGGCCACAAGCCTGCCGGAGCCCTCGGCCGCAAGGGAATAGAATAGGAAAATAGCCTGCGGCCGGTCCTTGCGACCACGCATCTCCTACGGCCGATAATAGAATGAGGCCCTAAGAGTTTAATAGTTAGATAAGTGAATAAATAATTTAGTTGAATAAAGAGCCAGTCACTTGCTTGGGAATATAAATCTTAGAGCAGCACAAGAATAATCATATATTTTGCTTCATTCAAATTCATAGATTTCTCTGATTACAGCAGACCTATCCTGACATGCAAAGTAGATTAAATACAGACACGACAAATGAGAGAAGCCGCGGACAGGATGCTGTATAAATGCACTGCTTAGTTTTATATTAATATACAGATAAAGATCTCAGAGCAAACAGACCACAGCATTGGGGGTCATTCTGCAACATTAATATTTTTTTCTGCATCTGAAAAAAAGAAAAATGCAGAAGGCCGACTTAGGTATCTTAGCTCTCACCATTCCCTCATTCTTTAGCGGCATTCCTCTCAATGCTTTTATTCTGATGGTCAGTATCAGATCCTGGATTATGCGAGGATATCAAAGTCCACCTGATCTCATCTTAACCATCCAAGGACTACTTAGCATCATTGCACAAACCTCACTATTCATTATGAATATTATAAAGATCTGGAATAACTATTTATTTTCATACAACCAACACTTTCTCTATACCATTGTGTGTGTATCAATCCTATCGATCACCTGGATCACTGCCTGGTTACGTACCTTCTACTGCATCAAGATTGTCACCTTCCAGCACCGTCTCCTCACGTACCTAAGGCTGAGATTTACCAATTTGCTCCCTTGGCTGCTCTCAGGATCCATTGTGTTATCCATTTGTCTCTTTACTCTTCTGTTTGTATTTACTGATCCTGCCATCAATTCAGCAAATTGCACAGCTTCCAGCAGAGAAGAAAATATTTTACTTATAAAAAATATATATATATTTGTGTATGGTGTAAACACAGGAGCTTCCATCCCATTGCTTCTGACTCTAATATCACTGGGATCGACCATCACCTCCCTCATCCTACACATCCTGAGACTGCACCGAGGACCATCCACCATTAGCTTCTCTCATGTGAAAGCTCATGTTCATGCAGCTATGACCATGACCCTACTGCTAACACTGCAAATAGTCTTCTACTTAGCAAATATGGGCTTAACATTCACTAATGATTATAATACCCCTGTTAGTTGGGTTTGCAATGTTTGTATATATTTGTTCTACCCCCTCCAGGCAATTACACTGATCTTTGGAAACAAGAATCTTAAGCAATCCTGTGGGATCTTCAGATGTCTTTGCAGAAGAGAAAGTTCACAAGTAAATGAATAATTAGAGCACTTATTGGGTGAGAATGTCTTAATATGCTCCTAGAAATGTGGCAATTTATAGCCCAGAAAAGGTTTTCTGTCACACAAATGGCCAACATTTAAATGAGATTGTCTTTAGTCTTTCCCTGCACTTGCCTTATTGTGCCTTTAAGAAATCAAAGAGAATAAGCAAATAAAATATCAATATAAACATTCATTTCACAAGACATGACAAATGTAAAGAATCAGTATTTTATTTTTACTTTATAGCAAATTATCAAGTTTGTTGTTCAAAACACCAAATAGAAAATATTCCCCGCAGTGATCCTTATAAAGGAGGTTTAGTCCCCCAGGCTCAGCGGCCAGAGCTCGGGATAATGTATATACTGTATGTGTATATGAGTTTTACTTAGGGAATGATATAGGTGGGAAATAACTATATATATTAATATTATATTATGTAGTGCAATGTTAATTATATAGTGCAGGGATATAATCCTAATGTGTAGGATTATATTTAAATATTGCTCGGATTTACTAGAAAAGTGTGTATGCAAATGAACTTGATATAACTATAAATATCACTAATTCTGCTTGTCAGAGGACACCCATTCTGGCTCTGTGACTACATCTAGCATGGTGGCCATGTGTGTATAATGGCAGTAGCCTGTTTAGGGGCCAGATTACAAGGGTCCAACGAGATCTCCCACAAGGCTCCCTCTTAGTGAGAGAAGTTCTTATGGCCAAGTTTACTGAGTTATTACCTACAGGATGTAATCAAGCCCTATATTGGGATTGTGGGGAGTGTTAGTAGAATTGCAGAAGTTAGGAAGTAATTACAGTTTTATTTTATACTAAGACTTTGGGAAACATTGTAGACATTGTACCTTCTACACAAGTCAATGAAGATGATTATCCATCTGAGATACCATGCTGGAAAAATGGCGAATAAGCTCTAACACATCTGTATATCTGACAAGCTGGGGGAATACATTACACATCTGTAATAAAAAGTACATCAGCAATGTCATATGAGAAAGTATGTGTCATCATTACAATATATGTTAGGCAGTATCCAGAGTCACACAAACGTCTTGGACACTACAAGCTAAATCTTGCAGGACCAGCTTCCAGACATTGATGAGAAGAAACTGAAACTAGACAGAGTGCACTAAAAGTTGAAAGACGTAATCATTCAAATCCATCACTATGGCCCAAGTACTAAGTATGCAAGTGATTCATTGAGTAATATATGGACAATTCCACCACAAACCTGTG
Organism: Discoglossus pictus; assembly: GCA_027410445.1. Lineage (NCBI taxonomy): Eukaryota > Metazoa > Chordata > Amphibia > Anura > Alytidae > Discoglossus > Discoglossus pictus. The sequence continues at coordinate 4,666,377 of JAPZIH010000013.1, read as the reverse complement.
ACTTAAACCCATGACAGAATCACTTCAACATACTACAATGGCGTACAAGTGGTGTCCACCTTTCACATGTGAATGTGTTTTATTCTCGCACTTCCTATCAGTAAGAGACCAATATTTTACTTGCCTTTCCACATACAAGCTGTGGCTTCACAATAAAACCCATGTTCTCCAAAAGCTCAGTTGTCTTTTCATTGCACGGGTACCCCCTCCAAAATCATAGGAATAACAGACCGGACTCTGCTTCAGAAGGTTCTGCTTGGGCTCATAACCCAAAGCATAGTCAGATATCTGTCTGATGACCCCAGCAGGAAATACTGCCTAATAGTCTCACTGAAAGCTGGCACTTGGGGGGTTAATGTTCCTGCTCAAATGCAGTTAATCTTCCTGCTGCGGTCAGACAAGCTACACATACTGGGAAGGTCTCTGCAAGCCGGGTCATACCAAGACAAGGTCATTATTTTTAAAGTTATGTGATTCCTGTGCATCCTCCAAAAGAAGGAATATTTCCTGTTTCAGGTTATGTTACACGGACCTCTATATTCTAACAATCCTAATACATAGAGCCAGACACAGTACTTCTCTTGCACTTACAGGCTTCCAATAAAATGAGGCTAAAAGAGCCTCATTCAATTAGTAGGCCGCAAGTTCTACGATATAGGCCAAAAGTCTACAGAACTGCTGCAAGCCCGAAGCGTCCATGAATTACGATGCTATTCAATTGGCCAAGCCCTCAAGTCCCGGCACGGTAGTTCACATCATAAACCATGCTATCGTACGTAGCATTTGCAGGTGTGAACATGACCATTTATGCAAGAATCGATATAACACGGAAACTGAACATGACATAAAGTATTTTTCGGGGCCAATTTGCGAGATTGAGAATGTTGTGTTATTATTTACATAAAAATAATCAATGTCTGAAACAACCCAGATAGTTCAAATGTAGTTGGCACGTTGTATTCCACAAAATTATAACTGAACAAATTTTCCTAACATAAAATATCACATATAGTTGTGAGCGTACGGGTCGTTGCTCACGCTTTTAACAAAATAAACCCAACCTCCCAGCCAACAAAAACCCAACAACGTCCCCGCAAATGCGGATCCTCGCGAAGCGAGGGTCCGCATTTGCGGTGGTGGGAGCATCCCAACATCGGCTGTGTTAACACACACATACACACACACACAACTTCATAACAAAAAAAACCTTAAAGTCGCCTCACACCCGCTTACACCCAGACACACAGACGCAAGACTTAACAAAAAAACAGTAAAAAAGGCCCCTCACACGCTCTTAACACACATACGCACGACTTAGAAACAAATACACTGCATCGTACACGTAAAAGCTAACTGCGTATATCGCAAAAAAATACGGCAACATCGCTACAAAATACGGCCGCATCGTAAAAAAATACGGCCGCGAAAGACCCATTCCAACCGCCGCGCATCAAAACATCACAAACACAAAAAATAAACACAACAAACACATAAAAAGCTTACTTACAGCACGGGGGGGGGGGGGGGCATCCGGCACCTCCAAAAGTTAATTTACACGTCCATTTAAGTCCAAAACAAAGAGTTTAAACGGCCGAAAATCGGCTAAGCGAGAGAAAAAATAACCGCCGAACAAAACGAAAACGAGGTTCCAGACGTAACTACACTACACTTACTCGCAATAATGAAACACATACTATGCGGAACGGATCACACTCATATTAAACACCATTTTAACCACTACTGCGCACAAAATGGCGGATGGAACGCAAATTGTAAGCTGGAACGCAAATAGCGCATGCGTATTGCGTTCTAACGGTCTAACTTTCCAGAATGTTCTACAAGTTTATAAATACTGCCTATTTGACAGAGAAAAATACATTTCTCCTCATGTGATGAACAGAGTGACTTCAGACATAACTGCTGCTAAAACTTGAGAAGACAATTCTTTACTAATTTAATACTTTACATTGTGCAAATTACAACTGAGAGGTAAGCTATAATATATTACATTTTATTATCAAGACAGGACATCAAAAAAAAATATAAGAAAAAGAGGTTTATGTATACTGACATGTGACATGCACATATATGCGTATAATGTATAGTGACATGTGACACGCACATTTATGTGTATAATGTATAGTGACATGTGACACGCACATTTATGTGTATTGCCCCTGCAACAAAATTATCTTAAAACAAACTAATTAAACAACTACATTTAAATTACATTAGAAAAAAATAAGTTGGGACTATTAAAATATGACTTATGTATACTGATATGTGACACGCACATATATGTATCATCTATAGTCACATTTCACACACACATTTATGTATGTTGGCCAAAAATAAAAATAAGGTTAATTTAACAATTAAAATATGATTCATGTATAGTGATATGTCACACGCACACAAAAAATTACTTTCAACTATGGAAATGTGCTTCATGTATGTGACATATGTGTGTAGCCCCCACCAGAAAATAATGTTAATTGAAAATAATTACAGAAGTATATTTACATGACATTAATTTACTGCAATTCAATAGATCACCTAAAGCTTAATCTTTCTACTTTTTTTAATATTCAAACAGACTCTGCATCAACAGCGTCACTCAACAATTTGCACCGTGCATTGTGAAGCACAATCCCTTTTAAAGAACACCAACAAAGAAGAAGAGGTAAGATACAAAAATACATTAAATGCTGAAAAGGCCATGCTTTGCTAAATAAAATAAAAAATATATATAATTCACTATTTCACTTTATTTTTCAAACAGACACTACAAGAAGACCGGCAGATTAAGATTGGCAGGAGGGGACCCTCTGTCATTCCACACTTCAATCAAGGTAAAGTATTACGTATAAAAAAGAACTGAACCATGAGCCTCATTCAATTGTGAGTTGACCAATTGAATAGGGCTCTATATAAGCACATAACAGATTTTTTAGACAGACATTTTTAGTTACTGAACTTCGATACTAAATCAAGGTCTTCACTAACTCAAAACTTCTGTCAAAAAATATGTTATGTGCTTATATAGAGCCCTATTCAGTTGGTCAAAACGCAATTGATTTAGGACCTAAATATGTTTAATGGCCGAGGGCCTCATTCATATGTGATTTGCCCATTTCAATAGGGCTCTATATAAGCACAGAGCATATTTTTTTACAGAAGTTTTTAGTTAGTGAAGACCTTGCTTTTGGATACAAGTTCACTAACTAAAAACTTCTGTAAAAAAAAGATGCTCTGTGCTCATATTGAGCCCAATTCTATTGCGAAAAACGAAATTCAATGAGGCCCTCACAATATAACAAATGCAGCAACCAAAGGCCCTTATTCAATTGATATTTTGGACAATTCAATAGGGCTCGAAATAAGCACATTTAGAACCCTATTGAATTGGCCAAACTGCAATTGAATGAGGGCCAAAGTATGCAACATATGGTACACACAAACTGGTACACACAAAACAGGATTGTAACAAACACATAGCAAACTAAATTCATATTCTTTTTCAATGTTTAACAACCTATAACCATTAGAAAAAACACTACATAAGTATAACAAAAGTGGTGCCCATCAATAGGATTGTACGAAAACTCACACAAACACATAGCAAACTACATTTAAATTCTTATTTAATGTTTAACAACCTATAAGCCTTAGAAAGAAGCCTAAATAAGCATACCAACATAGGTGCGCTCCAATAGGATTGTATGAAAACTCACACAAACACATAGCAAACTACATTTAGATTCTTATTTAATGTTTAACAACCTATAAGCCTTAGAAAGAAGCCTAAATAAGCATACCAACAGTGGTGCGCACCAAACAGGATTGTACGAAAACTCACACAAACACATAGCAAACTACATTTAAATTCTTATTTAATGTTTAACAACCTATAAGCCTTAGAAAGAAGCCTAAATAAGCATACCAACATTGGTTCGTACCAAACAGGATTGTACGAAAACTCACATAAACACATAGCAAACTAAATAAATATTCTTTTGCAATGTTTAGCAACCTATAAGACGTACAAAAAAGCCTACATAAGCATACCAACAGTGGTGCGCACCAAACAGGATTGTACGAAAACTCACACAAACACATACCAAACTACATTTATATTCTTATTTAATGTTTCACAATCTATAAGCCTTAGAAAAAACCCTAAATAAGCATACCAAAAGTGGTGGGCACCAAACAGGATTGTAGAAAAACACAGAAATAATGTCATTTTTTAGTTAATCCAAATACATTCAAATAAAATAACATTTTCATTTTTATTTTATAACAGATACTGTGTCAAGAACATCGGACCAGGAGTTTCAACTGAGGACCAGACCAGTGGACGAGGACTTTCAACAGAGGACCAGACCATTGGACGAGGACTTTCAACAGAGGACTACACCATCGGACGAGGACTTTCAACAGAGGACCAGACGATTGGACGAGGACTTTCAACACAGGACCAGACCATCAGACGAAGGCTTTCAACACAGGACCAACAAAGATTCTGCTTCAAATCAAACTTCAACCAAGGTACAGTATAACAAGTAAAAAAAGAGAAAAATTAATTAATATTCTTCTTTAATGTTTAACCACCTATAAGCCTTAGAAAAAAGCCTAAAGAAGCATACCAAAATTGTGGCGCACCAAAAAGGATTGTAGAAAAACACAGAAATAATGGCATTTTTTCATTAATACAAAGACATTCAAATAACATAACATTTTCATTTTTATTTTATAACAGATACTGCGTCAAGAACATCGGAACAGGAGTTGGAACTGAGGACTACACCATCGGACGAGGACTTTCAACACAGGACCAGACCATCGGATGAAGGCTTTCAACACAGGACCAACAAAGAATTTTGCTTGAAATCAAACTTCAACCAAGGTACAGTATAACAAGTAAAAAAAGAGAAAAAAAAAATAAATATCTTAGCTTTGCATCGATGTCAACAGAAAATAAAATTTAAAATAAACCAATGGTAACTATAACTGTTGAAAAAATATAACTAACACATTTTTCATCTATCTCTTATTTGTCTTTTAGGGCCAATAATCTTTAACAGTAAATACAAACTTCAATGTAAACTTAAAAAAATGTTTTGCATAGTCCAAAAAAGTCTAAAAACACAGAATCTATACAATTTGTCATTGTAACATTCCAGTCCTAAACCCTAATTTAATTGCCATTTGACAAATTGAATAGTGCTGTAAATAAGGACATAACATCTTTTTGAAAATACCTTTTTAGTTACTGAAACACTTGCTTTTGGATACATGTTTAATAAATAAAAACTTCTTTAAATAATTATCTGATGGCCTTATTTAGACTTTTATTCAATTGACCGCATTGAAATTCATTAAGTATAAAATGTAAACACACTGTTGATAACAATTTGTCATGAAAAACAACTTAACATCTCAAAATAAACTAATGATACATTATTTTATTTTTACAGATTAACATGGCTGATAACGAGAGTAAACAAGAAAAGAAAAGACGCCAAGCTAGAGAACGACGACAGAGAGCAGACAGCCAGCAGACACCGGAGAAGAAGGAAATTCGGCGAGAAAAAGAACGCAAAAGAATTGCAAGCAAAAGACTGTCACCTGCAGAAATTAAAGAGATGTCAAAAAAAGCAACAAAGAAAATAAAGCATTTACAACCTGTTGCTCAAACATCAGATGACATTTTACCAGAAAAAATACAACAGATAACAAAAAAAGCAACAAAAAAAACAAAGCATTTAGAACCGTTTCATGAAACATTATATGACATTTTACCTCAAACAATACAACATATACCAAGAAAAGCAACGAAAAAAACAAAGCATTTAGAACCTGTTGTTGAAACATTATATGACATTTCACCTGATGAATATGAAAGTCAAAATCCTATATGCTTTCCAAATTGTCCTCTACTCAAGTCTTTAGCAGTAGAGGTTCATAGTTGTGGGGACATGACTACTCAATGCCAGTTTTGTGAGGCTTATTATTTTAAACAGGAGAGACCCAGAGATGGCCAATTTATTAGTTGCTGTCAAAAAGGCAAGTTCAAACTTCCAGAAAACAATTTCCTCTCTATTTACAAAACATTATGACTGAACCTACTTTTCCAAACTACAACATTTTTAAAACAAAAATAAGATCCTACAATAGTGCCATATCCTTTGTATCCATGGGGGCAACATTAGCTGCTAATGTACCAGGACATGGTCCTTACTGTTTTAAAATCCAAGGACAAATTTATCTTCGCACTTCCCATTTACATCCAGAGGAAGGAAATCAAAGAAAATTCGCTCAACTATATGTCCTAGATACAATGGAAGCTGTTGACCAACGTGTGCAGATGGAAGAAAATAAAAAATGCTTACCCTTTGTTTTCATAGAGCTAAATAACATTATGGACAATAACCCCTACAGTAAAGCCTATAAAAAATTGGCAGAAGTAGAGAATGAACAACAACTTCATGCACAAAGACATCAATTACCAATGCCGAAGGTTAATATGGTGCTTAAAAGAGACAGACATACTGATAAACGTCGTTATAACTAGCCAACATCAAATGAGGTTGCAATGGTGTTTCAGAATGATGAAGGAGAACCACCATTTCAAAGAGACATTCGAATATATCCTAGAAATGAGGAGCAACCGTTTATTAATATGAGTATCTTAAGTCCAAATTTAGATCCAATGACATATCCCATCTTTTTCCCACACGGAGAAGCAGATTGGCAACCAAAATTAACTCTTCCCAGTTACCCAAATGCTAAAGCCAGAATCCGAAATAATGTTTCTATGCTTGAATTTAAAGTAGCTCAAATTGCCATTCGCAATGTATTTAATCTAATTTTATGTGGTGGGAAACTAACACAACAATGGATTATTGATTCATATTTGCAAGTTGAGGCAAATAATTTAAACTTTATCAAATATCAACAAGATAAACTCCGTGTAGAACAATATTCTGGATTAATGGACTATGTTGCTGACGTGGCTACAAGCAGAGACATGACAGCTGGCAAAGCCATCATTTTACCATCTTCCTTTCAAGGATCTCCTCGGAATATGAGAGAAAGATACAATGATGCTATGGCTATTGTCACTAAATTTGGCAAACCCGATTTATTTGTGACATTTACATGTAATCCACAATGGCCAGAAATTACACTAAATCTACTTCTTGGACAAACTGCTTCAGATCGACCAGATTTAGTAGCCAGAGTTTTTAAGATTAAATTAAATGAATTAATACGTGACTTCACTATAAATCAGTTATTTGGCAAATGTCTTGCTTATGTATATACCATTGAATTTAAAAAAAAGAGGCCTTCCACATGCACATCTTCTAATAATATTTCAAGAAAAAGATAAATTAGATACTTCGGACAAAGTGGATGCAGTCATTGTTGCTGAACTACCAGATCCAGAACTATATGGTAGACTATATAAGATTGTTACTCATCGCATGATTCATGGACCCTGTGGTGACCTTAATCCACAATCACCATGTATGGAAAATAATAAATATTCCAAAGAATTTCCAAAAGATTATAGAGACAAAACCTATGCCAATTGTGATGGCTATCCACTTTATAAAAGAAGAAAAGGAGATAGTGCCATTATTCGTGGAAAAAAAGTGGACAAAAGATATGTAGTACCCTACAATCCACATTTACTCATGAAGTACAACGCCCACATCAACGTAGAAGCCTGCACTTCCATCAAATCCATTAAATATGTCTACAAATATATTTACAAAGGTTACGATGCAGCTACTATAGTCGTCAAAAGTGCAGGCAACCCTGAAAGTAGTGAGTTAGTACATGATGAACTTGCATCTCATGTAGATGCTCGCTATGTCAGTGCGCCAGAAGCTATGTGGCGGCTTTTAAAATTTGAAATGCATGATAGATCACATGCAGTATATAGGTTAGCAGTACATTTGCCACAACGACATTTAGTCTATTTCCATGCTGGAAATGAAATGAATGCATTGGCCCAAAGTAAGGATCGTCACACTACACTAACTGCATGGTTTGCATTAAATTCCACTGATGCTGAAGCAACACAATACTTATATATTGAAATTCCATATCACTATGTTTTTGTGAATGGATTATGGAGACCAAGAAAAACCAGAGGCAATAAAATTATTCTAAGAATTTACACAGTCAGTCCAAGAGATGTTGAACGTTTTTGCTTACGCATATTACTTTTAAATGTTCCAGGAGCACAAAGTTTTGAACAATTAAGAACTGTTAATGACATTGTATATGAATCCTTCCATTTAGCTGCAAGACATAGAAACTTACTCGCTGATGATACAGAGTGGGAAAGATGTTTAGAAGAAGCAGCACAATGTCAAATGCCACGACAGATTAGAGAACAATTTGCTTTTATTTGTATCTTCTCAAATGCTCCAAATGCATTAGCTTTGTGGGAGACTTTTAAAAGTAATATGGCTGAAGACTTTATGCGACGATACAATGAACCGATTGCACACTTAAAAGCGTTAATGGAAATCCAAGAAGTCTTTTTAACTCATGGATTAAGTTGTGCAAGTTTTAATTTGCCTGATCCAGGTCTTATAGATGACATTAACTTTGAAGACTATGACATTCAACTACAAGAAGAAAGAACAGAAGAAAGACTTGCAACTTGAAATACACTACAATTGCAAGCATTTCATGCCATTAAAAATGCAATAGATGATGACATGGTGACAGAGCGTTATTTCTATCTTGATGGACCTGGCGGATCAGGAAAAACATATTTGTACAATTTATTAATGAGTTCAGTACGAGCACAAGGAAAAATAGCAATGGCGTTTGTCACTACTGGAATTGCTGCACTTTTATTAGAAGGTGGAAGAACTGTTCATAGTGGATTTAAACTGCCAGTGCCTATTTTAGAAAATTCTGTGTCAGATATTCGCATGACGTCCTTACAAGCAAAGAAATTGAAGAAATGTAAATTAATTATAATAGATGAGGCCACAATGATGTCATGCTATGCCCTCCAATGTATTGACCGTTTGCTTCGTGAAGTCATGGATAATATTTTTCCATTTGGTGGAAAGGTAATGTTGTTGGGTGGCGATTTTAGACAAACATTACCTGTCGTTGTACATGGAAATCGAACTGACATTATCGAAACATGTATAAAGTCAAGTACAGTATGGAAACATTTTACCCATCTTCAACTGCAACAAAATATGAGATCAGAAGGCCAAACTGATTTCAATGATTGGCTTATTAAAATTGGAGAAGGCAGAACAGAAAAAATACTACATTTACCTGACGACACTGTAGAGATCCCACCTCACATGATTTGTCAACAAGATATTATATAGGTTATATTTGAAGGGAGCATAAATAACGAAGAATATTCCGAGCTTGCCAACCAAGTTATACTGACGTGTAAAAATAAAGATGCATTAATACTCAATAATGAAATCTTAAAAAAAATTAATGCACCAGAAAGAAATTATCACAGTGCTGATTCTGTACTTGCTGATGACAATGAAAGTCAGGCAAATTTTTCAACTGAATTCATAAACTCTTTAACTCCTTCTGGAATGCCACCACATATTTTGCAGCTAAAGAAAGGTGCAATTATCATGTTACTGCGAAATATGAACCCCAAAAAAGGCCTATGCTATGGCACAAGATTAATTGTTCAACAATAAAGGACCATTTTATAGATGCTGAAATTTTAACTGGGACTCATAAAGGAGAGAGAGTTTTCATACCAAGAATAGATTTAGCACCAAGTGAAAGTAGTCTCCCTTTTATACTTCAAAGAAGACAATTTCCCATTATTATGGCATTTGCCATGACCATTAATAAATCACAAGGTCAAACTTTCAAATCTGTGGGTATTTTCTTGGAAGAACCAGTTTTTGCACATGGTCAATTGTACGTTGCGTTGTCACGGTGCAAAAATCCACAGGCAATTAAAGTTTACATTGAAAAAAATGAAAGTCAAGGTGATTTATTAGAAGATGGACGTATTTTTACTAAAAACATTGTCTACTATGAAGTACTATAACTTTGCAGGATACAAATTAAAGATGCCAACATTTTTTAAAAGCATTCCAAAATACATATCAATTGGTTGTTTAATTCAGTCATAATTAATGAAATTACTTTTTATGAATGATTCACCTCACAAAATACTTGCCTTGCATTGTTAGTAAAAATTATGTTAAAATGTTAAGTCACTATGTTAATGTTTCTAATGTTACAAGTTTAAAATATATATTTTCAAGTTATTTCATTCAACAGATTACAAAGTGGATGTTAAGAGGTCAAGCACCTTTTAAGTCACAATGTAAATATTGTCTGTTATCTTAAGATTACTAACTACATTAATGTTTATCGCCAGTTTATGTGCTCAGTAATGAATTACTTTAATTACGTACGTTTTAAGGAGAGTTTTACTGTATGCCTTCCTCTACATTCAATGTATATTCAAGTTAACAATTATTGTGATAGAAATTGCATGTTAATACTGATTAATTTAAAGGTCAATTGTTTTTACATTTAAATGTTAATACTTTTAATAAAAAATTAGGTTACAAAATGTATTCACTATGTTCCTGTTTATAATGTTCAAAATTATACCAATGTTTTGTCAACTTCTAAGCTTACATAAAAAATAAAGTTCAAGTTTCAAAATATATACTTTGAAGGTTATTGCTTACATATATTTTAAACTTCATGTTAAAATTCGCAACGTTTCAAGAAGGCTTTTTACTTTTTGCTTTCCTATTCATTCAATGTATATTAAAGTTAACAATTCTTCAGATACAAATTACATTTTAAAAAACCATTACATCAACATTTTACAAAAATACACGTTCATATTAAAATACTTACACGTGTCAAAAATATATGTTAATAACTAAACAACTTGACAAACATATACATCACATTGCCGTCATTTTTTGACGGGCAAGTCGCTAGTATGTTATAATGTGTAAGAGTTACGTTCCCCCTTATGTTAATACTGGAATTTTGCATGCTTCTTTATTTTTCTGGGTAACCAAAGGCATTTTTACTTTGTCATAACTTACATTGCATTGTTATATTATGTATTTAGGGGTATAGGTGACAGATTAATTATTATTAGTAATTATTTTTTTACCTTCACAGTTGATGACTAATATTTTGGATTTACATTTAATGCTGATACCCACACACCCATATTAATGGTCACCTGTAGCTCTTATGTCCCATGTTTAAGTTGAAACCCAGAATTGGCCTGTGTATTCAGTATATATATATATATATTGTTTTGTATAGAGTAGTTAGCTACAACAATCATTACATGGTGGGCAGAAGAGTGATAGCAGCCCTGAAGCGCACAGAGTACAGTAGTAAAGAAAATGAATAATACATTTGTAATTCTATTTGCATGTCTTAAAATACGGTAAAAACATTTTTACTGCTCAGATTTACTAGAAATACAGTCATTGCACTGCATGTTGAGACACTGGGACGTGCAAATGAGAACACGATGTATTCTCACTCTATTATTCCAAAATCAATATATATATATATATATATATATATATATATATATATATATAGCTCCTTTTAAGCATATGCTCACCACATTAAACAGTTTTAAGCTTGGCCCAGGATGGATTATGCACAAACCAGAAAACCTACGCACAGACACTGTTTTGTGGTTACTGTATATGCTTTAAATTGGAATTCCCCAACAGTCATATCATGCAATGATGTACCAAAAGAAGACATTATGCCTTGACAACGAGAGGTGTTGTTTTGCTATGTATTTGTTGTAAGATAATATCTCCATCAGGAAGGAGAGTCTCGGGTACTTCCCTGTGGCCTGAGGCATTCAGGCACTCGTATGGTGGAAACTGTGGCCCACGATTCCGTGTAAACCTAAACACAGGTACCTTATACACTCTAAACGCAACAGCCAGGCACTACCTGTAACTGATGTTACTTTAGTAACTTATTGTTACAATTTTTCTGCTGTTTGACACACATGTGTATATATATATATGTATTTTTCTTTAAATACTTTTTTGATGCCGATCACATCTATTGCTTTTGGCCATATAGGATCATATTCTTCTTTTTAAATTAAATTATTAAACTGGATTTACAAGCCTAATAATGAGGATAACCAAACACACACATCTAGTGTTAAGTATTAACTATAGAGTTTTGGTTTAAGACCTCCTCCTCCCTATTCCATTATTATCATTATTTTCTTATTTTAGTCTTTTAGTTTAATACACAATATGGTATTATGGTATACACTTTATGGTATATAATTATGTCACATGTACTTTTTTGTATATTTTTCATAACACAACATACATATAATTTCTAATAATTGCTTGACACTCTTGGATTCTCAAGTCCAATACCACTTAAACAAGGAGTTTTCTTCCTTGTATCTTTTTCAATTTGTTACATCTACATCTGTAACTGTATCATCTGCACTTGCACACTATTGACACTTTTTCTAACTCTACACTTATTACTTTTATCTTTAGTTAGATTTCTGGTTAAATGGCTTAATAAGAGGAGTTCCATTTACCCATCTATACATACCTCTTTATAGATATCTTAGATTTTTCACTTTAACATTGAGACTATTTATAATATAACCATCTCTTGTTACTCTAAGTGGAGGTTTTTGTAACATAGTGACTATATATTAAATATATATTTTTTTCTGATCCTATATCAACGGCTATTTTAGATATCTATATTGCTACTTTTTGTAGATCATTGATACCTAATTTTTTCCTGTGATATAATTTGTTTTTTGTTATAATTACTTAAGGTGTTAAGCACAAAGGAGACCTGAAACCTAGAGCTCCACACCTTATTGACCATTTATTTTTATTTTTGGTTGATAATTTGCTCATATATATATATATATATATATATACATATTTTTTTTTTTTTTTTAAAGATCACTTTGAATATCTTGTGGAGATCCCAGCTAAAGGACTTCTGACTTTTTTTTATTAACTACGTATCCAGAGAAAGTAGAAAATTCTTCAATAAATTATATGTTTTTTGCATAATTTATATCAGATAATTTATAAACAAAAGCAATCATCAGCATCTAGGGCGAAATTAATCTGTCTACCACCTAGAGTGATATCTTCAAAAATATCTTGAAGTTTACATGGATAAGGTTATATTGCCATATCGAACAAGAGGGGAGAAAAGGGACACCCATTTCTAGTACCATTCTGTAATACAAAATAATGAGATTGTGTATGATTAATTATAATAGAAGCCATGGGATTGGAATGTATTGTTTTTATAATCTGTCACAAATTACCATGAATGCCAAATGTATTAAATTAAGTTATCAAGTGAGCCCAACCAATACAATTGAAATAGGTTTATAATCTTCAATATTTTGATATACTCTAATATAAGCCTCCGAAAAATATCTCAACATAGGTAATTGTTCTATAAAATAATCATTCATTAGATTTGGTAAGTTTGATGCAATTTATTCTAGAATGATTTTATAAAATTAGTTTAAAAAACCATCTGGTCCAGCTGATTTTCTTTTTAGGTAATTGTTTACTCTAGATAATCCATGTTGTGAGAATTGGATATGTAACTTATCCAATTATATGTGGGTCAAATCTACTTAAACATATACGGACAATTCTTATTAGATATGCCTCACAGGATAAAACTAGTTATCCAACAAGTTTACCCTTTAGAAATCAATCCACTTTGCTAATGATTTTCTTTCATAAAAGAAGATAATAAATTAGTTAAGCCCAATTATTTATTTTTTGCTTAAATTAATTAATGCATATATTTTTGTAAATGTAATAACTTGACAAATCATCAATATTAACATGTGCAACCAATAATGTTATGCTTAATGTTGATCATCATTGATGAGAAATCAGAAGTCCATCCATCCACATTTTTGGATCTCAGCCTACATTATTTGCATGAGTTGCATTTTCTCATTTGCATTTGCTGTGATTAGATTTGTTCAGAACAAAGTAAACAAAATTAACCAACTCTTGTCAGACAAAAGGATTTGGTGTATGCAACAACTTTATTACCATCAAGATAAAAGAACTAGTAAATTATTGGCATACAAAATTAAACAGAAATCTTTAGGGAGAAGAATTGATTATATAATGAACAACAGCCAACCTACGATGTGCCCTGAGGAGATCGCCAATTTGTTTGCCAACTATTACAATAACCATTATAATCTATCTAAGGACAGTGGTTTCCACAAACCGTCATTGCAAATTCAATCCTTTCTGGATCAATTTAAGCTCCCCGGTGTTTCCCAAGAGGAACTAGATGAATTGACCACCCCTATTTCTGTTCAGGAAGTTAGGGAGGTAATCTCTAAGTTAAAATATTATACCACACCTGGCCCTGATGAATTCAGCAATTTTTTCTTTAAAAAAAATTCCTCAACACTATGTATTCACCTTACGAATGTATTTAATTAAATCAAGACGGAAGGGGTTATCTCTCCAGAAATGGTTGATGCTAGTATAATTATGATTCCCACACCTAAACAAGATCCACATTTTTGCTCCAGCTATAGACATATATCATTATTGAATGTAGATTGTAGCGGAACCCATCACTGTTTTACCCTGTTTTATGATTATTTAATTCTTGGTTAAAATATGATCCTACAATATGTTTGCTGTTTGATGCTCTGCAGAATATTAGCCAGACTTTTGCAGACCTAGGCTAATAGATAATCCTATTACAGAGATTCAAGAGATAAGAAAGTTGTAAAGGAGCCTTGCATTTTCCAAAGTGTTTTAATTCTCTGATAAGAACAAAGAGGTGTAATTGAATCAATGTCTGATTGTATCAAAGTTGCCAGGGAGGTGTGACCCACCTATTGTTCTCTTTATGGGTATTGTGCAGCCAAATATGGGCATGTGTATTGCCTGTGGGAAGAGATGTATAAATATTTCTGCAATAACAAAATAAAGTCAGTATTCATTTGACTCCCAAATTGTGTGTTGTCCAATATGGGAGGTCGGGAATAGTGAAACTGTAGTGCCTCGTGGGTATTTTATCGTATACCAGCGGAGATTTTGGACTGCGTGTTCCTGCTCCGTTACATTTGTTGGCAAGTGGTGGAATTGTTCCCACGGTCAGAAGGACAGCTACAGGAGACACCATTCCGTGGAGTACAAATTGAGGGCAACGCTAGTATCCGTACAGCGCCCCTGGCTACAGCAGGATGGAACCGGCTAGTTTTTGGACAGCGTTCCATGATGAGGATGAGAAGGAGGCCGCAGACTACAGGGAGACAGACAGAATGGAACTCTGGTATGATGCCCTGCAAGATGCCCAATGGCGGCGAGGGGAGAGTCTCCCCAGTGATGAGCAGCGGCTACAGAAGCGTGTGGCGATGCGGATGTATCTATTGGGAGAGCAGCCCCTGGATGAGTGGGTGACAAGACTAGAGACCCTGGTATGGCGAGAGATCTGGCTAGACAACGCATACCAGGCCCTCTGGTGGTATACCGTTCGACTTACCCCCTGGACGGCTGAACACGACTTACCGGAGGGGGATGATTATGATGGCCCGGGTTTATTATGGGATGCCTTGGAGGACGATATTGATCTTGGCAGCACGGAGGGGTCTAGGTTTTGGGACATCTACGACTACCGGATGGGCATGTATGTCTGGGATGACGAAGGCGAGGTGAGCAAAGACATGACCCACCTGGTAACGAGAGAGTGGGAGCTGGAGCAGGACTACCAACACCTGCTCAGCCTTGTGCAGCCCCAACCTACTCGACAAGCAGAACCAGACTTCATTGACTGGTCCTGGGATGACCTCCAGATGGCAGGTAGAGATGGGACCGAGGTCTCTCTACCGGCCCTCCAGGGGGCAGAAGGTGTCGTCCTTTCCCCCCAGCGGCAGTGTGAACCCCAGGGGGCAGAAGGTGTCGTCCTTCCCCCTCAGCGGCAGTGTGAACCCCAGGGGGCAGAAGGTGCCGTCCTTTCCCCCCAGCGGCAGTGTGAACCCCAGGGGGCAGAAGGTGTCGTCCTTCCCCCTCAGCGGCAGTGTGAACCCCAGGGGGCAGAAGGTGTCGTCCTTTCCCCCCAGCGGCAGTGTGAACCCCAGGGGGCAGAAGGTGTCGTCCTTTCCCCCCAGCGGCAGTGTGAACCCCAGGGGGCAGAAGGTGTCGTCCTTCCCCCCCAGCGGCAGTGTGAACCCCAGGGGGCAGAAGGTGTCGTCCTTTCCCCCCAGCGGCAGTGTGTACCCCAGGGAGCAGAAGGTGTCGACCTTCCTCCACAGCGGCAGTGTGAACCCCAGGGGGCAGAAGGTGTCGTCCTTCCCCCTCAGCGGCAGTGTGAACCCCAGGGGGCAGAAGGTGTCGTCCTTCCCCCCCAGCGGCAGTGTGTACCCCAGGGAGCAGAAGGTGTCGACCTTCCTCCACAGCGTCAGTGGGTACTCCAGGGGGCCAAAGGTGTCGTCCTTCCCCCTCAGTGGCAGTGTGAAACACAGGGGGCAGAAGGTGTCATCCTTCCCCCCCAGCGACAGTTTACCCTAACCAGGGGAGACACCAATCTCCCAGACGGCGCAGATGGGACCGTGGTCTCTGCGCCCACAGCTTGTCCAGATCCCCAACTACCGTCACTGGGACAACCGGAGGAGGGGGTAAGTACAAACTCCCCTCCCCAGCTAACTTCTAATGTGGCCCCAGGGTTAACAGAGGAAATGTTAACCCCCACTGACCCCCACGTTTCCCTGGCTACTGAGCCGGAATATGTCCCAAGTACCCCAGCAGAAGAGCTGACAGCGGGGCAGAGTGCAGTCGGCCTCTGCCCTCCCTTTGTCCCTGGTACAGAGCAGGAGGTCCTGCAGGTTATACCAGCAGAAGAGCTGGCATCAGGGCAGAGTGCCACTGGCCTCTGCCCCTCAAGTCCCCTCAGCGTGTTGCCCCCTCACCACAGCAAAATATCCAGGTGCCTGGTTAGACTTCCCCCCAAAGGAGAGATGTGTGACGAAGTGCCCTTCGCCACCTTGGCTTGGAGAGGACTGTTTGCCAGCCTCCTGCCCTGCGACTATGGCCCTGGTACATATTGCCCTTTGGAACCAGTGTTCGGCCATACCAGAGTGTAAGTCACTCATTCCGGCCCTTTACATACAGGGGGGTCATTCTGTACTTGCCCTGTGTGAACCATGATACCCCAGATAACTGTGCCATGAAGCCCATTCATATAATGAAAGACTATGGGAAAGACTTTAGCTACATGGCAATTGAACTGTGTGAAGAGGATCTGAGCGCTATTCGGTGGTTTTGTGCGCTCAGATCCCAGCTATCTGGGGATATGGGAAATGTGAATAAATGTGAATTGCAGTAATGCTGATGGGTTGTCAAACTAGAGAATTGACCAACAAATACTTTTGTCCGGACATCCCCAGGCCGATCCGTTGGGATCAGACCGTGTATGCCGGCTTATGGTCACGGGGGAGGTGTGTAGCGGAACCCATCACTGTTTTACCCTGTTTTATGATTATTTAATTCTTGGTTAAAATATGATCCTACAATATGTTTGCTGTTTGATGCTCTGCAGAATATTAGCCAGACTTTTGCAGACCTAGGCTAATAGATAATCCTATTACAGAGATTCAAGAGATAAGAAAGTTGTAAAGGAGCCTTGCATTTTCCAAAGTGTTTTAATTCTCTGATAAGAACAAAGAGGTGTAATTGAATCAATGTCTGATTGTATCAAAGTTGCCAGGGAGGTGTGACCCACCTATTGTTCTCTTTATGGGTATTGTGCAGCCAAATATGGGCATGTGTATTGCCTGTGGGAAGAGATGTATAAATATTTCTGCAATAACAAAATAAAGTCAGTATTCATTTGACTCCCAAATTGTGTGTCGTCCAATATGGGAGGTCGGGAATGGTGAAACTGTAGTGCCTCGTGGGTATTTTATCGTATACCAGCGGAGATTTTGGACTGCGTGTTCCTGCTCCGTTACATAGATGTTAAGTTATACTCTAAAATCCTGTCGATTAGGCTTCAAAAGATTATTCATAAACTGATAGACATTGATCAGCTGGGTTTTATTTCCGGCCGATCTGGTTTGGATAATTTTAGAAAACTATCCAATTTGATCTGTTATTCAAGAGCGATAAAGTTCCCACCCTATTTCTCTCATTAGATGATGAAAAGGCTTTTTATAGGGTAGGGTGGGATTATATGGATCTTACTTTGAGGAAATTTGGTTTGGGAAATTTTGGTTCTCACGCGATAGGGGCTTTATATAAATCCCCATCTGCATCCGTATCTAATTTTGGTTTCCACTCTCGTTCTTTTGGGATATCAAATGGAACTCGGCAAGGGTGTCCTCTCTCTCCCATCCTATTTGCTTTTCTGATAGAGCCATTGGCAGTAGCCATCAGATCTAATCTAGCCATTCGTGGCAGTAGGTTGGGCGAGAGAGAACACAAAATATCTCTTTTTGATGATAACATAGTCCTATCTATTACATGCCCTGGTGAATCTTTGAAAGTCTTGATGTTATTGTTTAATGAATACAGTTTAATATCAAATTACAAACTTAATTTACAAAAATCGGATACTTTAGCGATAAATATCTCTGAAAACAGCAGAGGATCTTTAAGGGAAGCTTACCCATTCAACTGGAACTCCAACTCTTTTACTCATCTGGGTATTATTTTTGTAGAAAAGTTAAAAAATATGATTAAAATTAACTATAATGCCCTCTATAGTAAATGGGTAAGCATTTTAAACGGTTGGAAAGGAGTTCAAGCATCCTTCAGTGGAAGAATTGCCATTATTAAAATGGCGCTTTTTCCTAGATTTAATTATCTCACTAGCTGTATACCAATTAGAATTTCTCAGTATCAGGTTAAAAAATGTCAATCTGTTATAGATAAATTCATCCATTCCTCAAAACATATTAGACTTAAGAGATTAACTCTTACTAGAGTATTCTCTCAGGGAGGATTGTCTTATCCTATGTTGCAATTATACCATGATGCCAATATGCTGACACATGCACTAAAATGGCTTAATTCAAGTGGGTCCTATGTTTGGTCTCAAATTGAGAAAGCTTTGGTTCCTTGTATAGATCTTAAATTCTTATTTTTTATGGTCTACAAGATATCTAAGGATCTCTTAGATGGCTCTCAAATTGTTAAAAATATTATAAATAAAATAAATATTATAAATAATAAATATCAGCTAATTCCCACCACTAGCATTTTAATTCAAAATCTCCCAGGCCTCACATTTCATAAGCTCGGTTTGTGTTCTGAGATAGAACTAATAACACTATATATAAAAGATTTATATTATGAGGGCCGTCTTCTTTCTCTAGATCAACTTTTTTCCAACTATGGGCTTCCTTCTAACTGTTGGCTAAAAGTCAAAAAACTCTCAACGCTTTTATCCGCACCTTATCCACCAACACGGCTGAGGGTTGCTTGACATCTCTGGAAAAACTTATTAATTCTAACAATTATAGCTGTTTATTATATAAATGCTATAATATTATAGGGAGGCCCTTGGTGCTTAATAAAACATTGGGTATGGAAAACTGGGAAAGAGATCTTGGTATCTCCTTCCCTTGGGTGATATGGGAATCCTCACTGTATGGGACCAACAAGTTCGTTAAACACCCTTCTGATAGAGAACTCCACATTAAACTGTTAAACAGGTGGTACATGGTGCCTTCTCAAATTTACCAATTTTCACACAATCTTCAAGACAGTATGTGTTGCAGACAATGTGGCATATATGGTGATTTTCTTCATACATTTTGGGACTGCCCATTAATTAAACCCTTGTGGTTTGAAGGTTTCGAGTTTATTCAACGTTCCATAGAATTTAAACCTCCCTTTCTACCTCAATGTAGCTTGTTGCATATTTTCCCAAAGCCGATAAATTTAGACAAGAAAGCTTTTATTATTTTAATTTGTACGGCAATAAAAAGATCAATTATTTCTCGATGGAAATCTAATAAAATTCCTACGTGGAATGAAATTTTATTAATGATTCAACAAGTAAGAGAGCTACAAACCAATTGTGAAGATATAAGCACTTCCCGCAATAACTCTTTAAAGTGGAAAATCTAGGACTCTATCCATAAAGGGGTTTCTTAAATTTTTATACATTAATTTCTGTTATTTCTTGCGTAAAGGAAATTTTTGCTGTTCCCGGCTTGTTTTTTTAATTGAATTACCTTGTATTTTCTCTCTCGCCTGTGCCGGGTTTTTCTTTTTTTGTTTTTTTGCTGTTCTTTTCTGCTTTTTACTATCAATCATCTTTGTCAATTTAAAATTCAATATCGTGATCACTCAAATGAATGTGTATGTATGTTGAGTGAATGTTTTTTTTGTTAGATGTTATATCATATGTAGTTTATGCTTTCTCTTTTCTTGTTGTCTATCTCAATGTACTATGTTATTAACTCTAATTATGATGTCTATGATATTTATATGGTGCATTGTTATATTTTTTGTAAAACTAATAAATACTAAGGGCTCTAAATAAGCACATAATATATTTTTTTGAAAGAAGTTTTTAGTTAGTAAACATCTATCCAAAAACAAGGTTTTCACTAACTTAAAACTTCTTTAAAAAATATATGCTATGTGCTTATTTAGAGCCCTATTCAATTGGCCAAATCACAATTGAAAGATTTGTTCAAAACAGTGCATATTTTGTAATCACCAAAATTAACCCCATATCAGTAAGAATTTGTGCCCCTAGTAGACCATTCTTCTGACCTTAAGCTAACGTTTAAGCTTGATTGGTACCTTTAGGTTGCCTTCACCATAGGTTACCTACTTCTTTCTTGGGGCCTACATTAAATACATATGCTACACTACATATACATAGAATACTTTTTATCCTTCCCACCCGTATAATATGGAACACTTTACTGTGTATTATTAGATGCTCCCATTTATTTTACTTCTTTACAATTTTGTTTCAGAATACCTTTATGCAGAGATACTTACAACACAGCCACCAAATATCTACCATTTACAGTTCAAAGAAGACCATATATTTTGACTGATCACCAAGAGTGTTTTAAAACCCAGTGAAATGTGTAAGATTTTATTGCGAAGATCTATTGTACCTTTACAGTCAATAAAAAAGATTTTCAATATTAAATTTCTATAAAAATTGCCCATGTCTAGCAAGCAACATGTGGTGTGCAAATCCAGTGAAACTGTTAAAGGTGGTCATTGCGAGCCCCGCTATGAGTGACAAAGTTATGGACTTGCGCATGCGCGCATTTGCGGACTTGCACATGTGGAAAGTAGAGGGGGGGAGAGGCTCACAATGAGCACTGAATGTACTCATTGTGAGGCCTGCGATGAGCACCAAAGGCATTCATCGCGAGGCCAGCAAGTGAGAGGGGGAGAGAACCTTGCAATGTGTGGCAATTAGCACTGCCAGGCTTCAAATTGTATTGCCCTCATTTTTGATGGCCAAGTCACTAGTACATACATATTAGAGGTAAGACTCTTAGTTTTCTTATTACTGAAATGATATTGTTAGTTTAAGGTACAACTACATACAGCATCTTTGCTTACCAGCATACAATAATTCAACATTTAATATTATTATGAAGTCTTATCCAATAAGCAGTATTTTGTGGCCCATGTTGAATTATCCACAGGGGACTACAGTAGTCCCCATGTTCAGCCTATTACGATCGGTAGCGATCCTGAGGATGACTTAAGGGATACTGGTCCCTTAAAACTAGTTTAAGTTTGAGGTAAAACAGGAATGGGAGTTAGGGCATTGACTTAGGAGAAAGGACCTTATGGGCATAGGTATAATTGGGAGGGTGACCTCTTGTATAGAGTGTTCAATACACAGAAGGATGAGGAGCCTTGACTACGACAGCTGGTAATTCTCAAGCGATACCAGGCAACCCTGCGAGACATTGCCCATGACATACTCTTAGCACACCAACAGGGCAATTGCCACACTTGCCAATGCCTTTTATAGGCCCAGAGACTCACAATATGTCACTAGATTCTGTGACTTGTGTCATACTTGTCAGCACTTTTGTCGCTGCAGAAATGAGTCTCAGACTCCCTTGCAAGCAAGAAATGTCCTTCCACTGAGTGGCTGTAAATATTATTAACCTCTTTGTGGCAGAAGTGTGGAGTTTACTCCCTCTCATCCTTAGACCAATGGATTGTGTGATAGGCTCATGGGCACCCTGAAGGATATGATTAAAGCCTTTATAGACCAGGAGAAAGATTAGGAACATTTATTCCCCACCTCATCTTTGCCTGCAGAAAGGTTCCTCAAGAGTTCACAGGGTTCTCCCCCTTTGAACTGTTGAATGGATGGCGAGTGAGAGGGCCATTGGACCTCTTATTGGAGTTTAGAGAAATATTCCACCAGGGAGAGGAACTCCCCATAGTGCCATATGTACTGTGTATTAGTAATAGGTTGGAGACACTGACTGAGCTAGCCAAAGTACATATTTTGACATGGCAGTTACAAGCATCAGGTTTTGATAACACTGGTCTCTCGCTCACAGGAACAAGCACTAAGGTTGTAAGTGATTTTTTTAATCAGGTTTTTATCCAGATACCTATTGCATATTTAGACATGCATATATTTAAGTAAGTGAGCAATTTAAGTTCTTTTTATAACATACGGATTCTGACGTCGATTTGGTTGCAAAACTGGGCATTTACAGACATGCTTTTAGTTTTTATTCATTTAATTGTATTTTACTATGTTTTAATTATAACAATAGATGTAGTTAATTTGATTTTCTAGTTTACAAAAGGTGTATCTTGTTTGTTAAACTCTTTGACAATTAAAATTTAAAATGGTAACATTTTTACTTTACATAATTGTGGGAATTGGTTAATCTCCTTATATCATTATATTCTGAGTTTGTTGCGACCTGTTCTGCTTCATTCCCATGTTGGATTGTACTAGATTGTTACCCAAGTCTTTATAAATGTACATAAAATAAATAAATGAATAACAAACTCTGTTCAGTTATATATTTTTCTACCAATAGCTCTAAATTGGATTTACTATTCGATAAAATGTTAGGCAATCCATCACTGTATTCTTATGTTTATCTGTAAATCTCATCCTAATGTTTGTGAGTTTTCACTATAAGTTTTCTAAGTGCTGTTATCAGTTCCTTATTCCTTAAACTGTAAATGAGCGGATTTAAAAATGGAGTAATTGTTGTGTAAATGACAGATATTATTCTTTCTCCAATAACATGGTGAGTTGGAGCAGGACGAAGATATGTGAATAAAAGAGTTCCATAAAAGATAGAGACAACAGTCAGGTGTGAGGTACAAGTAGAGAAAGCTTTATGTTTCCCTTCCTTGGTTGGGATCCTCAAGATCAACCTGAATATGTGCATGTATGGGATAAAAGTTACTCCAATGGCAAGACATGCCATAGGTAAAGATGCAAGGTATAGATTAAGGAGATTTATAAAAATGTTGGTGCATGAAAGCTGTAATAACAGAGGAAGATCACAAAAGAAACCATAAATAATATTTTGTCCACAAAAAGTCAGTCTAAGTGTACCAATGGTATGTATAACAGCATTGGTAAATCCAAGCCCCCATACACCTGATGCCATCAGGATACAAACCTTCCAAGACATGATAAAGGTGTAATGCAGTGGTTGGCAAATGGCGACATATCTGTCGTAGGACATTGCAGCCAGCAAGAAGGCTTCACCACTTCCAAACAGTATGAAAAAAAACATTTGAGTTACACAAGCCATGCGGGATATTGACTTCATTTTGGAAAGCAAGTCAACAATCATTCGAGGGACAGTGACAGTGGAAGAAAAGGCATCCATACATGCTAGGTGGCTGAGAAAGAAGTACATTGGGGTATGAAGATGGTGGTCATTGTGAATAAGAGCAAGAATGACCAGGTTACCCATAAAAGTCATAACATAAATAAATACAAATACCATAAATAATATAAATTGAGCCTTTGGGAAGTCAGAGAATCCAACAAGAAAGAATTCATGTCCAATAGTTTGGTTCTTCAGACTTGTTACTCTGGGCATGTCCATGTCTGTATTAAAAAACATCAATTGATAATATTAATGTTTAGGAGAAGACATGGAATCACAAAGACAAACAAAGACATGATTGAAAATATGTCAAAGCAGTGAGGTTATTTCAATTATTGAAAGTGTTGACTCTCTTTGAGATGGGGAACCAGTAAGAAAAAAATGCATCTTTAGAGTGGATTTTAACCAAGATCTTTTTGGTCACAATTGTTTAAACTTATGAAAGCATACATGCATTAGTAAATCCTGACTGACCCACCACAACCAATGCACCAGTGGGTTCCATCACTTCACATGTTAAAGTCATGGCCCCTTATCTGTAACATGGTGTCACTCTATCACTGAAATGTAACCTTCTTATTAGGATATTCTGTTGCTACAATTGAAAGTAAGATGGTCAGGAAGTTCCTGGAGCTAATAAAGCCCCATGCTGCTTATACAGGACGTCTTCAGCCACATTATAAGTGTGTAAGTAACGGTCATTACTATGGTATAACTGAATTATAACTATTGGTAACCCTTTGTAACTACTGTCACATAGATGGATTCTATAGTTCTCTCCGTACTAGTAAGATATCCGCAGCCTAATGATAAAGCCCCAAATTATTTCTTCAATGTTGCAAATCACATATAATTGTATTGTTATACAGTTTGACATATTTTGTTTCTCTATATAGATATCGGTTATTCAAACAAAATGAGGCAATTTGATTTACGATATGTACCTTATTTATATTGTAAGATCATGACAGTGTTGAAAAACAAATTCAAAACAATAAAAAAAATCTTCTGAAAACAATCTGAGAGTCATTTTTATGAGAATGAAACCCGTGTGATGAGATCACAACCAAGACTCAGTCGCTTTACTTTTGCTCACTCTATTGAGCTCTCTAATTTATACACTGGTAAATTATTGTTTGTATTCAAAAGCAAACATATCCCTCTTCTAGGATCCTTATTATCACACTATCAATTTGTTTCCCCTACTATATACTCACTATTTTATATTACCATGTATTTCATGTTACTTGTATGTGAGTATAGTTGAAATATATCAAAATCATACTGGCTAAATCTCCTACAGGTTTCAATTCCTGTATTGATACCTTAGCTACAATATTTATACTGTGTGTGTTGATCACCTTGCTTGGCCATTTTTATTTTACGATACTTGACAATAAGTTTTTATTACATTTGTTGTGTTCTCTGAACTGTGTGCAGAATACACATTACTACACAATTCTTTTTGTTGCTCATGTGATGTTTTCAGCACTGTTATTGCATTACTTTATATCTCTAGTTTGGCTAAGCATCTAATGTTCTATTAATGGCCCAATATGTCTCACTGCTCCAACACTGAATTAGTAGCCCAACATACAGCTATTGCTCCCAGTGACTTAGTAGCCCAACACAGAGCTGTTGCTCCCAGTGACTTAGTAGTCCAACACAGAGCTATTGCTCCTAATAACTTAGTAGCCCAACACAGAGCTATTGCTTCCATTGAATTAGTAACCCAAGACAGAGCTATCGCTCCCAGCACTGAGTTAATGGCCCAATATTTCTTATTGCTCCATCACTCACTTAGTAGCTCAACACAGAACTATTTCTCCCAGTGACGTAGAAGCCCAACACAGAGCTATGGCACCCAGCACTGAGTTAATGGCCCAATATTTCTTATTGCTGCATCACTTACTTAGTAGCCCAACTCAGAGCTATTGCTCCCAGTGAGGCAGTAGAGCAACACAGAGCTATTTTTATTTTTTTACCTTTTTGTTTTTATTATTATCACATATAAAAAGAAATTACAATAACAAAGTAGAAAACATATATTCCAAATATACAATATCTGACACACAGGTCAATGAATGTCTGTGAAACATTTGTTCTGAAAAACTTTAGAATACAAACACATTTTTCATTTTCTTTTCCTTTCCTTTTTTTACCCTTTTTTTCTTTAAATAATTTTTTTATGAATCTATCTTGGCAAAGAGATCATGTAAAGAAAAACATATGAGACACATAAAAATCACAAAACAGAAGAACAAATTTAAAACAAAATCACAGCATAAACAAAACATAAACCTCCAGCATGAGAAGAGGACATGGCAGAGAAGTGAGAGGAAAGGCCAACCCAGAGTCTTATTCTAGACAGAAAAAAGAAGCCATCAAGGGACAAGACATCCTATTACATTTAAACTTTGGTTATTACAATAAAAAAAAATTCCCATAGGGCCAATTTGGCTTTTATTTTTGGACTTATCCACATTCTAGAAGATAAACATATTCTAGTCTTTCTCTGAGTTCCGACCAAGTTGGACACACAATATTTTTCCAACTTGAAACTACAAGTTTTTTTGATATCATAAGGCAAAGCAAAACCATTCCTTTAACTGGCGCTGATGCCGAAATTATTACAATATCACATATCTTAGATAGATGTTTAAAATTTTCAAGCCAAAAATTCGGTATGAGAGGGCGACTCCACCACATATGGAAGTGTGTGCCAATCTGCCCACAACCTGTCCAACAGTATTTTGTTCTTCTGATTTATTTAACTGTCCCAGTTTCATTGGAGTTATATACCATCTATTAAAGATTTTAAACTGAATTTCCCTATAAGTAACATTTTTAATAAATCTGGCCATTAGAGTGCCAATAACCTCCAATTGAAAGGTTTCTCAAGATGATTTTTATCTTTAGAAGATATTAATATTTCAAAGTCAGTCAGCCTCCTCATCTCCTCCATATAAAAGGGAGATGATACCAATACCTTTTGTTGTTTGATATATTCTAACCAATTGTTTATAGAAATTGAATAAGTATTTGATAGTTCTTAAAACTCCATTAATTTCTTATTGCCCTATATGTCTTTCAGACAGAGGGCTCCCTTTCCTACAAGCAACTTAAGCAAGCTTGAAGTGAATAGTTTGGCCAGGGAGACCAATGGAGTGATTGAACTTGGTAGGGGCATAAGAGAGAAAAGAGCATTGAATTTACACCACCACCTATGTTTTGTTAGTGAAGAACATAGTCACATTTTTCTATCTTTAAACTACCCCTCAGTTTGAATTCAAAGTTCTCAATTTGAGTCCAGTTAAATAAATCAGATGGCTGTGTCCATAATATTAGCTGAGACATTTGTATAGCTTGTTGATCATTTTTAATCATCGGGTATGCAACCCTTTCCGGTTCAAAGTCACATAACATATATAATTTCTTTATCTTGATTCTTTTATAGTTATGAATATATTTATCAATTAAGATCTGGAATTTATTAAGGATATATGCTGGGACCCATACAGCCTTATTAAATTGTGATTCGTTAAAATTAAAAGGGCTCTATTGAAGCACACAGCATATTTTTTTTACAGAAGTTTTTAGTTAGTGAAGACCTTGCTTTTGGATAGAAGTTCACTAACTAAAAACTTCTGTAAAATAAATATGCTGTGTGCTTCAATAGAGCCCGTTTAAGTTTACCGAATCACAATTTAATAAGGCTGATAATGGGAAGCTGCGTAACAGATAGTTGATTTTTGGGAGAATGCACATCTTTACCGCCTCTATTCACCCAGACCATGACATGATGTTATTTCCCCAACCACGAAATATGTTTTTTTCTTTATATATAGTTGTTCAAAGTTCTGCAAAATAACTTGTTTTAAATTAACATATATATCAATACCCAGATGCTGAATCTTATTCTGCCACTTGTATTGATATTTTTCCTTCAAACTATCTATTTCGGCTAAAGATAGATTGATAGGCAAAGCTTCAGATTTCAAAATATAAATTTTATAATTAGATATTATGATACATTCTTCAATGACTTTATGGAGAGATCCCAGAGAGCTAAGCGTGTTTTTCACTGATATCACCATGTCATCTGCAAACAGAGATGTTTTATGTATACTCGATCCTATCCTAATGCCTTTAATATTTTCTGAGCTTCTAATTGATTGAACCAGTGGCTCGATCAATAAGGCGAATAAGACTGGGGAGAACAGGCATCCCTGCCGGGTTCCATTTGAAATGGGAAATTTCTCTGAGAGACATCCTAGGCCCCTGACAGAGGCGGATGGAGATCCATAGAGTGCTCCAATGGCTTTAAGGCCAAAATCTTCCATACCAAACTTCTCCAGCATTAACTCCATGTATCTCCATCCAACCCTGTCAAAGGCTTTCTCTTCGTCCAGTGAAACAAACACTGCCGGGGTACCCTTCTTATCAAGATAGGCGATCAAATTTAGTAATCTTCTGATATTTGAGGTTCCCTGTCTCTCTACTATAAAACCTGTTTGGTCTATTTCAATTAACAAATTAATTATTTTATTAAGTCTCAGAGCTAATATTTTTTTATAGATTTTTATATCATTGTTCAATAGAGATGTGGGTCTAAAGTTTTTACATTCTGGTATTTCGGAGTTTATCTTTGGTATGTTCACTATAACAGCTTCTAGCATTTCGCTAGGAACTCTCTCTAGATTCTTTATCTCATTAAACATATTCACCAATTCACTCACTGTTTCTCTGTGAAACAATTTGTAATAATAATTTTTAAAACCGTCAGGTCTGGGTGATGAATCAATCTTCAGATTACCAATTACCCTCTCTACTTCCTCTTCAATAATTTCCCCATTTAACAATTTTAAATCATCTATAGATAGTTTAGGAAGATTAATTTTTGCTAAAAAATGTCTGATCTTTTGATCCTGCATCACTCTATCTTTCTTATTAATTTCTAAATTATATAATGCTGAATAATACTTTTTGAAAATGTGTACTATTTTCTCTGGGTTTGAGATGATGTTATCCCCATACTTAATGTTATCCAGGCATTTATTTACATTTCTTGATTTAGTTTTATATGCTAAATCTTTACCGGCTTTGTTTCCCCAAAAATAAAATCTCTGTAAAAATATCAGTCTTGCATCATCCGCTTTTTTTTTGCTCTGTTTTTTAATTGAAAACTGAATACACTTTATTTCTTCAATGATATTTCTATCAAGACTACACTTATGTTTTCTATCCAATTTAGCCAAATCTATGTACATCTCCCTCAGCGTTCTCCCTCTATCTTTGAACAATTGTGATTTCACTTTTATCAGAATCCCTCTAATATAAGCCTTGTGAGCCAGCCACAAGGTTACACTAGAGTTAACTGATTAATTATTCTCTTCAAAAAAGTGATGGATTTATTTTTGAATGTTGTTACTAAAATATTCTACTTTAAGAATATAGGGATCTAATTTCCATGGGGAATATTTCTTACCTCTGAGATCTCCTTTCCAACTGATCGATACCATACCATGGTCCGATCTTACAGTCGGTTTGATGTCTGCAAAATCTAAGTACTTAAAACTCAATTCATGTCCAACCTGGCATATGAAGCATATCTATGTGAGTAATATGTGTAGTCCTTTTCTCCTGGGTGTAGGGACCTCCATGTATCACAAAGATTATAACGACTAATTAGTTCATGAAACTGTTTAGCTTTTCGAGTGAGAGCAGGATTGATACTAAAATCTTTGGGAAGTTTCTTATCTTCCACTGGGTTCAAACACATATTAAAGCCACCGCAAACAGTAAGAAAACTGGAAAAATATTTCCTCAACTTCTTTAATGTCGTTCTTAGAAATTTTACTTGTTCTTTATTGGGCACATATATATTCAATATGTTATGTTTTACACTATTGATTCAACCTGTCCAAAGTATGAATCTACCTTCGCTATCTAGTTCAAGAAATTTCTTTTAGGTTTAATTTTTTACTAAAAAAATTGCTGTTCCTCTAGTTTTCCTTCTATACATGGAAGATCCACCACACATATAATACATACCATTAATTAAAGGTGCCTTATCCCTAGCCGATTGGGTCTCCTGGAGACATATAATATCTGCCTTTTCAGCTTTAAACATCTTTAAAAAAGCACGTATTTTGCCTGGTGCATTCAGACCCTGGGTATTTTGACTAATCAATTTAAGCAAATCCATCCCCTAATGAGTGTCTGATTCCCTACAAAGTTGCCCTACTCTCGGTTCTCCCCACCTCTCCCCTCGCTGGATACAAACAAAAACTATTCATAAAAAACATAGTAAAAAAAAAACACAAATCCACCCTCTTGCCCGGCATGTCCGACTTCAAAAAATGAGTCAACATGCCTAGCTCTTCGGGTGCAAACTTCAAAAAGTTCCAATGTGAACATGGTTGGCGAGAATTCAAAAGAGATAATTAATCTTTTTTCCATTTCCTTCCCCTAACTTTCCTACATTCCTTTTGCTTAAATTCCCTCTATATCCTCCTTAGAAGGAGTAGTTTAGGAGTACAATTATAAATACACTTTATTTTCCCACTCTTGTTCTCTTTTCTTTCCTTTTTTTCTTTCCTTTCTAAGTCAATCAAAATAAGAGAAAAAAAATTATATGAAGTATTAATAAAGTGTTTCATAATAATTTTACCCTTACTTAAAGTGGGAGAAAAAAAAACAACAACTATCTTGTGCTTTTATTCTATAGAATGGATATATGAGATGCTTTATTTGAGCATACAAATTTAATTTAATTAAAGTTACATTGAATTTAAAGAAAAAGTGTATAATAAAAAAAACATGTATATTGCCAAAAAAAAACTTTCAAACACACAGCAACACCAATGTATTAATGTGATCCACATTAATTAATACCATAAATAAATAATTTCATCCCTTTAAGCTTTAAGTATTAATAAAGAAAATTATGATAAATTTCCAATTAATTAATTATTATTACTAAACTGATTATAAAACACCTCAAAGATATAATGTGACAAAACAATTCATAAATGTCATTATAATGTTGCTGAATAAAACATGATAGACTCCATCCATAGTATTAAATGATCATGTTAAAGTGCAAAGTGTAAAAAAGTGCAATTTATAATTCAAGTAAAAAAGTGCTAAACATCCAAATCTTTTTCTTCTTTTTTTTCTCCCTCTTCCATTTTACTCCTTAAAAGTCTAGTCTAATCCTCCATATAAAACACCCAGGTCTTTTATGAATTTTTCCCCTTCAAGACATGTAGCAAAGGGAATTTGTTTACCATCTGTTAAGATTACCAATTTTTGGGGAAATCTCCATCTACATCTAAGATTCCTTACTCTTAGCTCTTTTGTGATATCTATAAACTCTTTTCATTTAAGCAAGGTTTCCCTGGACAGATCTGCAAATTTCTTTATGTTATCATAGGGAGGATTGAAAGATTTTAACTAAAAGGACTTTCTCAGCAATGCTTTCTTATGAGAGACGTAATGAAGTTTAACAATTACGTCCCTTGGTAATTCTCTCTCAGTGCTTGAGAGAACGGATACTCTGTGAATTCTATCAATCATGTGCTCATTTAAAGATTGAGAAGGAATCAAGGAAGAAAAAATGAGGTTATGTACTCAGACAGATCTTTATAACCAATTTTTTCCAGGATATCCCTAATTCTTACATCTTCTCGATTGTCCTCTAGGTTGTTTAATTTAACTTTGACTAACCTAATCTCCTCTTTCAAACTTTTTATCTCAATTGATGTTTTTTGTTGCTCTGAGTCTAATGAAGTTTGTTTATGCATCAGAATATAATTTTTTCAGATAACTCAGTAATAGCGTCTGTATTCTTTGCTATTCCTACCATAAGATCTGAAATTAAAGTAGTTCTAAAAACACCTAAAAGTTTTTTCATAGTTTTAAAAGTTAGAGTGTCTTCGTCATTTGAATCAGAGGCTATGGTATTATCTACACTAAAGACTTCTCTAAATTCTAATGAGGATACAGACATTTCCAGAGGGTTGTCCATGTTTTCCTCCATATGACCCTCATTCTTAATACCAGATTTAGGAAGGAAAAAAATCACTTTTTAAATTACCATTTCTCTTTTTTCCCTTTGGGTTTAGACTTCGAGGATATAACTAATTTTTTTCATCTTGGTAATGAAGTTATTAAACCTTTGCAGAATTCTATTTTTGTTAATTATAACGTGTCCTGAGCTATATATAATCTCAGCTAACATCCATATCTTCTAGACAGAAGAGAGAAAACTGCTCTCCAATGCCTCTCACAGAGTTATAAAAAAATAATTCAGCAGGAAGAGCCAGCAATCAACAACTTCTTACAGTTTGCCTAAACTAAAATAAACTTTTATTTACATCCATTAAAACAGTATACCATAAAAACACAAAGGTGTGCATCTCAGATATGGCGTCTTCAATATCACACTCATTTTTAGCGTGTCCCAGGACTATTAACTTAAATAAATAACTTAGGAAGATTACTCACAATTGCTGCAAATGTTAGTCTAATGTTTTGGAGAATTTATACCATCAACGTTTAATATATATCAAAGTATGAAGAATCAGTTCTAAAAAAGTATCTCTATTTATACACATTACAAAAAATAACTAACATTTAGGTGTGATGCAAAAAATACAATTAATTAATTAATTAACAACATCATAATAAATTTACAGAGAACATTATTTACAAAAATCACATAATGTGCAGAGCCATTGTTATAATCATCATCATCATCATCATCAATATAAGTGCAATGTATCCCATCCATACAATATCTGTATAATATGTGTAAAAATAATCAATATTCTACAAATATATTATGTACATGAAAAAAAGTGCACAAAATGAACCACAGTATTGCAAAAATAATAATATCAATTAATAAGACTAAGATTAATAAGTTTTATATATCAATACCTATAATATAGCCGGATGTAACCCAGTGTGATAGTAGTACAATCATTCATAGTATGAGGAGATATCTGTATCATAGAAACACCAGAAGTCCTGACAATACTATACAGGGGAGAGAAGCTCAAGGTCCAAGCGCGCAGATACATCATTTATTTGTTTGTCTGACTATGCTATAGTTATACATTAGACAATAAGTTATACATTACACTATCATATGCAGCAGTTATCAGTAATCCTCATACATTGTACATCTAAGGTAATAATCCTGAGATAAGCTTAAAATGAATGTGATATTGTAGACGCCATGTCTGAGATGGGCAGCTTTGTGTTTTTAGTCATTTTTATGATATACTGTTTTTAATAACGGTAAATTAAAGTACATTTTTATATAATTGGGTTTTTGCCTCCCTCTATGGTCTACTATTAACATACATTTACACCTTATACTAGTTATATTAGGAAATTGGTTGGTTAATGTGTGTGGTTAATTGTGAGCTGAGGATACTTTGTGTGAAATGTATTTAAGTTAAAATACTCTATGTAAAATAATATAAGTACATAATAAATATGGATCATGTATTGCTAACAATGATTATAAAAGTGGTAAAACTATCAGAAGAAGAGCTGGAATATAATAACCTGAAGACACGCTCATGCCTATTGGAATATAATAACCTGCAGACACGCTCATGCCTATTGGAATATAATAACCCTGCAGACACGATCATGCCTATTGCAATATAATAACCTGCAGACACGCTCATGTCTATTGGAATATAATAACCCTGCAGACACGCTCATGCCTATTGGAATATAATAACCCTGCAGACAGGCTTGTGCCTATTGGAATATAATAACCCTGCAGACACGATCATGCCTATTGCAATATAATAACCTGCAGACACTCTCATGCCTATTGGAATATAATAACCCTGCAGACACGATCATGCCTATTGGAATATAATAACCCTGCAGACATGCTCATGACTATTGGAATATATTAACCTTGCAGACATGCTCATGCCTATTGCAATATAATAACCCTCAGACACGCTCAAACCTATTGGAATATAATAACCCTGCAGACATGCTCGTGCCTATTGCAGTGTGTGAGATATTATAACAATTTATTATTATTGCTCTTAATTTCATGTGTAATTTTCCTACCATTAAAATGATTCTTTTCCCAGTCAGATATCATGACTTACCGGACACAATGCTGCGGGTGTTACGGCCGATGCCCATCGGGTGCCAGCTGTTCCAGCCTTTGGTTCCTTTCTGTCTTTATCTTACAGTGTATGTCACTCACAAGACTCAGCTCCACCTTATAA
This sequence comes from Discoglossus pictus, assembly GCA_027410445.1. NCBI lineage: Eukaryota > Metazoa > Chordata > Amphibia > Anura > Alytidae > Discoglossus > Discoglossus pictus. The sequence continues at coordinate 4,632,195 of JAPZIH010000013.1, read as the reverse complement.
TCCTCACAGCTCTTACATTTCCCCGGAGCTCATTACAACTTTCTCAAGTCTGTTTATTCTGACAAGAAGAAAGTAAACATTTCTGTAACTTTACCCTGTAGGGACCCTGCATCTGTTACCCACCTCTTACCTATGAAGATCATGTCATGGGGAAACTGAGCAACTTCTGGCCAATTGTACCCTGTAATATGGCATAGCTGGGATTATGATCTCATCCATCCTGGGTTACAGGGAGATAGCCATGGTCCTGAGGATGGTGGACATTAGCACTTTACCTAAAAAAAGAGATAGTTGTAATTATTATTATCCTTTTTTTGAAGGTTTTGAGGCATGAGGATAGACTAGTAGAGCAAGGCAAAAAGTTCCAAAGAATAGGGGCAGAGCAAGAAAAGTCCTGAAGGTAGGAGTGAGAGGAGGGGATAAGAAGATGGTCATTAGCAGAGCAAAGAGGTGGGTTGGGGGAGTATCTTGAGACAAGAGCAGCTTTTTACATTAGGGCCATGATTTACATTTTATTTGGTAGGCTATGGGAAGCCAGTGCAGTGACTGACAGAGAGGAGGCGCTGCAGATACTGAGCATTGATTCAGAGGCGCTGAGTTGGTTAAATCAGAGTCTTTAAATCACAGTGTTAAAGAGTTTTGTTTTGCGAGCCCCATAACCTGTTAAAGGGATATGTAAGTGAGCTGGATTATGAATGCATCTGATAGAGGAGATTAAGTAGTGTATGAAAACATGTGTTATATTTAAAAATTCAGTTTACTTACAACATTATTTGCACAAAAGTAAAATCCAGCTGCTCACACCCACAGGACGCTTTTGTAAGCCGGGTACCCACAGGAAATACAGCAGGGTACATATTTTGACCTTTCTGGTACAGAGCAACAGTTAGTTGCAGTTCTTGTACTGAGCATACCAGAAGCCACTGAGGTGAAGAATGATATATTCAAGGTAAGCTAATTAAAGTTAATTTGAGGATATTTTCATGCAAAACATTTTTTCATACACTACTAATTATCCTCTATCAGGTGTAATCATAACATATTTCTTTATTGGTAAATAATAAACATAAGTGATTTTTCTGCCAGGATGTCCCCACCCTTAGAACTGACCAGAGAGAGGCCTCACTTCTCCTACTAATCAGAAAAGTGAGTTAAGCCTACCAAGAGGTAGCCCTTAAGCCATCATTGATACCCAGGTCCCCCAAACACCCTCTCTGCCATCATACAGGATGCAATTTTCTCACTATGTCTGAACCCAACACAGCCATGGAGCCTTCCTGTGTAGTAAGAAGAAATAAACTCTGATCCATAAGGAACATGCAGTAATAGTCTGCAGATACAAAAGTGGTGCACCACAAAGAGACACCACCCATCTTTTTAATAAAGGATATCCTGATAGATTAATCTTTTTTTGAAGTTTTCAATTTTATTAATATCAAAAGCTGTCCGACAGTGAGGGAGCTTATCAAGCTCAGACCAAACAATACAGATATTTGGGAATCTAGTGATAATCTTAATTAGATCACATTGCATACACTTAATTAAAAAGTAAAACATCATGCCCAACACTGTGCCCAAAACCTCCTGCCAAGCATTTCTCTAATGCACAACGAGCAGCCCCTGTGGTTTATCTCCTCGACCAGGATACGCAAAAGTGTCCATATTCCCAGACACACTTACAGACACCGGTACAGCAAGAAGATAAAGGGCAAAAGGACATTTTCACAAATGAGGATGAACATATCGGCAAAAATGCTTTAACAATGACCTTCCAAGACAACACACCGCACCCTCATCAAGAAACAAACCAACAGCCTCAGTGGCTGCCCTAGAGCAAAAATAAGGGACCCATAATCCACCCGATCAAACCCAAGGTGCCAAAAAAATTGACATTTGGATAGGCATGAATAAAGAAAGGGCCAACAAGGGCAGGCTGCATATATAGAAAAGAAAGGAATAACAAACATGGGCATGCATTTTCCCCACTAGGGTAAAGGAAGAAATGCTTTCCCGTGGCCTCCTGATCAGTTTTATATCTTTTAATTCACCACTTCCCAATTTGAAATACTGACAGGGATTGATTTAGTTGGACAAACTATTTTGCTAATATGAATTATACTCAATGACTAATAGGAGTTTTTTAACTCCCACTAAGAGTGCTTAGCACTATATTAATGTGAAATTTAAGAAAAAAATATTTTTTTTTGTGGGAAAATAGTCGTCTTTATTTATATTTATTTACAAAAACAACGACGCACACTTCAACATTTAAAATCAATTAAAAGAATGGGATAAAACAACCCCTTTTCTATTCTGAATATTATCTAGAAATCAGACTTTTCATAAAAAAAAAAGTTCGGGAGCTAAAAGTACAGCCCCCCCATTATTCAGGATACCCTCACTCTCCCTAGCTGGCTCCGTCTCTAAGTGACATCGGCGTGTGATGTCACATGGCCGTCTGACCGTCGACATCGGCATGTAACGTCACATGGCACGTCGGACCCTGACGTACGTTTCAACGTGATTGCGTCTTTCTCAAAGGGGAAGATAGGCACTAAAGAACTCCAGGTAGAAAGCTATTCTAAATAAACTTAATTTCAAAATGTCAAAACAAAATGACAATAGGCAGACATAAACTGAGATACAATGTGAAAGGGTATAGACGGCCTTGACTCAAAAGTGGCTTTACATCTTTTCAGGGCCTTTATTAGTTGTTTTATCAAAGAGGACTTTGTGAAGTTTTCACAGTCTTTTAAGTTAAACCAATAGGACAAAGCAGTCAGATGTAAGAATCAGATGTACGATATTATTTGGGGATTCTTGTGGACCAGTCAAATATTCAAGCTGCCAATCGAGCTATGTGCACTGGTAAACTGTCTAAATTCAGAATCAATCTGGCTATTTCCAGAAGCCGCTGCACTAGAAATAAGACAGAATGTCTTTTAAAGCCGCTCTCATTACTAACTCCCAGAAGTTCTCGAGCTGAGAATGAGATAAGGAATCACCAATCAACCTTGGGGACATGCTTAGCCCTAAACCAAAGATTAATCTCAAGGATGCAGTACTTGAGATGCTGAAGGAACCTAACCACTGGAAGAGATAAGGCAGACTGCAAAATAATCTCATGGACTACACTTAGATTGTCTGATAAGAAAACAAAATGACTGTTTTTAAACATCTGTTCCCAAAGAAACAATGCTAAGATAATGTGGAACAGGTATATGAAGTTTTTTTGTAATACCTGTCTCTACCCATTCTAATGGCCAATGCTCAACACACCATTATTTCTGAAAGAAAATACCCAGGCCCACTGAACCCACAGCATCTGTAATTAGTTGAAGCTCCCATTAGAACAGCAATCATACTGAAACAATTCACATCCATCATTATGTTGTAAAAAGAAGAGCCATAGCCTTATATCCTCTTTTAAAGGCCAAGAGAGCCTAACATGGTGAAATGGAAGGTGAATACCAACCGTCACTAAGGATAGCCATTGGGAAAGTATCCTACCCACAGGAAACATTTTCCAAGCAAACTGCAACTTTCCTAGCATCGACTGAAGGACTCTAAGGGAAGTCTTGGACATGACTAACAGAGACTGAAGCTTAGCACCTTGTTCACACGCAGTCTGCATTCCATGCAATGGCAGTGAATGGTGATTCCAATGAACTGCAGGCAAGAGCAGGTACCTTCAGGTCTCTCAGAGGTCATCGGGATGCGTAATGAACCAGCAATGACACAGAAAGCATGTTGAAGCATTGAACAAGCAGAGGAGCTCTCCATGCCAACAAAAAGGGAGTAGTGCATCATATCAGAATTACCTGACACTTGGGAACTGCCCAATTCCAAAAAAGGAGCTGAAAGCTTCACAATATGGAATAACCCATAAGGAGGGATATATCACATATAATAGCTGTGGTAATTGCTAGTTGTCATCACGCAATGTTAAAAGATAAGGGCTTGGGCATGAGCAATGAGCGCCAAAGGCACTTTTCGCGAGGCCCACAAGATTTAGGAAAAGGCTTGCAATGAGCACCGAAGGTGCTAAGTGTGAGGCCCACAATGAGTGCTGAAGGCTGTAGGCCTTTGGCGCTCATCATGAGGCCTGCAAGACTCTGAAAAAATGATTGCTTTAACGGTCGCCATTTTTTTCAAGCCAGTAACTCAGAGGCCGTTCAAAGGCCCCCAAAAGACGTCAATTGATTACAAAGAAGGGGGGAAAGAGAGGGAGGGGAGAAAGAGGGGGAAAAGACAAAGGGGTGATAGAGATTGCAAGGCCCGAAAGTTGTGGGTTTACCGACGCCTTCAATGAGAGCAGAAATCGCTCATTGCAAGCTCAGTAAAGTAGAGGGAAGGGAGAGAGGCTTGGAATGTGCAGCAAAGGCACGCATTGCTGCTCATACACTAGAGAGGGGAGAGTCGCTAGTATATATAATTGTCCATCTAAGTAAAAACCCAAGACGTGCGGGCTATCTAAATGGATGGAAAGCAACCGAAAAACATATTGGATATCCTCCTTGGCCTTAAGGGTCAATCTAAATGCCCATCAAAATAATTATTTAGTATAAGACAAAACAAATACTCATAACAAAATATGGAGAATAGCCCAAGGGAAAAAACAGACAACTTGAATGTGATATCCTTCCTCAAACATATTCAGATGCAGGTCCACAGGACAAGCATATTTTGACAACTCCTTAGTGAAGATCATAGCCTGTCCCCTCATACCTGTTTCTGAGAAAATGGCACATCAGCACCTGAGAGGCCATGCCTTTACTTATAACATATGGCCGGATTACTCATTAGGCCAACTAGGCAGCTATTACTCTATTATTATTATTATTATTATTATTATTACTATTAAGGTTATTAACTTTATTATTTTTTATATATCGCACATTATTGCATTTTTTTAACACCACATACTGTAATATTGCACTTGTACAGCCCTTTTCCCAATTCTACTCATGCAGGAACACCTACATAACATGAGAACCGGTGCTGGGCACTAAATGAATGTGTTTTTCATGCCATCCTTAATATGGCCATTCATACCTTCTTTACAATTCTGTGGTGTATAGATTTATTTTACTAAAATAAAAAATAAAAAGCACAAGCAGGGATAAAGGCCCAGTGACTTCAGGGAAAAATTGGTTTACTTCTGGAAATGCAACCACATCTCTCCAAGAATGTAAACTCCACTCTCACACACTCTACCTATGAATCATGGACTCCCCCAGGGCCCAGCAGAGGTATCAACATTTATTTCTTCTAATTAATCTGTTTTCCTGATTACTTATGCTCTTAGTCAGACTTAACTTCTTAAAAAAATGTCTGCATAATAATAATAATAATAATAATAATTACTGAGTGTTTGTGTAACAAGCGCTCGCTGCCCTCCCCTAGAAGATATAAATGATACGGTCACCATCAGATGCATGTAATAAGCAGGTAATATCCCGGTGTGTGTATGAGTTGTTGTGTTGTAAACATGGCTGCTATGGGGTAATGTCTGTGCTTTGCTCACACAGCAAGAGAGAGATATACACGCACGGAAAAGGGAAACATGTGTGTGCTCATAGCTTGTGTATGCACGTGCCGAGGGGCTCCAGGTAGATCCAGGCCTGTATACATAGGTTAACATGACTTTACTAGTAATCCATGGCATCCCCCTGACACAAGCAGAAACTTCCTAATAAAATCATAATATGATATCATGTTATGCTCATAGCTTACATCACCGCTAATGTGACATCATTAATAAACATATGGAGTTTCTCCAATTACAGACAGTGGTCCTATTACAGACACTGGTTGTACCTTCTACTTCTTTACTCCCTCACAATTACTAATTATGTCCATACTGACCCCAAAATCTGACCCATCGTCCCCTGGATCCTTTATCCTGTTTTTAGCAATTCCATATTTGTTGTTTTGTGTAACTGCAGGTTTGTGTGCTAGTGTGTAAATATATTTTACATATTTAGAAAAATGTGTATACTGTTGCGTGTGATGTATGTGTGTATGTATGTGCTGATGTGTGTGTAGGTCATGATATGTATGTATGTGCTGATGTATGTGTGTATGTATGTCGTGATGCGTGTGTATGTCCCGATATGTATGTATGTGCTGATGTGTGTGTGTATGTATGTCGTGATGTGTGTGTATGTCCCGATATGTATGTATGTGCTGATGTATGTGTGTATGTATGTCGTGATGTGTGTGTATGTCCCGATATGTATGTATGTGCTGATGTATGTGTGTATGTATGTCGTGATGTGTGTGTATGTCCCGATATGTATGTATGTGCTGATGTATGTGTGTATGTATGTCGTGATTTATGTGTATGTCCCGATATGTATGTATGTGCTGATGTATGTGTGTATGTATGTCGTGATGTGTGTGTATGTCCCGATTTGTATGTATGTGCTGATGTATGTGTGTATGCCCGAAATGATGCATGCATGTCCTCATGTGTATTTGCATGTCCTGATATTTGTGTTTATGTCCTGCTGTATATATGTATATTTGTTCTGGTGTGTGTATATATGTACTGTATATACTGTATGTCCCGATGAATGTATGTTTGCTCTGATTTGTGTATGTATGTATGTATGTCCTAAAGTGTGTATGTTTGTCTTGATGTGTGTATGTCCTGAAGTGTGTGTATGTCCTTAATCCTTAATGTGTGTATGTCCTGATATTTGTGTTTATGTCCTGCTGTATATATGTATATTTGTTCTGGTGTGTGTTTATATATGTACTGTATATACTGTATGTCGTGATGTATGTATGTTTGCTCTGATTTGTGTATATATGTATGTATGTATGTCCTAATGTGTGTATGTTTGTCTTGATGTGTGTATGTCCTGAAGTGTGTGTATGTCCTTAATCCTTAATGTGTGTATGTCCTTAAAATGTGTGTATGTCTTAATGTATGTGTGTATGCCCTGATGTATGTATGTTTGTCTTGATGTGTGTATGTCCTGAAGTGTGTGTATGTCCTGAAGTGTGTGTATGTCCTTAATCCTTAATGTGTGTATGTCCTTACAATGTGTGTATGCCCTGATGTATGTATGTATGTCCTTGTGACGAAGTGCCCTTCGCCACTTTGTCTTGGAGAGGACTGTTTGCCAGCCTCCTGCCCTGCGACTATGGCCCTGGTACATATTGCCCTTCAAACACAGTATTCGGCTATACCAGAGTGTATGTCACTCATTCTGGCCCTTTACATACAGGGGGGTCATTCGGTACTTGCCCTGTGTGAACCATGATACCACAGAAAGCTATGCCATGGAGCCCATTCATATAATGAAAGACTATGGGAAAGACTTTAGCTACATGGCAATTGAACTGTGTGAAGAGGATCTGAGCCCTATTCGGTAGTTTTGTGCGCTCAGACCCCAGCTGTAACGGAACCCATCACTGTTTTACCTTGTTTTATGATTATTTAATTCTTGGTTAAAATATGATCACATTGCTGTACTGTAGATATGTTGTTTTATGTTCTACAGAATATATTGGCTCAGAATATCAAAGCTACTAGGCTAATAGATAATCCTGTTACAGATAAGAAAAGTTGATTGTATAAACTGTTTTCATTCTCAGATAAGAACAAAGAAGGCTGATTTAATCATTGTCTGATTATATCAAGTTGCCTCAGGGAGGGGTGACCACACCTATTGTCCCTATATGTATATTGTGTGGGGGATATGTGACATGTCTGTGTGTTATGTGAAAAACATACTTTTACTAACTTTTGAACCCCTGGTCTGATTCATGCCATTTTTTAATATGGTGTTCCCCTGGGTGAGAGATATTGAACGGTGCTGGACTTAAAGGTGTACCCCCTGTTTTTGGGGTACATCCAGAATGTGGTTAAAATTGTGTCTGTTTTAATTGTGTTACCTGTTATCTGAGGGGAGGAGACATGGGGGTTGAACCATGTATCTAATTGGCTGTGATAATTATGTGGGTGTAGCCCTTCAGAGGGCACCATTGCATAAAAGAAGATCCCCTGTCATTAAAGTGATAGTTCTACTTGACCCTTCAAAACGTAGCCTCGTCTCGTTCTTAGAGGGGATCGCTATATCCTACTGGGGATTGCTATGCTTTTGCATACTCCCTTGAGCTGTAACTACTGAACGCTTGTTCCTGATGTGTCCTCCTTGGAGGAGAGGTCTTCCCCACACGGTCCTGGATGCTGGAGATTCATACAGGGTGGAAGGAAGATGGCGCGGCTCCAGCTAAACTACGGCGGTTGTGGAGTCTGTGGTGGTTGAGGTGTCCGGTGCGGTGCTTGTAGGCCTCGGCGCAAACTAGGACGCGTCTATCAACGGAGGTACCCGGTCGGGGTGCCAGGAGATCCGTTACATTGGTGGCAGTGGTGGGATGGCGTCCTAGTGCGAGGAAAAACAGCCCGGAGACACTGGTAACGTTTGGAGTTACAAATTGAGGGCAACGCTAGTATCCGTACATCGCCCCTGGCTACAGCAGGATGGAACCGGCTAGTTTTCGGACAACGTTCCATGATGAGGATGAGGAGGAGGCCGCGGACTACAGGGATGCAGACAGAAAGGAACTCTGGTATGATGCCCTGGAAGATGCCCAATGGCGGCGAGGTGAGAGTCTCCCCAGTGATGAGCAGCGGCTACAGGACCGTGTGGCGATGCGGATGTATCTATTGGGAGAGCAGCCCCTGGATGAGTGGGTGACAAGACTAGAGACCCTGGTACGGCGAGAGATCTGGCTAGACAACGCATACCAGGCCCTCTGGTGGCATACCGTTCGACTTACCCCCTGGACGGCTGTACACGACTTACCGGAGGGAGATGATTATGATGGCCCGGGTTTATTATGGGATGCCTTGGAGGACGACATTGATCTTGGCAGCACGGAGGAGTCTAGGTTTTGGGACATCTACGACTACCGGATGGGCATGTATGTCTGGGATGACGAAGGCGAGGTGAGCTAAGACATGACCCACCTGGTAACAAGAGAGTGGGAGCTGGAGCAGGACTACCAACACCTGCTCAGCTTCGTGCAGCCCCAACCTACTCGACAAGCGGAACCAGACTTCGTTGACTGGTCCTGGGATGACCTCCAGATGGCAGGTAGAGATGGGACCGAAGTCTCTCTACCGGCCCTACAGGGGGCAGAAGGTGTCGTACTTCCCCCCCAGCAGCAGTGTGAACCCCAGGGGGCAGAAGGTGTCAT